>OX421476.1:4395000-4931656 GCA_949126895.1 Eilema caniola
CATCCTAGTTCGGCCAAAAGCCCATGGTCCCTCTTGTTTAGACATCATTTCTAACCAGCGAATTATGAGTATGGTTGAAACACTGAATGGCAAATTTCCTATTAAATGCACTGGTGGGGGAGGATCATTCCATTCAGTTTTAACATCACTGGGTATGAACTGGCTAATGTCAGTCTTCAAAACATCACCAGGTATTATGTCCACATCCACTTTGTTTCTACAGGCGTCCGCTAACAACTCCAACGATGGTATGAAACGTCGATCTTTTTCAATCAAAATAACTTTTCTGGGAGCTCTTTTTACGATGGATCTTGTTATTCCTCCCGGACCAGGACCCACTTCACAGACAACGAAATTTTCAAGATTACCAGCTGCATTGACTATCTTGTCAATCAACCGTGGTTCCATGAGGAAATTTTGCGATAGTTCCTTAAGAGCACGGAGTTTGTAGAGTCGAATAATATCTTTAATACTAGGCAGAGGAGGCAACCTTAACTGTAAAATGCTCTTAGTCGCAGCCATAATTTAAGGTTGCTGTACTTTGACAGGCTCGTTGAAGTCGTCGAGGAACGTTTCTTGCTTTATAGCGAATATAGAGTACAGATAAATGCCGAGTACACCAGTGCCGATAGCCAAACCCGTAACTCTATTTCTTTTAGACATATGCTGTAGCTTTTGCACGCGTTCACGGTTTTTCTCCTCGATCAGTTTCATATAAGCTTTCTCAGCCTCTTTCAGTACTGGGTCTTGGGCTGCTCGGCTGATTTTCGGTTTGAAACTGGAGTCACCCATCACGAAAAAGAAAATCTCGTAAAATCTAACCTCAATCCTTCTTTGCTTTTTTTCTAGCTTTTTTTAGTAATAATTGCAATCACAGACTAAAAAACACGATTTCCAGGAGAATGAAAGTGAACGAAATGGAATGAAATAACCGCCATAGACTATTAGCCACAGATAACACATAATGCTTTTTTTTTAATTTAATAGAAAAAATATTCCAAAAGGCTTTCGCTAAACGATTGTTTCGAAATAATTTTATGCTCTTAGAATGAGTTCTATCGATTTTATTTAAAATCAATTACAAAACTTAGTCATAAACCCCAATTTGTAATCTCTATTAGGAAACGGTCCATAAGAGTTTGATTTTGCATAATTTGAATAATTTCCACGGGGAGTTTAATTTAAAATCTTATAAGAGTTAGCCTGGGTTAAACTGTATTAAATTATTATTTATTATGTATTAAACAAACTAAACTACAGCTGTTTATGACGTTTACTTGGTCAACAAAACAAAAGCCATGCGCGCATCTATCTCTTTCTAAACAATGTTTCTCTGTCGCACTCACGTATTTACTTCAATTCGAACCCAACCTCGCACTTCTCGTCCCGTGTCAAACAAAATCGTCAAATCGCGTTTCGCTTTACAGGCGGATACTTGTGTGACTATTGTTTGTATTCGCACTAATCGTGTTAAACTTTGTTGTGTTGTGGTAAAATGCCGTTTATTTCTAAAGACTGGCGTTCACCTGGTGAGGAGTGGGTGAAAACTCAAGAAGGATGGGAAAAGAAGAAAACACTGGAGTGCACCGCTCAGAGGTAAGTTGCGTTGCAAAATAAACACAATCCTTTGTTCGGATTTAGTACGCAACGAAATAACACGGCCTATTTAGTTCATTAATTTTAGACTAACGTAATAGTTAGCTAATTGTAATGCTTGATATTTGTGTAGTATTAAGTAAATATCTAATCCGATAGTTACACGAGCTATTTTATATTGCAGATATGCCGCTATAACTAACTATAATAACACTGACGATAGTCAACAGACATCTTGGTAAGTGTTTGCTACAAAATAATACTGTACGTGTGTTTGTAACGAGATCAGCTGTTGTCTGTTGTGTTCTGATAAGCTGTTATTGATTTTTCTGCGTCTCTATAGATACTACCTAAGTCCTTAGCTTGTCACACAGAGATAGCTTAATATCGCTAATAGAGCTATTATAGGTGAATACCTTTATACTATATAGACAGGTAGTTATCGATAAAGCTTAGATTATAACAAAAAACTGTAAATTATGAATTGCTACGGTACGGAACTCCTGCATAAAAATAGCAAACTAAAGTAAATCCTCATCGATCATTTTAATTTAGAAATCGCGATATCAATAAGGCCGCATCGTGCATATAATATATAACTTTAATTACAGTAATCCATACTATTATCTCTTGTAATCCAAAGTTGATGTAGGTACAATAAAGAGTTGTCGATCTATCTATTTATGATCGTTCGTACAAAAAAGTTTGAGATCAATTTTGTAGGTTAGTTTACTTACAACTTTGTCAAACAAACTTTTGCAATAACATTTGCCATTCACGAGAAGAATGCGAGAATCCAATACATTTGACGTTTAACCTGGAATAAAAAAAATGCACAAGTCCAATGGATCTGGACTTCTCATTTCTTTCATTATGGTGTATGTAAGAAAGACCCCCACCAATTTTCCGCTCTAAGTATGCGAATTTATGCGAGCTTAAATCTTTATTTTAACTGGATTATAGAATAGCGGATAAAAAAGACCTTTCCTCTCAGATATCGAAGAGCAAAAATTCTCTTTCCGAGATAGTGGGATGAAAAATTCCAGTGAAAATCCATTCAAGAAAACTGAATTCTTAGGTCTTCTGAATAACATTAATTGTGTTAAATGTGGGAACACAGTTTAGCCTTGATCGTTGCTGCGCAGGTAAACACCTGCAATTAATTATTTCTTGGGATACTTTCAGGGGCATGATGTAATGAATGACCAATAGTTAGGTTTCTGTTAACTGTGCACCACCCTAATGGGTCTATAGAGCCCTACTTTCACCTTTTGGGTCTAGTGCCTATGCCAACTTCACCTACTAATCAGTGAACTTGCTGAATAACGGACAAAGCTCTGACAGCTTCCGTGGCGTAACGGTAGTGAACGCGGCTGCTACGCAGGAGGCGAGGGTTTCCGCTAATGTCAGTCAGAGTATCACTCTCGATCATCCCAAAAATTCTACCTCAGCATAAAGCACGAGCCTACCGACATGACTTGACCCCGAAAGCCTTGAGCCAATAGGCCCAACACACCAACAAACCCTTCCAGACAGTGAACTGTGGGAATACTAATTTATTGCCATCTGAAATTCTTTCTACGATTTTTAATCTCTTACTCACTTCTGTCCCACAGCACTACTCGTGCCCAGTTTAAGTTTAACCATCATAATATAATCATAACAAACAAAACATTGTATAACGGACGCTGACCGCGTTTTATATCGAACGGGAAATCGTGACCAAACAAAAACTCTTCGCTGTATATAGGTCAGTTTGAAATGCAGTCCAGGTCAAACCACTCGTTTGCAAATTCCTACATTCCACCAATCTATTCGTTGCAGAAGTTCTCAATTATTTGTTTGATCTTCATTTTGAAATAGTTTATGAAGTATTAATGCACGGAAATCGCTTGTGCCACAATCACAATGGTGGGACTGAAGATGTTCCACATAATTAGCAATATCTATGCGTCGCATGGCAATGCTCGGAATGGGAGTCCACAGTTTGCAGAAAGATTGAAAAGTAACTACGAGCAGGTGCCAGAAGGAGGGCAGCTAGAACTCACTGAAGAGTTTTTGTGCTGTCAGTGGGCACACCATAGGATTGTCCTGCTTTGTCTTCTACACTGCCTCTGCAAAGAAACTCTTTGTGCTTACAGGCTCGGCAGCAGGAGTATGACACCCCTTGTGGTGCACACGTTCATAGGCCACGGTAACCACTTTCTAGGTAGATATATAAAAAGATGCGCTTAGAAGACCTAGGTGCCAAACGCCAAATCTGCAAGACTCGCCAGAGACCTCGTACTCGTACACCGAAAACTCTACTGAGTAGAGTCCAGTTCAAGCCGAGTTGTAGAGTCTACTGCATGACGTACCTACTGTGCACCATGCATTCTTTTATGTTTAGCCGATAAAAGGGACAGTCGCATTCAGAACAGGAAGGTCACGTCAACCTTGCAATAGCATCTTTAAAACTAAGTTGGGCTTTGCAAGCTCGCATTCAAGAAATACAGGTAAAAGAAATAAATTATGTCTACTAATGAATTCCTTAAAGAGTCATCCAGGCTGGGAATATTTAATGCATTATAATACTTATTAACTCGATCACAACTTACAAATTATGATGGGCGATTAAATCTAACGATATTGCCATCAAAGGACAAACAGGATTATTTTTAATTTAAAAGGTCCTCAGCTCCTCCCACGTTTGACAGCGGGTTCCGACTGACTCAATACCTCTCAAAAAGTCAAAACATGTCCCAACAGGAAAGAGGATGCTTATTTTTAAAAGTTAATCCAAAATCATGATTCCAAAGAGTCCTTTGATGATAGGTCTAAAATTGTCCATGTTGCACGGTGTGACATAGTCTGTGGTATTTTATTTATAACCTGTTGATGTTTATAAATTTAAAAAACCATGCAGTGTTGATCTCAATGGAGTTGTAATTAAATTCTAAGTTTAGTTTCAGTTAATAGTTTACGTTCACCCCGGTTATTACTGTCAGGAAACGTATTTTTGTGTTGACGCTTGTCTGACGTTATAATCTGGGCTTTAATAATCTAATCTACTCAAAGAGACGACTGCTGAAAATTGGCACTCAGAAAAAAAAATCAAAAGTGTGATTATGAACAAAATATTTAATATGGCAATAAATAAGTACTTATAATGATTACCAAAAATCATTTGAGACCTTATAAAGTAGAGAAATTAGATATCTAGTTATCTATGAAACAGTTTTTACCAGTCGATGATCATCAGACGACAGTTCAGCTCCATTTGAATATTGGGTTACAACAATTTACCAATTAGAAAGTAAGAAATCATAGCAGTGCGTTCAAATGCGTAGGTACAGTCTATTTATGCTTGCAAATCATTGAAACGGTTCATAAACTCATTTCTATTGTGTCATCATTACTTTCGAGTTGACTTTTCACTTGGCTATGGTGCACTGAGCTTCGATTTTCAAATTTTCATACTCAACACCCCACCACGCACGGACCCTATAACGTGTGGTTTAAGTCGGATCAATTCTTTCACGGGGATTTCCGCACGTAAAAAAGAGTACTTGTACACAGCTGATTTGTTTTAGTTTTTCGGTCATTTAAAACCAGTCTATTGAAATGCATATTGTGTACAAACATATGTAGATAGGATAGTGGGTAAAAGCAAATTCAAATCAATCTAAATTATGTATTGGCAGACTTGTTTATCCACGGAAATTTCCAAGCTAGAGGAAAGAATATTAACTCATAAAAAATACGATTATCATAGCGTTGAATCAACATAATGAATGTAGAACATAATATTCACAGCTCCCTACGATTCACAACGATGGCTGGCGAACAGCCAGACTACACTTACAGATTTTCTTGGAATGAGCTGAAACTGTAATTATCAAGAGTGGTGAAATCAACTTACAGATAATGTGTAATAGATTCCTTTTTCTAATTTAAACATATTTATGTATCTATATACGCAGAAGGCGCGGGTTCGATCCCCGCTCAATGCAAAAATTTGTATGCATGAATATGGGTATTTGCATTAGTCTGGTCTCCGAGGCAATGTCGGCCTCGTTTGCCATACAAATATCTATAGCAGTCGTTACGGGTAGTTTGAGCCCTCAAAAGTCTAACAACTGGTCATTAGATTAGACCAGTTGTTGGACTTTTGAGGGCAATCATGCAATGCTTCGATATCGCCTTTGGGTTGTGGAGGTCAGTGGCAGTCGCTTCATGGAAAATTTCGAAGTTTATATAACCAAATCCGCAGTTAGACGTAACGCTAGGATGAAGAATGAAGAAGATTTGACTAGATATAGTGTATTAACCGACTGAATACTTTAATGACATTTCAAAATAAAACCTACCTAAAGGAATTGTGGAATTTATCTGAAGCAGAAAAGAAAGCATAGGCTCAAATTTACCAGTTTACTATTCAACCAGGATTAACATTGGGATGATGATGATGATGACGAATCTGAGGCATATGAATTCTACTAATATTATAAATGTGAAATATTTAAGGGAGGGGTGAGCAGATAGCCAACGTTAGGGACACCCATTTGAAGGGACATTAGTTAGGAACTCTTTCGCGCAAAAGCTGTTGAAGGTGTATGAGAATCCCTATGCATGACATGTTAAGTGATTGGTGACTTTCACTCCAATCTAATAGACTCACAATATGTCACGAATACCAGGAACCCATAAAGCAATAAGTACAGTTTTGAACAAAAAACTAACCTCGCAAAAACTCAGTCAAAGTCAAACCTCAAATTACAAAAGCTTACAAACGTTTACGAAGCATAGAACAATGAAAACATTGCTTGAACGCTTAGCTGGTTTCAGTATACCCGTATTTACTTTCCAGTGCTGTTCTGAACGATTCAGTGAACAAACACGTGGAAATCCAACGTAGTTTGTTTATTTTTGATGTCAACTTGTTAGGAGAAAATATGCGAGTTTTGATTTGAGAACTCGTATAAATTAAGGGAGGCACATAAAATGCTGCTTTCTTCTTCTTATTATTTTATTCAAATGGGTCCTTGCATCAGCTATTTGGTTGCCGATGATTCTGCCAACCTCAAGGTAGAGATTAGGTTTAATCGTTTAAAGCGGTCTCTAGGTATTTATGAGGCAGTAACAAAATTATGTTTTGCATTCATACAATATCACAACATTATTAGGGAGGAAAAAAAAAGCTGCTTTGGTGCCCTGCATTCACGCAGCAAATTTACTTCTTGACATCTCTTGTCAAGAAGCATTTTTCTTGGCAATTAATTGTGTGCACAGCAAATACTGCTTTGGTGTGTGAACCCCCTTACTTTACAACGAAAGTTTAACGGTCAGGCAACAAAATTACTCACACTAGAAGAGTAGACAGAAATGAATCAAACACTCATTTTATTGGTCGCGATGAGCTCACCCTCTCCTTGCATAGTGCCGGTCCCATCTGAGGATTCCGTGGTCTTCACCTCTAAGTACGGTGTCCACTTGTTGGCTTTTGGGGTTTTTAGCTCACCCCCTATTACGTAGAAACCAAATAATTATCGAAGTTTGAGTAATGTGAGAATGTAAAACCATCAAGCGCCTGTTTGATGCTTCTTTCGATATTAGAATCTAAGCAAAATTCTGCATGTTAATTTATAAATAAAGAATTTCTTAACGACCCCGTCTGTTTTGCTTCATTTTTAACGAATGGAGGATATTAAGAAAGATAAAATTAATCCGAGGTTGCAATGAATCACCATACAACGAAACTGTTAGAGACAGTACGACGACGCAACGCCTACGAGATGCGAGCCAATAAATTGCGACTGTTGAACTTTGTGATAATATCAAATGAAGGTGAGGTTTGTTTAGATTCTACGTCTGGCAATATAGATTCGAGGGGTTATTACGAAAATGCAAAATATCATACGCGTGACAGCAGTTTAGGCTTCTTGGACTGTGTGTTTCCTACATTTCGCTGCTTTGTATTTTCATCAATACCTCTCATATGTAAAATAGCACATATTAGATTAGATTGCCTCTGTGTACTTCACGCACGTACTTTTTTACAGATCAGATTAGCACAGTATCGATTTCAACTGGTTCAATTTATTATTAATCCCTTTATTCATTAAACAAACATCGATTACCTATATTTTTAAATACATCCCAAAAAAATACAAAAAATTAATAATTATTAATATTATAATCAGTAGCTAAGATACGAGTAGCTTAATTTTTGGGTGTTCCGTTGGGATCCCCTAATTCGATCCCTCAGGGGATCTAATAGGAATATTCCACTTTTGTCCCCAGGGGTTTTAAAGAGGCATTCCATATAGATCCCTTAACCCTCGTTTAGGGGATCGGTTCTAACAAATCTCAAATTTTCACTTCCACATGGATGCTTGGTGAATTTGTGCTCGTCCAAAACCATATAACCTGTGCTTCAAAAGAAACCCAAAAAACGTTTAGATAGAAGTGTAAAGCTCATTTTATATCCAAGATATATGTAGCGAGGTATATAATACGACTATATAGATTATTCATATTATGTAAATCAGGTCGTTCAATCATTTTGACCCTCCGCAGACAGAGTCGTTCATTAAACACCATCTTGAAAATTATGGATGAAGTTTGAATAACAATTTTGCTGTCTCTAATTAATCCAGCTGGAGTAGGTTTTCCGTTCAGTAATTAAGACTTACGCAAACGATGTCGAGCCAGGAAGTACTAACGAGAGAATGAGAGACCGAATTGTATGATCATTAAAGTAGGTACAGCCGGAAATCATACGCAGTACCATAATTAATATTTATTCTGTGGTACAGGCAAGTTATGAATAGATATGAAAGGGGATTATTATGAGATGTTGACCTCACGGAAAATATCGAATCTCAGGCTGTACTTCGATATTTTCCATCGCAGTTTGACTGGACGAGGCGGACCCCGGACTGCTGTGCCGTGTCGGATTGGGTGACGTCACTGGAAATCGACCAATGAGAATCAAGGCTGTCGCAGTGCTTATACTCGACGCTGTGTGCTTAGAGGACTGCATACCTGCCCCTCTAGACAAGTGGCAATTCGCTAGCTGGCGTTTGGTGGAATAGAATGACGATTATATGGGATTTGACGTATATGACAGTCGTTAACGCATGTCGAATACGTCAAATCCCATACATTCGTCATTCTATTCCATCAAACGCCAGCTAGCGAATTGCCACTTGTCTAGAGGGGCTGGAAGAGACATTCCCGAAGTGAGGGCTTCGCATGCGATATTAATTATTGTTTACTAGTGACCCTAGTCCCGGCTTCGTCTAAGTAAATAATAACGCGATTGCAACGCCATTCAAAAAGTATTAAAAATAAATTTAAACATTCAACTTTGAGGCGGATTGTGTGGGCAGGTATATTCTGTTAAAATTCGAGCTCAATCGATGCAGAAGTCTTTGAGTTTTTGGTACGTGGATTTGGTTCGTGTAGAACCTTGTTAGATAGATAACTAAATTAAATTAGCAAATTGGATCCACTAACAGATTTAGAGTGAAACTTACGTATTATTCTAACAAGCAAATTTACGTTTAATAAATTGAATTTCTCCTACTATAGACTAGTCTTTAAATATTATCCACTTTGCAGATGTTTCAGGCATTTAATCTGCCTCAAATTTTAGTAAGCTAGTTATAGACCTATATAGAGAATTAGTTATCGATTTAAGGACTTGCTTCAGCTATAAGCAGGCTATAGTCTATACATCTATATCTATACATCTCTCTGAAATAGCTGGACCGATTTTGATGGTACTTTTATTGGCAGGTAGCTGATGTTATAATGAGTAACTTCGGCTACTTTTATTTTAGAAAAATACGGTTGACTCAACACTAAGCGATAACCGACATCCATGCGGGCGGAGCCGCGGGCAACAGCTAGTACAAAATAAGAATAGGACCATGTTGGGTCCCGGTGGAGTAGATAGGGCCACCCCATATCTTCTCTCGCGACTAAGGAATAGGGCTGTTCTTTATCCGTCAGTAAACATACAGCCCATGATTGAGTGCCCGTTTGCCGGCAATAGGCTCGCCCCCTATTACATGGGAAAAATCTTGACCGAAAATCTTAGCGAAATGCGGGTATTAAGACACCTCTGCCAACCCCTTCGAGGATTTACAGGCGTGAGTGTATGTATGTAAGAATAGTATTTACTGCAATCACTGGTTAACATACGTTTTCCGTAAAGAGTGAAAGTAGATGCTTGCAGTACCAGCAGCCAGCACAAATTAAGACGAAAATTTTAAAAATCATCCTTTAAGCTTTTCTATCCTTTAGGCGTTTGCATCTTAAATAAATGATATAAGCAGCACCCGTGTGCCAGACTTTAGAATGACTGTACATTCCGACACAAAAATGCCAGTAGCGTTGTAATTTATGATACAAGAATTTATCTTATATTCTTCTTCTTCTACGACCCAAATAGAAAACGAATACTAACCAGAAAACTGACTGGAATATTGAAACAGACAATGAAAATGGTTTGACTAACGATGACTAACGATAAAACTCAATCTAAACGACCGCACCTAAAACTTTCAGTCGAATCGACCACACCTGCGACCTCTCAAGGGCTAAGGTTACCCATTTAGGGGAATTGCACTGATATCTTATGCATCGGGGTTAGTTTCACGTAGTTTTTGGAATAAAGCACTTTACTACTTTCGAAATAAATACTACTTTCTTGTAAATTTATTGGCAATAATGTTGCCTTTTCATAATTTCTTTCATGTATAATTTGATTGGTTTGGCTTCAGTGTACACCAAGTCGGTCAAGTGGATTCATTGGTGGAGGTTGAGGGTTTATTTTATTCATAGAATGTTGATCTAGTTTCGTCGATATACGCTGTGATTGAGGGATAACAACTTCAAGAGTATCTGTCTGTATGTTACCTACGCTTTCACGCGGAAACCATGGAACCGATTTTGATGAAATTAAGTATAGGGGTAGATTAGACCTTGAGAAAGGACATAGCAATGTTTGGTCGCGATAACCGACATCCACACGATCGAAGCCGCGGGCAAGAGCTAGTAAAATATGAAACAAAGTTTTTATTTGCTCAAGCGCCAGAGTTAACAATCTTCCGTTATAGGCTTAGGTAGCTCCCTTCACATGCTACGGGAAATTGATATTCAAGATCAAATATCCGTCTATTCTGTTTTAAATGAATTTCCTTCTCGTACGTTCCTTGATAATGTTTTCAAAACATCACAGACTCTGCCATCTGAGTGGATATTTTATAAATATAGTATTTTGAATGCTATAAGATCTTCCGGCGAATATTTCTTACTCACATTGTAAGACATTGTTAGGCTTGACAAAGGTGTGGTAATGTGCTATACTGTAACCAGTTTGTACCCTCTGTTACTAGGCAATATTGTTAAGTCCCGACTTTCAATACGCTCAATGATGGAACTGCGAGGTTTAGCTACAGTTGCAGCTAGTTCTTTGAATTGGAATCACCCTACGACTCAGAGATTCACTTACATTCTTTATTTGTGGCACTATTAATGTGTATTTTGGTCTTATATTACACCACAATTCACCACATACTCCGATAATTCCGATATTTCTCAAATACCGATATGATCAAAACAGTATTTTTTTATTAAGTAAAGATTTTGCTTTCAATGTAATATCTACGAATTCAGATTCAATTTTCCCGAGATTTTTGCTCAATTTCTATCTTATTTAATCGTTTTGTTATTTTCTCTTTTATATTTTATTCTACAACCCTAAATTCATTCAGTCTTTGTAGTTATTGATTCTATCTTCCATTTTACTGATTTTACATGACTCAAGTAGACCGTATCTACACGACTGTCTTTGCTCCTAATGAAAAAGCTTTGTATTTTAGGACAGGTATCTTATTACTGCCACGAAATTAGAAACATGGTATTGAAGCGCAAATATAAGTTCGTGTGTATTTTGGCTCTTGATACGATTGTAGTTCTAAAATTAATGGACTTACGAGAGCTTGGCTGCTTGGCTCGAAACAATGGTTATTCGGTGTCTACAAGCGAACGCTCAGTGTAATTTGATTTGTGTACCGAATGAGCAATCCCTAATTGCGGCGATATTCTAACTGACTACAAACCGATTAGAATAAGCACTACTAGCTGTAGGTTAGGTAATTACAAATTTCCTATAGCAAAAACATTGCTTAAGGCCAATTACGAATACTTACTGCGTTTGGAGAGACGAAAACGAAGCAAATAAAATTTTTAAGTTCATTTATTTTTATAAAAATGAAAAAAACGATTAGGTACTTCATGAAAAGGGAAGTCCTCCAATGTTTATTATGGAATCGGATACTAGAATATGAAGTGATTAATCTATATTTCTTAATTCACAACGAAGACGAGGTTTGGGCGCCATAGGTCCGTTGAGCGGGCAATTTCCATAGCATTTGATCTATATTATACGTGTAAACTGTTCAATTAATAAAACTGTCTTTTTCCCACTGTGCGTTTCCTGTAAATCTGAGTGCCCTGATTTGTTCGTACGAAGGTAAGTCCTGAAAAATCAATAAAGCCATTAGTAACATACACCAGAAGGCAAATATATTTGCGTTCGGTTACGTAGGTACTTTCAGAATTGATTACACATTAATTGCTCCTGATTGTGTTAGTATTAATCAATACCACGCCTGTACGTAGTAGGTATACCTACGGAAACGAAGGAACGAGAAACGAATATCTGATGGGTTCATTCACTATATTATTAATTTCACCTGATGCTCTGTACAACGTAATTTATATTACTCACGGCAAATATGCAGCAGCGCAGTCCAGGTGACAGATATATTCATTTCTTCCGCCTGGTCAACTATATCCTACCCCAAGGGTGAAGACCTATAAGATGTGTAAGAAGTAGAGATGGGCCGAGTACTCGGTTGATACTCGGTACTCGGCGCACTCGGTGGCTTTTATCATACTCGTACTCGGCCGAATAACTCGGTTTTAATGTCGAGTATCCTCGGTTTAAGTAAAGCAATATATTTAGTAGATATAATTAAAACAACAGGGTTAATCAAAAAATATTTACTTATCACAAATTTAGGAAATCTTTGACAATCTCAATAATGATAATGAATGAGTAGTAATGAGACAAAATTAGGAGAATCTTAATAAAAATAATGCAAGGAATTTGTTTAAACCGAGTTACTCGGCCGAGTACTCGGTTGGAAAAAAAAATACCGAGTAAAACTCGGTACTCGCTACTCGGCAAAAGTGTTACTCGGCGCATCTCTAGTAAGAAGTGTTATTTGACTACTGTTTTGTTGTGTTCCCGGCGGTGAGTAGGGTAGCCAGAGCTCACTGGAGAGTTTTTGTGTTGTCAGTAGGAAGACCAAAGGCTATTCTTGCTTTGACTTCTACACTGACGGGACATAAACTCTCTGTGTTTACAGGGTCCGTAGCACGAGTGTGACTCCCCTGGTGTTTGCACACGTCTGTAGGTCACGGTAACCCCTTTCCAACAGGTGGACCGTGTGCTTGTCTGCCACATTAGTATAAGTGGTATAAAAACAAGGCTTCTGTAAGGGTTGGAGGTGTTTCACCAGTCGGGAAATTTGTAAATGGGAATCAAATAAAGAAATTTTTCGAAAATTCGCTAATAAATCGAAAATATCCAAAAAGAACGTTATAACTCTCGTCGCCTTCTTTTAAATATCACTTTATTTAGCATTATAAAATTTAATTGATAATTACTGCTATCAATAGCGCCGCGGTGTTAAATTGCATAATATATCCTTAAATAGCTAGAACTGGGTCACGGACTCGCAGTCTTTTGCAGGAAACGATTGGTCAAAATACGGACGCTGTTACGTGGCAATTGTTATTAGATTCTTTATTTTCGTTTCTACAAAGTCAAGTACTATTTAATTGTGTAGGTATATGTTACTTATAGACATAAACAGACAGTAAACAATTAAACATTCAGCCCACGACTAAGTGCCCGTTAGGCTCTCCCGCGCCACCAATAACGTGGGATCGAGAATTGGCGAAAATCATAGTTGGCGAAATGTGGGTGTTAATTCACCTCTGCATACCCCTTCGGGGATTTGTAGGCGTGAGTATAATAAGTATGTATGAAAAAAATCAAGACTTAACATGAACAGATATAAACCTACTACAAGTGTAGAATTTTAGGATTTGATACGTGTCCCCGCCGCCAAATGTTCCAATTTTCCTGTATTACAACCATCCTGTAGATATTAAAAATTCAAACAGTATCCATATTTTATTCCGCAAGCTTCTTATATCATCTCCTCACATTATGTTCGCGAATGTAGGTCACGTCTCGGAGCTTTGGCTTCAGCTAAGGCAACACGTTGTCTGACATGTCTTCTTTATATTTTAAGAAGAATGAAGACGGTCCAGCTTCCTGCTTCAATTTCTTTAAAGTTTAGTGAACTAAAAAGAAAGTTGATATACCTACTTACCTATGTACGCTCAAAGTTTATTTTCGCTAACTAGTTTTCTCAATAAAATCAATTACTATTGGATAATTCCTCTTTTTGTTTTCTAATTAGCCAGTTCCTTAAAATTTCATTATTCGCTTAAAGAACGAAACCAGTGGATCCGATCAATTGGGGATTCTACTTCTTATACAAAAAAAAAAAAACGAGTTGCACTCCGGAAGTGCCGGCAGAAGTGAAAACTTTTACTTTCTTTCTTCGTTATATATACATAGAAAAAGATAAAAAGAACATACCATACCATACCTATAATATAGCGCCAATCATAGAACCTATCACTAATATTCTGCTAATTTTCTGTCAGAAGAAATTAATAAATTACAAAAAGAAAAAAAGAATCACAAAAAGTGTCAAGCCCAGGTTCCAACCCGGTACTATCTGAAACCATAAAGACTTACAGCCGAAACGCATAGCGCTAAGCTACGAAGCTTCTTAGCGTACCTAGCAAAATAAACACTCTGTAGCTAGGTATGTTGTATGACGTTATGTCGTTCTACAAAGTCGTCGGTTACGAGTCAAAGGTTACATGATCCTGACGCGAGTTTAACACTTTTTACCCATCCAACGCCGCTATAGAAGTTTTAACTTCAAAAATGGCAACAACAGTGTTTTATAATAATTTACGTCATTAAAGTTCCATTATTTATACTTAAACTGTCATATATATAAATATGTCACTTGACTAACCGTGACGTGAACACGCGCGTTCGTGTTAACTACAACATGGCCGCTACACATTTGAGATAGTATAGTTTTACGCCGGTGCACTCTGCTATGGTTAGGTACCATTGAAATTCACGGACTGCTCACGTAACTCCTTCGAGACCGCCAACCCGACTGCATCAAAAGCTTGCATTTTGGAACCTATTCGCTCTCTTACAAATATATTATTTGGTTTACTTTGGCATTCAGGGCCTCAGGGGTGCGACTTCTGTCGAACCAGACGGTTAGGGGTCCCGTCCGTCAAGACGCGTTGCTATTGTTAAACGAATGAGTCTAAAGACCTAGTGAATGATTAAACAGAAACACTCCACTGAAACGAGTGGAAATCTGGTAATACTTTTTTTGGCTATATAAAATAGTTAGGAAGATTTACAGTTGAATACTGACCATTTTTTATTGCAAAAGTTCCAATCTGGCGACGATTGCCGGAACTTATTGCTCTATGAACTGAAAATTCTATTAAATTTAGGTACTCTAAAACCGTAAAGGAAGTCAGAGCTATTTTAACGAGTTATGGGTTATGGGTTCTTCAAGAAGGGTATTAGAAGGTATCTATACGGGGTCGGTAGCACGATTGTGATGCCCCTGGTGTTGCAAACGTCCATAGGCCACGGTAACCACTTCCCATCAGGTGGGCCGTGTGCTTGACTGCCACCTAAGTGGTTTAAAAAAAAAAGTTCCGACATATAAAAGTTGAGTTTTAATTCATATACAAAAATAGTATTTACCCGACTGCCAAAAAAGATTATATTTTTATATTATATACTTATAGGTACAAGAGCGGAGTGTGAGGGCCTGCTAAATGGAATAGAAAATAAGTACCTATGTTAAGTTCTTTTTCTTGAAGCATTTGTTGCTTACATTTTTCAACAGTCTTTCTTTAGACTACCAAAGGCAGCAAAACCGTTCGCATTATGACACGGAAACGTCTCATTCAAAGAAAATATCGCTACCATTTACCAGTGAACATCGTAAGACGACTCATTTGAAAAGCATATCGAATCACGTAGAACCAATTAGGTTAAGTATCATTGCATATAGTTGCATTATAATTTAATACGATGAAACTGAAATGCACTCATTGCCGTAGAGATATGGTTGAAACTCGTCACTTTTCAAACCATTAGGGTTAATAGCTTGAAGTGGGAGAGAGTGAAAGTGCTTTCGATTCCCTTGTGTTTATTTTCAGATTGCGGAAGCGTACAAATACCAATAATTATGAGATATTGGTTCATTTGTGTCAAAAATAGTTAATGAATGGGGAAGAGGGCAACTTCAGGCATGTTGCAACGTTCCTAATAGTTATGGTATTCTATGAATTTCACCGTTTAACATGTTAGTACCTGCCAAGATAGTATCATGGGGTACCGATACTAAGAAAATATCTTGAGTAATATTCAAAATTGAATAGATGTCACTAGTAGACTCATTTAACGAAATCAAAAAGTTAAAACCATGTTAAAACGCTTATTTTTTGACTTTGAATCACGTAAATTATTTCAGAACTGAAACACATGATAATGTAAGCATGTAAGAATATAAAACTCGTTAAATAAAGCGCTCGTAAAATAAAGATTTCGTGACAATCGTGCTATTTTATTTTTTTTATAAATAGGACACGTCAATTTGATTTTACCTCGCCTGATGGTAAGCTGAAGGTAAAGTCTCAAGAAAGAGGGCCACCATTATATACACGTGCAATGTTAACAATGGTGGCAGTCAGCTTGACGGCCTCATCAGATGCTTTTTCACGCCCCGCTTAAAGGACCCGGGACTGTAGGAAGAGGGAAACACGTGAGCTGGCAAGGAATTCCAGGTCTTAATGGTGCGACAAAGGAAAGAGTAAGAGTAAGAGAAAGAGTAAGAGTAGTTTTTTGCATAATCTGGCAGAATTAATCTAAATTAGAATATCTATAGTATTATTCAGTCATACTCAATAATGTGTTAAGTGCATGTTTTATTTTTGTTAAGTTAATTTTAGCACTAAAAATTATAAAAAGTTTGCCAAAACAAAGCCGCCATCTAATTATAACTCCTGAACTAAAATGCTGCCTGCCTGCTGTTCGAAGTTACGAGCATCTGTATTAGAATTATATTATATTATCTGTGCTAATAGTTATGGTATTCTATGAATTTCACCGTTTAACATGTTAGTACCTTCTAAGATAGTATGTAGCGATCGCTTGTTGCAGTGATGCCACAGAGTCGATAATAGTATTATAACACATGATACCTACAATAGCGTCGGCAACAATAGCGATCCTTTTGTTGGTTGTGCACCTTTGACCATGTTCACGATTCTGTATCGTTATTATGACGATGCTGATGTTCTTCAAATCTTCAGACTCTTCAGTAGCGATAGGAAGTGTAAGAAGGGAGAAGGGAACAGACGCGCTGGCACGCGCTTCAGTAACCATACAAACAGGCTTCAGTAACGATACTTATAGGCGCACTTCAATGACCATAACAAATGTTCGTGGAGTTATCGAACAATTCCGTTTTATGCATGTAATGGGATTAAAATGAAAACGCCAGTCTGTCTAGCTCCGTCCAGCACCATTCTCCAGACATCGTCAGAAACAAATAGCGCGTTTACAACGATAAAGTAGCGATGCTATGGTGCGTTTAGATTAATGCAGTTTAGCGATATGATTATGGGATTACAACATCACTGCATACACTCCACTTCTGAAATGCGACTAACACATTAATAGTGTTGGATGATACTATTATTCATTGAGTAAAAAACACGTCCATCATGCCTCCATCAATCAATTTAAACTCTAGCATTTAGGTAGGTACCTACCTATAACGCCAGTCGACAATAAAATGATTAAAATTATCTTCTTTCTATGTAGTTTTCATTTGACCTCTAACAGTTGAAAACTAGAACTTCCAACACATCATAATTATCAAAACGGTACAGAGTTAAATTGACCTTGAAGTAAGTGAGAGTATAGTAGAGAGCATAGGCTATAGGCCGCTGTTTCGTAACACCGAAACAATAGACATTGAAAATGCATAATGAGACCAGCACCACACAGTACAATGTAAAAATGACAAGATTGTGTAGAAAGTTTTCATAGTCTGTATACCCCGTAAGTACCTATCACTATTAGTTAGGAAGTTCTATTTGTGACATGCATTTTACAATTCTTGTCCGTTGAAATATCGCCTCGTGGCCGTTGCGTTATGAATGCACCTTTGCAAGGGGTGAATGAGCTTTAAATTTGGATTAGACATCTCAAGATATAAAGAGCAAATTAATTTTAGCGTGCCAAATTACAATGTGATCAACAACGAAGGAACAAAGCTTTTGCTTGTTGTAGTCAATCGTCACTTTCGATATACACCGGCGTCATTTTTTTACGTTCCATATTTGAAAATAATTGCAATATTATTAACCACAATGTTTTTTAAAGCACTTAAAGTTCAGACATCTCTAGGCCTTTAGGCCTTAATCCTTAACAGCCAGGTTTATAAACTGTTACAAATAAGTATATATAGATAATGGTGGGAACGCAGTCAATTTTCGTACTGCATACTCAACACAACAAAATCCAAATTCATGTTTAGTTTATTTTGAGATACATCTAGTGCACCTTAAGCCACCTGATTAAAATGAGCGTTCAGATCGGTCTCTATGATTCTCATCTCCCTCTCATTTCGTTACAATAAGCTATAATGACTATTTACCTACCATCAAGCCTCAGCATCGAATTGTATAAAAGACGAACATTTCAATCTTTAGACCAGATTTTATTCTTGAATTTCCAAATAACATTTCCAAAGCTTATCGCAACCACCTCGATAGACGCAATTTCTGTTATCTTACGATCTGTGATGACTTTACGCCCATTGTTTTGAAACAGCCGCGACCCGCAACCGTACCGTAACCATTACTGCAAATCCATTAGGTAATGTCGCCCACTTCGAAATAGATACGGAAGAAACAATTCCCGAAACAAATTTAGAACTACATATTCGAAATCCGAACAATTCTAAACGTGTGTCATTTAAAGTGCTGGCAAGACAATAAACTTATTTTAATTCTAAAATAGGAATCGTTTATAATCGTTCTCAGGCGCGTCTATGTGAGGGGTGATTAAAGGTTGGTCGTTGTCCGACCATCCTTGGCAAAAAGCCAGGGTGCCTAGTCAGGGAGAATTGTTTGTCATGTTGGCCGTTTGTGCAGCTATTTATCTATCTACGGCTGTGCGTTCCAAATTTTAAATTTTGAACTGTCACATTCGAAACAGATGCATCGCATTAGGTACTAATTTTATCAGTCTGTAAACACGATCTCAACCATTGATTTAGTTTTAAAACAGCTTCAGCAGGCACACCATGGCGACAGAACAACTTTTGTGCCACGAATGTCTTTCAACTATTCGGTTGCGAGTTCAAACTGCGTTTTGGACATTCCGACGATGGATTTTTTCCGTTCTATATCTATAAAAAAGGAGTCGTTTTCACGTGTCACGCAACAGACTGCGTTTTCATAGGAAGTAGATAAAATAAGCCAGTTACTTTATTTGAAACCCAAGCCGCGCATTAAACACCAATCAAATGACTTACTATAATGGTTAATTAAATAAATAATAATATAATAAATACAAAGTCGCAGCGTTTAACGGCTTGGCGTATTGAAAATTTAAGTCGGTTCTTTCTTTTATGCTTAGATTTTCACTTTACTACATAGATGGTTTTTTTTCATCCATTTCATTGCTGCATTGCTCCTGCTATTTAAATAAATGCGGTTAGTGGCATTTTGCAACACAAAAAATACAATGATTATGGTCGAATACTATTCGTTACTTAACCCTTTATGCAGAACAAACCGTTTTCGCATTTTACACACTAAAAACTGGGATCGAATAAGACCCAAAACCCACTGAATATTTTTCCTTTGCACCTTTTCATATAGCACTAATAATAAACAAAAGGTTAAAATTAAATAAAGGGTGCATGCGGCTAAAATGGCCATACATATTTTTTGCTTCACCCGTGATACCGCGGTCTGGCCTCAGTTGCGCCCTGCCATGCGTTTTATAGGTCAAGGACTGGCTCGAGGCCCTTTGAATTTGTCCCTGGCCCGACAATACTCAAACGGAGCTATTTGTTGGAATATATTCAATGGAAACTACACATTCTAGCGAACAATTGCCTTTAAATAGCTTAATAGTAGGAAGTTATTAAACAACAGAAATAATATTGTTTGCCAAGTATAAGCGGATTTGATATTTCAGACATATTTTATTTAGCTAGCTAGACTGACTAGATTTAAACAATAAACTTAATCCATACTAATATTATAAATGCGAAAGTAACTTTGTCTGTCTGTCTGTCTGTCTGTCTGTCTGTATGTTACGCTTTCACGCCTAAACCACTGAACCGATTTTGATGAAATTTGGTACACAGGTATATTAGAGCTTGAGAACGGACATAGGCTACCTTTTATCACGAGAAAGGGGGTTTAAGGGGGGGAAATAGGGGATGATAGTTTTTATGAAAGTTTGTCATTTCTGAAGATATTTTAATGAAATTTGGTACAGAGGTAGATTAGAGCTTGGGAACGGACATAGGCTACCTTTTATCGCGAAAAGGGGGGTAGAAGGGGGGGGACTAGGGCCTTGGGATCAAGTTTGTCATTTTTGAAGATTTCTCGATGAAATTTGGTACAGAGATAGTTTAGACCTTGGAAACGGATATAGGCTACCTTTTATCGCGAAAAGGGGGGTAGAAGGGGGCGAACTATAAATGCGAAAGTAACTCTGTCTGTCTGTCTGTCTGTCTGTCTGTATGTTACGCTTTCACGCCTAAACCACTGAACCGATTTTGATGAAATTTGGTACAGAGGTATATTAGAGCTTGAGAACGGACATAGGCTACCTTTTATCACGAGAAAGGGGGTTTAAGGGGGGGAAATAGGGGATGAAAGTTTTTATGAAAGTTTGTCATTTCTGAAGATATTTTAATGAAATTTGGTACAGAGGTAGATTAGAGCTTGGGAACGGACATAGGCTACCTTTTATCGCGAAAAGGGGGTTAGAAGGGGGGGACTAGGGCCTTCGGATCAAGTTTGTCATTTTTGAAGATTTCTCGATGAATTTTGGTACAGAGATAGTTTAGAGCTTGGAAACGGATATAGGCTACCTTTTATCGCGAAAAGGGGGGTAGAAGGGGGCGAACTAGGGCCCTGGGGTGAAAGTTTGTCATTTTTGAAGATTTCTTGATGAAATTTTGGTACAGAGATAGTTTAGAGCTTGGGAACGGATATAGGTTACCTTTTATCGCTAAAAGGGGGGTAGAAGGGGGGCGGACTAGGGCCTTGGGATGAAAGTTTAGTCATTTTTGAAGATTTCTTGATGAAATTTGGTACAGAGATAGTTTAGAGCTTGAGAACACACATAGACTACCTTTTATCGCATAAAGGGGGGTAGAAGGGGGAGTAGGGCCTTGGGATGAAAGTTTGTCATTTTTGAAGATTTCCTGATGGAATTTGGTACAGAGATAGTTCAGAGCTTGGGAACGGACATAGGCTACCTTTTAACGCAAAAAGGGGTAGAAGGAGGAGGAGGGGAATATGGCTATGGGATGAAAGTTTGTCTTTTTTGAAGATATCCTGATGAAATTTGGTACAGATATAGATTAAAGCTTGGGAACAAGACGAGGATAAAGGGGGGGGGGGGTTGTCAGTTGTGAAGACATCCTGATGATATATTTGGTACAGAGATGGATAGAAGCTTGGGAACGAACATAGGCTATCTATTGACGCGAAAATGGAGGCATAGGGAAGGGGGGTAATAAGGTATGATAGTTTGACAGTTTTGAAGATATCCTGATGAAATTGGGTACAGGGATTAATTAGAGCTTGGTAAGAGACATATGCTACCTTTTATCGTGAATAATGTGGTAAAAGGGTGTGGGAGGGATAAGGACTGGATAGTTAGTATGAACGTTTGTCATTTTTGATGATATCCTCGGAAATTTGGTACAGAGATGGATTAGAACTCGAAAATAGACACAGGCTACCTTTTATTGCGAAAAAGGGAGTTGAAGGGGTGGAATACGGCAAGGGTATGTAAGTTTGACAATTTTGAAGATATCTTGATGAAATTGGTATAGAGATGTATTAAAGGTTGGGAATGGACATAGGCTACCCCTTATCGCGAAAAAAAAGATTGAAAAAAAAGTGGGTGAATATGGCATAAATAGTAAGAATTTCTTTTAAGATGTCCTCATGAAATTTGGTACAAAGGTGAATTAGAGCTTCGGAACGGACATAGTCCAGTAGCAAACCAAATATAGAAGCGAGTGGAGAGGCGAGTAAAGTTTGTTATAAGGACGAGTGGATAGGCGTGTAAAGATCGAAAGTCGAGTAGAGTCGACTACAGGGGCGAGTAGATATGCGACTAGAGAGTTGAGTAGAGGTGCGAGTAGATAGGCGAGTGGGGAGTGTCAAGTAGACAGGTGAAAAGAGAATCGAATGGATGGGCAAGTAGAGAGGCGAGGTGTCGAATATAGAGGCGAGTAGCAATTCGAAAACAGAGGTGAGTACATAGTCGAGGACAAAGTTGAGTAGAGAGGCGAATTTAATGCTCAATAGCGTCGGATCAACACTAAGCGATAACCGACATCCACGCGGGCGGAGCCGCGGGCAACAGCTAGTTTACTTATAAATTTACTTATAATAATGTATATTAACATTAGTATATTTATATTTATAATCAATAATGGACATAATCGCATTCTACTAATTATCATTTGTTACATATTTGCGCCAATAAGTTTCGCATCGCAGAATAAGATGTGTTATTGCACCATATTTTAAATCACCTACATAACATAATAATGTTCATAAATCCAAAGAGCAAATTTAATAATACTCCCCTTCCATTTCCTCTTTCTTCCATTTTGAAATCATATATTTGCATTGCATGCATGATGGCTATTAAAAGGCCCTAATGTGTGTACGCCCGTACAAAAGGCTAAAGTTAAATAAGTCACTACAACGCCGGCGCCGGTTGATTTATGTCTAAAATCATTAGACGCAATAGTGCCACAAAGACAGTTAAGTAGTCATATCACAAATTACTTAATTACTAATAGTCATTTGCTGTATGTAGTGTAGGTACGTACAGTTGACAAAGGAGATACAGTTGCACGTTTTCATATAAAATTGTATGGAAAGGTGTACCCGTATCTCTTTTGTAGACTGTACCTACGTCGTATATTTTATAAGTATACTCCCCCGCTTCTCCCGTAGGTAATACTCACGTTTTGATATCTTTGTTAACTTATAGTTATTGCGCATTTGTATAAATAAATACAAAAGGCAAAACATTCACTTTTAAAAATATCGTTAGGCATTCTGCGTTCATTACTAACCTTGTATTTTAATACAGGTTTGACCTCTCGGTACATTCTAAAAAGAAATAGGTACGTATTTCAAATATTAAAAATCAGTTCTTCTATGCTTTGAAAAAAAAAATTACTAAATTCTTGCATAACTCATTGTTCTTGGTAAAAGAATAATTACATACATTGTTGAAACGATACATAGGTATGAATATCTATATGGTCAAAAATTTAAATGAAAATGAAAAAAATCAGCCATGTAATAAGCGAATACTTCTCAATATTTAATTACTAAAAGTCGTTGGGTATTTTTGGTCTCATTATTAATATTTTATGTGTGATTAAACTGATTATTGAGCCAAAAACCGCCTTGTAACGGAGATAACTTTTTCCAATAACTGAAAAAAGAAAGCGTTTATGAGTAATCTTGTATTGTAACATTTTTATCGTTCTCTTAACATTCCAAAAATCTAAAGTAGTTATGTATTAACTATCGTAGTAAAACAACTGAAACGAAATTAAATGTTTAAACTTTGACAGCTGATAAATCACAACATTCTTTCTTTCGTAACCCATTTTTGTCGATAGGAAATGTATATTGTTGTTGTGATGTACTTCTATATTGTACATGCTCTAAATAAAGTTAGAAATAATTCGGCTATGCATAAACAGAGCTGTCTTATATTGACTTCAATAAAAGAGATTGAACGACTTATATCTATCGTTGAAATTGGTTGGAACATTTTGAAGTCAATATTAATATAATGTCATTGATTGTAAAAAGAAAATTAAAAGTAAGTCTATATCTAACAGGTAACTCCATGTGTGGGAAGCACGCGCTGTTTAAGATAAGCATTTACGAATAACCTTGCAATTTAGTACAATCAACAGTTTTGTCGTTCTTCTAACATTCTAAAAATCATTGTAAATTTTATTTTACATCTATAGAGGAGAGACCTATGTCCAGCAGTGGGCTAATTGATTGATTGATAGACAATTGAGTAAAAGCACAGCTTGTGAAGTGTAAAACTCAGATATTGTTTTAATAAATATATGTGTGTTATAAACAGAAGGAGAACGTGCCCACTTAACCCTGATATCTATAGGCTCAATACTCAAACTATTATTATTTTATAAACATACGTAACTGGTGAAATATTTGAGTATAAAAAGCTTCACATAAAAACATATACTGAAGCCACAACCAGTAAAAGTATTATAAATCATTATAATATATTAGAAACCATTTAAATAAAATCAAAGAAATAGGTCAGTGGATGCTGGCAATGCGATAAACGCTCTCCTTCGAATCTTTGAAAAGTTTGTAATAAGCGAACTTTTTGTTCAATGAAATGTTTTCAGCATTCTTAGAATTGATTCGTATGGCTTCACTAATTTTTCTCCAAGCCCTAGTAACTTTCAAAATGCCTCTATATTAACAATCTCTGATTCAACATTTCAGCATGCAACATTACCGGTACTTGTACCAATTTAGTACATACATTTACAAAATAAATAAACAGAACGTTTTAAATCGTTCAATCGTTCTGCTGCCAGTATGTTATTGAGGCATTGTTTCTTGGGATGAACAATCAATCAGTTGGATAGGTTCGACACGCAGATTACTTAACAGCTATGTAGGATTACAATAGGCTTATGAGTTACGTACAGCACGACGAATACACGCTGTGTTACAATACTGTTGTACATAATAATGAATTCATAATTACTGAACACTGCACTGTCCCGGAAAAACATCTCTCCAGGAACAAATGGATTAAATGACGTGGTGTTATTCTATATTGAGCTCTCAATATTTCAAAAGGACACAAACGTACTGCAGTGCAGGTTTTTTGCGTAATTCCGCCTGCAGCATATAGTTATCCCAGTACCGTAACTCATAAAATCTTATTTCCTGTATAAAAAGTAGAATATGTGCTGTTTCAGAATATACTTAATCTATCTTTGTGACAAATTTCATCCAGATCCGTTAAGCTGTTTTGGTTTGCTTGAAATAACAAACACTGATCCCTACAAAATTTGGCATTTGTAAATAAAAGTACTAAAGTAATAAGGAATATAACGCTATTTCACTTAACTATTTTTACCAAAATTGAAGCAATTTTATTAAATATTTTACTCTTCCGTTATCAGATTGTCCATTTTTCCCCTTTATATTTGGACACTCTAAAAACAGTAATCTTTTCTTAGCAACATTAAGTGCTTCGATGGTTTTGGCAAGTAAAATATATAGATACCTATTCTCTAAGCCTATTCTTTTGCTGACTATTTCTAAACGCATATTATAACCTTGTTCGTGACACACAAATGGATGTACCCGGATAGACACAAGTTCAATTTTGATTATCAATATTATTGAAATGGCCTTGTACCATGCAACGTATAGTGCCGTTATGCAGTTATCCTGTCCGGGCTATTATATTATACGAGTGCAATTCATTAGGATTATTTATGACCTTGTTACACACAAGTGAATAAAGGTAGCCCGGTTTGTTTGTCCTCATCATCATCGTCATTACAGCAAGTCTCGGTTTCATCCAAAGCTAGATACCTAGGTACCTACTTTGGAGCCCACCCTACTCTTTCTGTTGATTTGACTTACCTTGATTTTGCAAGGCTTCTCTATAGTGCTTGGTCCGACGCTGGTCGAAATCTATATAGATAGCCAATAAAATGAATCACAAGCAAGAGCCGAACATTTTCAAGTCAAATATTTGCTGAAAATACCATTAAAAAGGCACCTATTACGCAATTTACATCATATCATAATCATTATCGTGAACACTGCTCGTGCCTTGTCCCAAAATCGCACCCCAACAGAAACAACTGGATCAGATTACATAACCACTGTATATTGAGCTCCCAATGTTCCACGACTTTCAAAAGACGCGAATATTATCAAAGATCTTCGCAAAATGGTATGTAATATAACATTTAGGTTCACCGTTCTATTTTTGAAAATATGCATTTCTTGATCCAATTTTGAAAGATTTGAACGGCTCGTTAAAAAAAAATAGTGATGAGGAGTCGTTCCTCTTTAAACTCTGCCAGTGTTTTACGCGCGTATTAGTAACTTTCATTTTAACTGTCGCTTGCCTTTTAGAGCAGCCTAAATAATATAGGATCTACAATTAAATTATCACTTTCACACGTACCACTTAAACAATTATGTCCAATTACGCTGTTGACAAATAATATTAGCTGAGCGCTGTTAAAATGTGCGTAATATACCATTCTTGTTTATCTTTTTAATATCTAAATGTCCCAACCGGTAATTCAACCTTATTTTTTTAAATCTGTATTGTCAAACAAAATTATACTTCGTTGCAGGTATGTAGAATATTTAAGTATGCCATACTGTCTGCCTCTGACAGACATTTATTGCACTCTAGCTGACATCTCTCCGAAGACTCTCGATTTAGCACATTTTTCCTTGATCCGTAACAGTTGCTTTTTACCGAGGACTTTAGCTTTACCTACTTACCAAAATTTTCACTATATCATTCGGAAAAGGTAAGAATGTAAATGTGTAATGTGATGGTAAAAAAGCGAACATAAAATAGCTATTTTTACTATGTTCTTCAAATATTCCAATAAGATTTATAAAACACAATTGAAAGATCACGCGCAATTCAGCAAAAAAAATAATTTATGAGGGTTTTTGTTATCATACTTTGGTCAACACACATCATAATGAATCAGAGAGATTCCCAGGAACATAAAACCACAACATTCAACACCAAGACTACAGCAGGTGCACTAACAGTATCCAATTTCAAAACACTGTAAGCATAAAAGCGAATCCTCTGATCCCACGTCAACGACCTATGGATTGCAACTGCCATTCAAGTCCGACCATCATACAAAGAGCTATACCACCGCGCACTCACTTCTATTTCCATTCCAAACGAGGCGAAAATGAAAGGTTTCTGACGGGTCTTGGTAAACTGGTATAATGTTAGTAACACGAACGTAGTAAGTCGTAAAATGCGAAGTCATAGAAAATGCAAGCATCTTGATGACTTGCCTTAATACAGCAGCTTCTTTTAACAAAGAACGTACCTTTATAGTGACATAACTAGCTTTAGATAAGTATAAGAATAATTGGATGTTTCGTAACTCTTATACAAGAGATTCAATTTAATATATATCGTGCGTCAAGATTGGAAATTTCTCAAATACTTAATTGAGAACATTTTGCATGCTCTGAACAATCAGTGACATGCAACAACCATTTATTGAAATGAATGAAAAGTAACTTTAAAATGAAATAGTGATGTCGTTTGCACGATTCTTGAAATATGGAAAATTTGTATCCCTCCTAACATTCTAATGTCCAATCTATCATACAATGACGCAGTTACCTAAATACGAGTAAGTTATTTACTCAACGTCCAATGAAACCAGTTTATAAAAATGAAGTTCCTTATCGCATTCACTTGTGTTTACTAAATCTCTGAAAGACTTATTATCTCATGATCTTGTCAATGATTCTGAATCTAAGGTACATGTATATTATCGTTAAACATTGTTACAAAACAAGTAGGAATTCATTTTAATAAATAAGTTGAATATGTCCAAGGCCCGTTGTAGATAAGATTTATTAGCACTTAAGAATGATACTTAATACTTTTAAGTGGCAATAGAATAGTAAACACATAAGTAACGTCATATATGTATATTGTTATTACAAGCTATTATGTAGTGATAGTTTACTTTTAAAAGTATGAAAGTACCTAACTTAGTTACATAAAGTTACGTGTCATAAGTAGCAGATTTTGTGACAGATATATGAAGCCAGTAGACTGCATAATGCAGTACAAAGTACAAAGGTCTCACATATTTTTAGACTGAGGGAGCCCGCGTCGATATAATAACGGTTATCGTTATAAATTGTAGCCTATGTGTTATTGTGATGTATAAGCTATATTATTGTAAAGTTTCATTAAAATCCATTCAGTAGTTTTTACGTGAAAGAGTAACAAACATCTATCCATACTTACAAATTTTCGCGTTTATAACATTAGTAGGAAACTTATGTTTTCTGTAGAATAAAATGCGAAAAAATGGATTAAAAATATATATAGATAAGCCCCAATAAGCGCTATTCACAGCTGAGTAGCAGAGCCACAGAATAAATAATAGCACTACAGAATGGTACAATATAATCAACATTTAATCTTTATAAGGCACACTTCCTCCATTGACCCATGCCCGATATTCTACCATTACGAATTCAATAAATCATCTAATAGCTCTCATCATACAGCTTACATAACTCATGAGGCGAATAAAACGTGGAATTATAGACAATATGACAGTTCCTCTTACATAAAAGAACTTTCTAATGACCACCGTAAAATTGTGACGAACCATTATTTGCAATAAAAGCTTCACAATAGTTGTGCACGATATAAACTGACGGCGTAAAACCACGGGAAATGGTAACGAGACTGTCAGTTACGATAGCGAAACTAATTACTATGATGAGAACGGAACAGTGGTTTTAAATGTACCTCAATTATTGGTGGGCATCGATCAATGTGAAATTACTCTTCACTATCTGTAACGACAGAAGAACCAGAAGCACATAGAAGCCATACTTCTTCTTCTGTCGAATCTCAAATTCTGTTTTCCCAGTGTGCCTGGATTGCGTTCTCGGAGACGCCCATAAGTCCACCCGTGTACCTACAAGTAGATGGGCATGCAGCACACGTTAGCAGGTGGGCCATTGTCTATGGAGCAACTCCATCACTCACATCGCAGGTCTGCGTCATGCGAGAAACAACATAATCCAGTAATTTAGGTTACCTAAAACACTCCAATATAGACAACGAGTATATTGGGAATGTACGATTCGATAATTTCTTGGATTGATTCGGTTAATCGATTAGGCGTTTCAGTTTTTTAGATACAGGTAGGGCTGCCATCCGTCCGGGTTTCCCCGGATTTGTCCTAGATTAAAAGGCGTCCGGGGAGCGTCCTGGCCGGACTCTAATAACCCGGACTACATTTAAAACCCAGAATGGTACAGTTAATGGAAGTAAGAGCTCCATCTGTCCTTCACCGCGACGCGACTACATCGCATAGGTTGCATCTGAGAAGAAAAATTTGTTCTACAGTCCGGGGTTAAAGCCCAAAAGTTCGGGGTGTTAACGCTTCTTGTCCGGGTTTACGAATTTTGGAGATGGCAGCCCTAGATACAGGATTCCTCTAACAGCCCCACATTAATATTAGGTTCTTATATCTTTTGGGATTTCAGAGTCCGTGCTGCTCCGAATTCCTGCAACGATACGGACGAGTTTATAATTGAGCTATTTTTAAAAGTAGTATTTTGTCTATCTTCTACTTTTGAACGTAATCTGCAGTCTATATTCCATAGCTATAGCCATATAGCCAATATAAACGACACAGACCGTCCATTTTAAAAAGATCTTCATATTGAAGATTTTATCTTCGTGGTTAGTAGCCCAAAAGACTGGTCCTCTATGTAGGTCACGCCACGTACAACTTACGACCTATATTGGTCGGATAACATTTCGGATATTTCCCGAGCTATTTCAGCCGGTCCCCTGATGCAAAAGCTATCATGTTTCTCATAAATGAGGTTATTATATTTCACGTTCAATTTTGTACGTTCATACATTGTAATTCATTCTATTAGGAACTCATCTCATTCCCTCAACCCATGGCAATAAAAAGACTTATTTGTTCCCAAGGTGTTATTCCAGCCTTAAATCTATGCGTGTACCAAA
This sequence comes from Eilema caniola, assembly GCA_949126895.1. Taxonomy (NCBI): domain Eukaryota; kingdom Metazoa; phylum Arthropoda; class Insecta; order Lepidoptera; family Erebidae; genus Eilema; species Eilema caniola. The sequence goes on from OX421476.1 coordinate 4,424,954, forward strand.
TTTCAGCCATATCTGTTCCGCTGTTAGGCTGTTAGAGCGTGATTGAATAGCAAACTACAAATATCTTCACAAAATAGGTAGGCCGTACCTAAGTAGGTACAGCATTTGTCTTCCCCCAGAATAGTCCAGAGTCTTATAGCCTTTGATACAAGTTAAAATAAATATTTGATATCCATATCTCATTTGAACTGCCTGCGAAATTTACCGTAAAGGTTTAGTACCGCTTTCAGATGAAATTCACGTACCTACTTAGATACTTGCTGCTCTGAAAAATAGATGTAAACTTGGCAAAAGACTCGCACACTTTATATTAGACGACTGTGCCAAATTCTAAACCGCTGTAGAGTAGTAAACCTCTCAAGAAGGGCTAAACAATTTTTTAGTTTTATACAACTAAGTACTATACGGAAAATAATGTCTGTCAGTTCTCTTGTGAAATTATAAAATTATCTTGATTTTGGTTTAATTTATGTTGTATGCCATTACATAAATATAATATTTTTCCGTTAACTTGCATGGAGTCATTGATTTGGAGTTATGGTAGGCGTATTATAATACACACAAACACAGTTTGCTGTCTCGTTAATTATGAACTGATCTTGATGATTTTTGGCTAAAACATCAAGAACATGATTCTACATAGATTAATGTGGAAAAATATCATGCCTTGTAAAGATGAACTTCGTTTAAAAGAAACAGATGAGAGAAAAGGGGGAAATTTCTGTAGTGCTTTATTTTTAAGATCGAATCTAATTATTTTGTTGAAATAGATTTCATTTAGGGTACCATAAAAATGTGGCAATGATTGCTCTCGAGATCTACTATTCACAGAACTACTACTTAGTATTATTTACATTTAGTCTAAGGTTTCGGTTACTTTTTAGTAGTGATAAATATTCACGTAAACGTTCGACAGTACATACTACTGCGGTACCCCTAGCACAAAAAACTATACTGAATCAAAGGCTTAAGTGAAATCTATTTGTTCCCAGGACTCCAGAAGGCGAAGAGAGCGAAAAGAACACAAACGACTCAGGGAATAGAATACCTCCACACTGTCACATCACCATCAAATGTACGAGAGAGGTAAGAAATTTGAATAAACAAGGTTAATCCTTCGTTTTCTGTACGTGATTACTCGATTTAAATCTCAAGCTCAAGCTAGCGATGGAAAGTCCGTCAAAAATCGCATTTATTGTAGCTGTCACATGACTTACAAAAAAGCTCATTCATTCATTCATGTAGTTTCTGCGTCCCGTTCCAAATTCGAAATTTATTCCCACTTCACCCGGGGGTACGGGGCTCGGGAGCCCCGAACCGTATTTGTTCTACATATAATAAACAGCTAGTCTATATAAAAATCATTGAGGCTTGCCCATATTCTGCGGCAAGTACAGAACAAATAATCACTTGGGTATATACAATAGCAACCAGCGCCACTCGTTTAGTCGGAAAAAGAAGTAGCGTTAGGTACTCTATAATTTCATGTGTCATTAGAATGTATCAACGTAGTTATTTACACACGATGTAAACAATAAACTTTTCCTGTGTGTTTACCAATCCTTTTCCTGTGTTGTTTTAACCCAACGACTAGTTCAAAACATTCCAATATTTCCTTTCCCTCTAACTCATCGGCATTATGATCATAATAAGCACACAAAGATAACTGAGGTCCCAATCAATCAATAATTCAATTAGCCTGTCCCCAGTCCACTGCTGTACATAGGCCTCTCCCAATGTGCGCCATTTCTCCTGATCTTCTGCCTTCCGCATCCAGTCTGTCCCAACCACCTGAGTTCTGAATCAATCAATTATTCAGTTGTCTCTCACAGTCCACTGCTGTACATAGGCCTCTCCCACTGGCGCCATTTCTCCTGATCTTCTGCCTTCCGCATCCAGTCTGTCCCAACCACCTGAGTTCTGAATCAATCAATTATTCAGTTGTCTCTCACAGTCCACTGCTGTACATAGGCCTCTCCCACTGGCGCCATTTCTCCTGATCTTCTGCCTTCCGCATCCAGTCTGTCCCAACCACCTGAGTTCTGAATCAATCAATTATTCAGTTGTCTCTCACACTCCGCTGCTGAACATAGGCCTCTCCCAATGTGCGCCTCTCAACTCCCGATCCCGACCCTCCGCCTACCGCATCAGCATTATGATGATAATAACCACTAAAGATAACTGAGTTCTCAATCAATTAATAATAATTAATTAGCCTATCGAAGTCTACTGCTGGACATAGGACTTTGCCAATGTGTGCCATTTCTCCTGATCTTCTGCCTTCCGCATCCAGTCTGTCTCAACGACCAGAGTTCTCAGTTATTCAATTGCCTATCCCAGTCCACTGCTAGACATAGCCTCTCCTAATGTGTGCCATTGTTCCCGTTCCTTTTTCTTCCTCAACCAGCCTGTCCCAACCACAAGAGTTCTCCATGAGCCTATTGCAGTACACTGCTGGTCATAGACCTTTCCCAATGTGCGCTACTTCTCCCGATCTTCCGAATTCCGCATCCCGTCTGTCCAAATTATGTGAGTTCTAATCTATACTTAATATTTAGATTGCAGGGTTCAACGGTCTATCAGAAGCAGTCCGTCGTTTAGACTTTTCTTCGGCAGTCCGCGACGTGCGCAGGTTCAACTATATTTGCGCGTTGTTGGAGCTGCTGGTGGGTGGTCAGAGATTGACGCACTTGCCGGGCGCCGCACAGAAACTATTATTGTCTATGTTGGAGCAACTAGCTGATCAAGGTAAGCTGCTTAGTCTTTTACATACTCATCCTCATCATATCAACCGTTCATAGTCCACTCCTAGGGACTTCCAGCGCAAACAAAAGGGCTATTCTAAAGGTCTATATTAACAGGTGCTCCGGTATTGCACCCGCTAACAACGGGCTACAAGTGCTACAACCCTAGGAAAGATCTCGATAGATGCTAGCAGATCTAGTTAACCTGTCTAGGGTTCCGTGTGACATCATGCTCCCTGCATCCGAGGGGGCCATCTTAAAACCTTAGATGATCCAAGGTCAGCCAGGGTGCGGAGAAATGCCTTATTGGGTAACCTTGCACCCCGATAATTGAGATCGGAGACGATGCGCGTGCGGTATTAGTCGATTTCAACATCACCATCCCTGATGGCCGATGGTGGTGATATCCGTGATGCATTCCGCATGAAAAAAGCTATCTATCTAACAGACGCTCCTTAAATGTAAGACCACTACAACCATTTTAAGTACCGGAACTATGCCATATTCCATATTTCAGTGGCAACTTCCAAGCAGAACCTGAATGCCCTTCGTGCTCTGGTGATGTCGGTATCGTCAGCGCGCGAGTCGGAGCGCCGCTCTTGTTGGGGCCGTCCGCTCGGTTCCCGCGCTCTGTGGGGACACCACGACCACGCAATCGCCAGGATTAACAGAATCGCCAACAGTATTAGAATACAGGAGGTGGGTATTTTGCTTGTTTATAGACGGCAGAGTATTGAGCATGACCAGGCATAAAATCAATCCTTCAGCATAAACATTGTGTAAAAGAGTAAAATGTGTAAAATAGTGGATATGAGTTTTTAGTTGCTACAAATATATTTTCCCTCTGTTTGCGTACTTACCTGCTGGCTGGTAAACCTGGCAGACGGAAGAGGCTACGATGTACTCTTTCCTCTCGATAGTCGCCAGTCGTTCCTGTACAATGGAGTGTGGACCTCGAATCAAACTGGGCACTAGTCCAGGGTTGTAATTTTGTGTGATCTATCGATCTGTTCGGGAGTGGGTACACGCGTCCATTGAATCGGAAGTTGGAGGAACAATGTAACATAGGGTCTGAATAGATCAAACACTGCAATATAAGCGCCACAGTTTTTTATGTTGAAGAAGAGCCTGATTACTGCTAATTCAAAATTTTCTATCTTCTTCAATTAATTGGAGGATATCTTTATACTTCTAGCCGGGACCAGAGGTAGTGCCTAAACTTCACGACTTGCCTGAAGAATGTATCAGAGAAATATTACTGAGGATATCGGATCACAGGGATTTAGATGTGAGTGGCAATATGTGTTATTATTCTAATCATATTTACATACAACGCCGATTACAGATACACCTGGGTATAGTATAGGGATAAGGGATGTAGCTTATAGGGTGTAAGTATAGCTCACGATAATTTAACGTGCGTGTCGTGAGTACAATGCGCTAAACAGCAAATTCGACCAACTGGATATTTTCCATGACTCGTTTGGTGTTTTTAGGAGAAAGGTATTGAAATCGCTTTTATAGATTTTGCAAACTTTCTTTGTCTGCTTATTAAATATCACATCTTAATTTGTTAACTAGCGCTTAATCGTACACTATCCTATGTTGCAAACTGTACATGCCTTTAATTGGTGTACAGTCAGCATCAGAAATATCTTGACTGCAAAGTCTCAAAATGGTCTTAAAGCCAAGGTATTAAAGAGCAAATCAAACTGTTTTATAGATTTATATTATATTTTTGTCCGAACCAAAGGTGTATATCAAATATCCAAAACAATCCATCAACAGGAAGGGGCGAAAAACAAAGAATTAAGATCATTTTGAGCACTTTGTTCATCAAGATCGATCTGATGCTGACTGTACATATCAGGACTATACCTTGTATTTCACTATAATAATGATGTATATGTATACTGTTGGTGTGTCTATCAATAAATAAAAAAAAAAAACGTAATGATAAGCCGGCTTAGGCTTTCTTTAACACGTCCTCGATTTTACTGATATCGGTACCGGGTTATCCATTTATACTAATCTCAAAAATATGTACCTGTGCAAATGGGTATCTTCCTGTTGTTAAAAAAAAATTAGCTAAACTTATTAAATTGAGAATGGTAAAAGAGTGATAACAGTTGCATCGGTTCTTACTTCATCGTTTTTATTTATTTTTACTCATACACCCAATCTATAATAGTAAATCTTTTGACTATGAAATATTCTGACGTAACAAATCCAATTTTCATACAATTTTCCATATAACTTAGCGTTTTGACGTTTAACAAGAGGTAAATAATTTGGCTAGTCAGTTAATATAATTCTCTATAACAGCATTCAGCGTCGAGCGCAGCACTGCGAGTTGATGACGTCGCAGCGCCTGTGCTCGACACTGTATGCATAGAGAATTGCACAGGCTTAAGCCGTTACCCTAACTGTCCCGGTTGCCGGTCACAGGCGGCGTCGTCAGCGTGGTCGACGATGTCGGCGCTGTGCTCAGAGCAGCGCATCTGGCGCGAGCTCGTGACGTTCCACTTCACGCAGCAGCAGACCGACGCCGCGCTCGCCAAGCACGCCGCGACAGATGATGCAGAGGCGCCACACAGTGAAGTTGACTTTAAGAAACTCTTCCATCAGCTCAGGAAGTAAGTACTGGGTTTTGTCAGGTTTTAAGCTGCGGTTCAGAGTAAGACAGACCTACATACATAGGCAGGGGTGTATTACCTACCAACCCTATTTCGCCACTATGATTTTCGGTCCCACTTATTAGTCATAGGCTATGCTTAATGTCGGATGGAGGGCAGCCATATCCCTTAGTCTCATTCTTCAACACCCATAGGAAAAGATCGGGTGGCCCTATTTGATCCAATCCAATCAACACGGCATACACATATGGTGCATAGGGTATAAGCTCCATCCTTCTCCCTCTGATTCGCCAGCCCAAAAAACGATCGTTTATACGCGTCATGTTAGGCTCACAGGGCAAAATGGCATACTGTCTTGCTGTTCTTCGGTGTAAGAAGTGGTAAATAGTGTTAAAAAAGTAAGAGAATTCGGTATATGGGCTAGCCAATCTTACCTGCAAGCCACTCAGGAGATAGACGTTCCTCTAGGGGTTCGGAGGTAAGACAGTGATGGTGATGATAAAAAAGGAATTGCTTGTGTTGACGTACAAGTCCAGGGCCCTGATTCTCCTATTATTTTTTTCATGGCTAAACTACTACCGTTCCACCGACACTGTAACAAATGCCATTTAATTTTAGACCTTACTGTTATACAGTTAAAGTCTAAAATTAAATCACAATCTTATAAAGTGAATGAAAAATGGTATAAACTCTTTCTCTTTTGGAGTTTAAAACTCAGCCTCAAAGTTTAAAATTTAATGAAATTTTATGCAATGTCTGCGGTATTACAGTGGTTTTGTTATGTCATAAAATTAGCAGAATTTAGGGCCAGGATAGTTTATCACTCCGGCATTCGAAACCTGTGAAGGCATGAGGTTTTAGCCGGTTCGAACCCGACATATCCGCTCCGCTGGCAAACGAGGGATATTTGGGGATTCCCGCACGAAAAAAGGTACTATCTTTTCTATGTTTTGAACGCTAATTTTCGAATGACATTCGTTAACATTGTCGCATTAATGGCATTATTTTATTCCGTAGGATGTACGGCTTACGTGAAGACACTCAGTACGCGGAGACGTTGTCGCTGTGTCGCCACTGCAAGTGTCTGTTCTGGCGCTCGCTCGGCCACCCCTGTATAGCTGACCAGGTACCACCACTGCTTACATTACCTATATCATATTAAAGAAACAACAAAAAATTAAGTCTATGAAAAACAGCTCTAATAGCTATTTGGTTGCTTTTAATTTAATTAAGGTAAGGTATAATTTTTTTAGGCCACGTTTTTAGGTGTAAATCAGATTCTATCCTGAACAAAACTGTAACGCAATCTCTTACATCTTCGAAGCAGGACTTTCATTGTGGGGTCCATGTAAGCACACTAATACCTATCTCAATACGACGAGTCGAAGAGATTGAATTGATAGATAAAAACCGTCGCAGGAAGCTCGATTACCCAAGTTTTATTATTAGACTATTATTTTTGAATAAATTAGTTAAGGCTTTTTACACTATGATTGGATAAAATGAAAGAAAAAAGCAAACACTAAAATACGGGAACTTGTTAACGGTTCATAAATGAACACTAGGTATATAGGCATCGTAAAATTTTCCCGCCATTATCTGTCGACCGGCACATATTTATAGGTACATTAAAAAGAAATAAAAGTACATTTTATACTAATAAATCAAATAAATAAAAAATGTATCTTTTCTCACTTTTCAACTCTCGCTCTTTAATATACTTACAATAACGTTAACAGAAATTAACGCAATCATGGTACAAGTACATATAATGCAGTCACGTTGAACCGTCGCATTTCAAAACGGCCCTGTTTTTGCTAACAGCTAGCCATAATGTAGTGTAACACGGCGGATTAAACAATGTGACTGCGATACATACATAATTTTGAATTGCCTGACGTTTTGACCATATTGCACCGGCCGTGGTTAATTCCCGTTAACATTATTGTATAAAATTTATCTTTTATTTCCAGTGTCCGGAATATCGCGAGCGGTTGAAAGAAGCAGGAGGCCCGCTCCCCCCTCACCCCGTGCCACCCGCGGCCTTCCTCAAATTCTTCTCGCTGTAATATCGAATACTATACCGACTACCGACTTTCAACAAGAATACGACCCTGGATATCTTTGCGACTAGTCTGGGAGCAGAACTGACATATTTTTGAGGTAAATAAAATAATGTTGGAAGATTTTGTAAACAACTATTAGGACTTATTCTATTATTTTTTCTATTTTTGTTGTGTGTTATTTTATTACTTTAAAAATAGCCCCACTAAACATTATAAAAAATATTGTGACAGATGTAAAAGTTTCATTAAATTAATTCGAATTTTGTACTGAACTAACTTGTAACTTCAACATAGGCCAGCATAAAACTTGTAAGTATAAAATTTATACAGATTATTAATTTCGAATGACATATTGGTACTCAGGACGATTCCTGAGTACCAAAATGTTTCCATAGTAAAAATTATATTGACATAGTACTTGGTACTCCTGACAGATTTTAAACTTAGAATGACATTTTGATACTCGGGAGTACTGAGTCCTGAGATTTTAAATATGGTTGGACCAATCACAGTTACAAAGTAAATATTACTTAAAAACGCAAATCACATATTACTACAATCCTCAATATTATTATCAAAATTATTGCTTGTATTAAGGGCTAATGTTGGTAGTTCACGAAGTATTTTGTTTCTATGTATATCTTTTATTTATATAAAAGATGTCTGCCTAAGTATAGTAGGTATTCTATCGGTGCTTTCTCTTCCAACATTTTATTAGAACAATGTAATGGAATATCTAAGTGGGTAAAGGGTTAAAATGACTGACTAAGATCTCAGGCAGGCAGGCCTATCAATATACTAGGACCTCAGTGTGATCCAGTGATGGAAATGTATTACTTAAACTAAAGATAATCTGACTAAAATAGGTGACGTAGGTATATATTTAAGAGATTTGTTTTTAATATATCTATGGCTTAAGTAACATATTTTCGTAAAATTAAAACATAACAATGGTTGTACACCATTACTAAAAAAATGTGTTCCATTGTAGCTATTTTCTACTAGTATTGATAATTTTAATGTAGAAACATTGCAAGTAGTGTGTTAGGGATTTTTTTATTTTAGTGTAATAGATACATGCAAACTTTCCGCCAGTGTATGGTGTTGCCATTACAATATATTACCCCGAAATCTAGGAAAGTGTAGATTTGGTTTTACTATAACATTTTATTCATATTTTAATCTCTTTTTACAAATAATGGCAACACTACCAGTGAGTGTGGCCAAAAAACAAGTGCATATTCTGTTATTTGTTATGTTAGTATTAAAAAATTAATTTGTTCACTTATTTTTGTTTGCGCACGCACTTAATGCTTATAGTGTAAGGCTTTAAAATAATAAAAAAATATTATGTGATAATTCCAAAATTTATATCAATATAAGTATGTTGTAATCAATATTTATCCATGTGTGTTGTTTGTTATGTTTAAATGGTTTATACTTTAGTTAAAAAAATAATAAAATTATGTAACCGAGTCTGCCAAGAAACATCTAAAGGCAACAAAAGTTGTTCTACATCTATAGATTTAGAAGCAACTTACCACTACACTGGACTTCAATTAAATTCATCGTTGCCTACATCCGTATCCAGGGGTTAGAACGTTCAAAAGAAGAGTGAGATAAGATCGGCTTTATTCGATTTTATAAAGCGTTGTCTCTATCGCATATCGGACTGAAAGTTTGAAATGAAGGTATTGAACTGTCAGGCCGATATGCGACAGAAAAAGCGCTATAAAACCGAACGTACCGGAACCTCACTCTTCTTACCGACGACGTGCCTACGCACACGCTGGGCACTGCATGGGACTTTGATGTTTTATATTTAAATTAATTTTTAATTGGTAACATTGAAGTGACATTCCGTCCTAGACACATCTTTTAAAAAAATACCGTTTCATTTAGGTCAGACTTGGTCAAATAAAAAAGTTATAGAGTGTAATAGAATTAACACAAATGTATTAGTTCCTTATAATAGGTACGTTTTCAAGTAAATTTTAAGGTCTAACGAATTATATAACTATGTTGCTTTTATAGTGCTTGCTGTAGCATGTTGCATTTAATTTTCAACTATTGAGATTATATCTAGGCAATTTCATGTAAAAAACCATTCATACCCGTAGAAATACCTACACATTCCTTCTAATTGCGGGCCTCTCGGTTTGGCTTGGCAAGAGTTGCTACACTAAATAATTAGAAGAGTTGTACTGACGACAAATTAGTGTTCAAACAATGAACAAATAATAATATCAAATTCCGAACGTAATTCCTGCCGTCCAAACAAGAGAGGCGCATCTGCCGTATTGAACTATACTTTAAATGTATTGGATTAATGTGATATCGCAGAATCATTCATGTATCGATGTAAAAAGAATTTACGTTCTTTTTTTATTTATTTGGGATATTTTTTGTTACATGCACTTTTCCTTAACGTGATGGTAAATTCCTGTTCCAATTTAAGGGGAAGTAATCGGAAACCTTAAATTCAAATGTCAAGATTTACTCATAAATGCCTACTCTTAAAGCAGCTAAGTTAAGAAAATGTAAACAATATTTTCTTACAACAATATTGTTAAGATCAATATAGTAATAATACATTTATTCTGTAAGTTCAGTCAGGTATATTATGAAACTGTTGTATTGTTTAGGCCTAAATATTTAGGTACTACAGTGAAAACTTGATTAGTGATCCAGGAATGCCAAAATCTTATAAAAATAAATACATACAATATTCATGCTTGTAAATCGCCAAAGCGATAGGCAGAGATGCATTAACACCCACATAAACGTCGGTAGATTAGTGGTTAAGGAGGCGACCTGACGAATCGAGAGGTCCCGGGTTCGCATCCTGGCCATTACACTACCGACTTGAACCCACTCCTAGCACAAGCAATTTAGCTTAGTTGGAGAAGTTAGAGGGAATATTAGTAATTTGGATTAATTCGGTTGCTAATATTCTTAAAAAAAAAACAATGATTTTCGGTACCACATAATGTGATTACATTAGGATAGAGAATAGCCTTATCCCCTATTCTACTCCACCAGGACCAAGATAGCTTTGGTAATCAACAATTAAATAAAAATATTGCTACCGCTATTGCCTTACTTTACAATCTGGATAACCACAAACCTCAGGGTAGTCAAGTCTCCACTGTACTTCAATGAATCAGCTATCCGTCACAGTATTTTAAGCTGCCTCTGTGATTACTTTTGAATCTGAATGCAAAATTATTTACTAAGTCTGAAGATTGATGTATTGTGTTGTATACTGTATAGTGGGAAGAAACAATTAAAATGAGATTTTAGGCTCCTATAGTTACTATTAAACAATGGGAGGATTAGTATCAATACCTACTGATAGAGCAGCAGCCGGCACTGGCTTTTTGAGGCAAAATATTACAAACCGTTTTAAATCTTTTCTACAGGAGATGGAGTTCATAGTCATTTGAAGGCAAAGGATGTACAAATGTTCACACATATTTGTACATCCATCCATACACAATTTTAGTAACAAATTTCAGAATAATCAAATTTCCATACACAATTTTAGTAACAAACTCCAGCTGCTGCTCTTTCATTCTTTCAAAAAGTCGATTGTAGTTCTGTTCCCCTTTTACTAAAACACTACTCCTCCAAGCAGAATAGTATGCCTCCTTGGAATATACATCAATATCTATGTTACATACTACTATCTTCCAATAATTTATCAACTGTTATTCAAAGTTATAAACAATAATAAAACTAAGTATGTAATTTATGCCAATAATTTTTTTCACCTATGTATGATTAGAGAAATTTTAATACATATGCCTTTTAATACTCCTACATAAAATAAAATTTTAGACAAGTCCCTATTCAGGTTGTCATATTTGTTTATTTATACTTCTTAAGTACAGTAGTTATGAGTGTTATGACTTATGTTTGTGTATTTGTAGTAGTGTAGTTGTTGATATTGTGATATTTTAAGATAAATTTACTAATAATTATTATTTTGTAACCATTCAATAGTCCCAAGAAGCTAACCCTATGATGTATGAGTAGATTGTGATTATGAACATACAGCTTATACACTCATCTGAGTGATTTTTAGTTAATCTGTGATCAGTTTTATGCAATGGAATTGTTTTTTTTTTCTGATATGTGTTCTCATTTGTCTACCGTGGTACTTTATATGGTATTTTCAAATAAAGTTATTTTGAATAAGACTTGTGATATTATTTTTACCAACCTGTCCATGGAAATATTTTTGCTTATGAAATTGCACAAGTGTGGCCGCTGTATGAGTCTGACCCATTTTCGAGCAATGAAAGGTTGTTTGTCACAACATCATGTGGTAGAACAGTTAATCGATTTGTGCAATCAAGCACATGAATGGCATAGGAAAAGATTTTAAAATCAAACATTATCAGTTTGTTTATATACATTTTCCTTTGAAAAGCTTAGGATGCCACCAAATGCAAGGATGGCGCTAATTAGGATTTGGTGTACAATTTCTATCAATGGTCCTATTATATTTAATTGGTAATAAATTTAATGGAAAAGTGATGAATTACAACCGGAAACAAAGTAATTTTAAGATAGTACAAGTACTGTAAAATAAACTACCTTTCTTAAAACTACCTTTATGGAAAGAGCTATGAATACAGTTCAGTTACCAATATAGGATGCAAATAAAAAAGTCCAAAAAATATTTAAATCTCTATCTTTAATTACCAATATTCCCTGTAGATGTTCCAAGATAAACCCATGCGCAATACATCAGTTTCTTTCAAGAAATCTCACTTCTCACCTTTTCGCAATGCCGCACTAAGTCTTTTAGTTTATATACCAAATCTTGCAATTGTTGGCTTCCACATGTAAACTTAACATCATTTCCATCATCAGTTTTCAATATGACTGTGTACAGTAAGTTATCTGAACTAACTCCTGGTGTGTTAGTCAAAACTTCCAGTTTCCACTCTACATCTGTTATTTTAGGCAAAATATTGACATCAATACTCGTATTTGGCTCCATGTCCTGACAGGTTTGCTAATTCTTGAAATATAGTGCTCATTCGACTCACTTTACTTAGAGGATATCTTATGCATACTTACAGATCAAAATAAATAATTTATTCAGTCAACTACAATCAACTACAATACACGTATTACACGTTGAATTACATACTATTTTACATTATCTTATCGTAAAAATAAAAAAAATGAATATTCGAATTCGAATGCGAGTGAGCAGCAAAGAGTATAGTGAGCAGTGTCAAATTGAAATCGCAGACACAGAATACAATCTATGCAGAATACTAAGGGATACTACGTATCGCAGATGGCAGGTGAGATGATGAGATTGCGAATATGAGTAAGTTCAGTTCACTCAGAAATCTTATGATGATTGCTGATTAAAATTAGTGTGATGATGCTTTTTTTAAGTTAGGCCCTATATTTTCCCGATGTTAATTTATTTATGAATTCAATTAAAAAAATGTTTTATATTTGCTTAGTGTATGTAATTTAAGGAATAAATGAAAAGATAAATTAATCGAAAAATATTTCTATGTATAATATGTATGTATTTACAAAAAAAATGTATCTAAGTATGTTTATCCGCATTCTAGATTCCATAACACAAGCTAGTTAAGCTATGCTTACCATGGATCTAGATAGCGTTGTGTGAAATGTTGTGGAATATTTATTGTGGAATATTTAATCGTCAATATTCAAGCAATGGATGTGATGTAAAAAACGTGTGTACACTTCTAACGTAACGTAACGTAACCATTCATGGAATACATCCAATTTGAATTATTTCGTTAGCAACACCAACAATAAGCTGCCAAGTTGAAAACGTCTAACAAGACTGAGACAAAACTAGACACTTCGAGAGAATCTCATTATATGACAGAGAAGTATAAATAAATTGAAATCCTTTAAATATAGTCGGGCTATGTATTATTTTGGGTGATTGCGAAAGTGTCAAACTCGCGATCGCGATGAATGGTTTAGTTTATTTTGTGATTTTTTATTTATTTAATTGAATTCCTCAGAATTATTCTATAGTTTGGTTACACACAAAATAAAACTTTTATTTACTATATACTTATTTAATAGTATTTGAGTTGTAAGTTTAATCTACAGACATGGAAGATATATTTCAGTGGTGCAGGGAAGGAAATGCATTACAAGTGCGAGTATGGCTCGACGATACCGAACATGATATGAATCAGGGGTGAGTTTAACGTATTTTCTTCATATTTTTATGTTAATTCTCCATATGGGATGCCTAGTTCCTCCGTATATGGCATTGAGAGAACACGCCCACAATGTTGTCATGGCCTAGTACTATGCGTCAGATGCGTACGAAAATAATAACTGGACAGTAGTTGTAAGATCACACAGTCGACCCACTAACTTGAATTTAGTGACCTTGCATTAAAACTATAACCCTTTAATTTTAATCAAGTGCAATCAGCTTAAACATTAGTCATAGACTATGTATGCAGATTTTTTAACTCTCCTTCATAGTGTTTCACACCCAAGTAATCATTTTATACAATAATTAAGCTCCTTTATGTACACTAAAGATAAACTATTTGTACTGTTATGAAATCAGAGGTAATAAATTAATTATCTTTAGTATGTAATACATTATATAACATAAATTATTATCTATTGACATTGATTGATACACACATACTATCAATTTAATAGGTAGTGTGATTTCTCTGCATGGATTTTGATTTTTGTGTTTTTAGTTTGCCACAATAGGTATCCTTATTTGGGCAGAGAGCTCTACTTGGAGTTTCAGGAGCATCCTGATGTAGACAGAAATAATAATATTAAATAGGAAAAGTAACTGAACCAATCAAACTGACCAAACCATACTGTACTAACTGGAGTCTATTGGAATTGAGAAATAAAAAAAAAGAATATTGTATATTACATTCTGATTGTAGTCAAATAGCATAAGAGAATGGAAATCATATTCTTTTATATCAAGAAAACAGTGACTACGGTGAAAATGATGATTGTTGTTTATATACCTCTATGATAGAAATGGTGGGTTTTGACAATATTAAAAGTAGTATTTAGATGAAGATTTATTAAAAAAGATGCAGTGTGAAATTTTTCTAAATCTTCCAGGTATTTACTATAACATGCAGGAATTCAGGTAGGGTGTAATAGTTATTCATTTTGTTACAGTTACAATTTTCCTCCTTATTAGTCATTCATTAGTCATTTATTATTAAGGAATATCATATATTGAATTACGATGTCATAGGTTAAGGAAAAAAGGTTTTAATGTATTTACCTTGAAGGTAACTGAGATACAAAGATTGACAGTATTTAAGATTTTTTTAAACATTTTGAATCTTGGTTCCAAGACAATCTTGGTTGGTTGCAGCCAAAGCTTGCTTGGCCTGTTCATTCTTCTAATCCACCTTACTTTTAATATGGAATGAATATTGGTAGTGGAAAAAATTGTGATATCAGTCTAGGCGGGGCTTTCTGTGCTTTCTCCTTCAGGAGGACTGCTTTGACCATTGAGCTACCAGACCTCGAGTTCGTAAGAATATCGGCAGACAGCTCCACCGTGGCCAAAAAGATTGTTATAAGGAGAAATTTGGATAAGTTGGGGCAGGGTCTAGCAGCACAGTGGTCATAGCAGTCCCCCTGTAATTGAAAGGTCACAAGGTTTGAGTAACCTGGACACCTTACACTGGGAAGTGTCAGATGCAGCTGGGGTTAGCCCTAAGATGAAGCTGAAATAATCACATTATATCTTGTAAAATTTACTTTCCATTAAACATTTTTATATTTTCAGTGATGACCATGGCTTCAGTCCTCTCCACTGGTCATGTAAAGAGGGTCACCTCAAGATCGTGGAGATGCTCATTCGCCGCGGGGCTCAGATCAATGTCACCAACATGGGTGACGATACCCCACTGCATTTGGCGGCCGCACATGGGCATAGGCCTATTGTTCAGTTGGTAAGAAATTATGATGCTTAATTCCGAGGTGAATGTTTCAGATGCGATGCATTAACACTAGGATAAAAATGAGCAGCAAATAGTTACGTCCCTTATTAAAAAAAACTTTTAAAATCTTGCCTGTTTGCTCTTTGCTCACGATGGACAGAGCAACAACAGAAACTACTGAACATAACTAGTAAGAAGTAGTAGTAGAACAAGAACTACTGCTACCCTTTTTATTGGAAAGGTTTTGATTAGGCTTAAAATCTGCCATATATACGATTGCAAAAAATTGTCCCAAAAATGATACCCGACATTCACGCCCGAAGCTATTATCGTTATAATAAAAGCAAAAAAAAACAAGCAGCCAATCAGTTCATTTTTTCCTCAGTTGCTCCAACACCGCGTCGATGTGAACTTCACAAATGAGCACGGCAACTCGCCGTTGCACTACGCCTGCTTCTGGGGATACAGTGCTATCGCTGAAGATCTGTTACTGGCCGGAGCTCTTGTGTCCCTCGCCAACAAGGACGGTGATACACCCCTCGATAAGACTAGAGGACAGCTTGTGCAGAGGTACTATCACTTACAATTACAAAAATTTCGATTTTTTTTTCTTTATAACTGTGGAATACTGCTCTCCTTAAAAACATGCATATTATTATATAAGGTGTAACAAAATAGTGTTACGAGCGTGGGGGGTCGGTTTAAATAGAAAATGCGAAAATAACTGTTGAAGACAGATTTTATTCAGCTTAGCCAAGCTAAATTACAGCAAAACGCTTAGAAATACGAAAACTCTTCCTTACACAATACACAGTCACTTGTATAATCGCACTGTATTGCTTCGCACACTTTATCGCTGTAATCGCTTCGAATACTAGTCGTAGACTGACTGAGCGGAGGAGAAAAGACAGCAACGTTCTGGAATGTTCTATCGGGTCTTGTGTCTCTTTCTGGCCTGACGTCTCGTTCTATTCATTCGATTCCTTCTAGAACAGTGATGTCAAGGCATACTGTCTCTTTCTATAGTGCCGTCTCACTCACTTCTATGGGAATTTGGCCATATATTGAAGTTGCCAAGCACCCGGCGTAGCAATATGCTAACTTTACCACGGTACCGGTATACTGAATTCGGTGTCTCTCGAGTCATGCATGATACGCGTATGTACACACCGGCCAATTTATTTTTGTACCCATATTTTTTGATACCAAATAATTATACATAGTTACGAGTGTTCATTTTATTCAAATTTTAATCACTTGGCGATCAGAAAAACTCATCGTGCGACTAGACATTTAAGAATGTTCCGTTACAACGCAGCTTCCCGTTCGAGTAATAAGAGTGGATTATTCTAGCCTGGCGCACTATGTTTTAGATGCGGTCAAAATCAGACATTCTCTTTTTGAATCGACCAAGTACAAAAATAAGCCCCATATTCTAGAAAAATACTCCTATCGATATATCTGAGGACAGATCGTAAGACAATCTCTAAAAATCTATCAATCTGTAAGATTTAGAACTGAGTATCATTCTAGAATTCTAGGCTTAAGACTCCCATGCTCTAATGATACCTAGTTTGAAACCTTTAGAAGGAGTCTGTCACTTAGTCTTGTTGCTAAATACTGATATGTTATCTACAAAATATATATTTTTTAAAGACTCCACGAAATTGCAACTCAGCAAGGCCAAGATCTAAAGAAGATACAATTCAAGGACCAGTCGTGGCTGGGTCTGAAAACGCGCAGCAGGGACGCCACACTCTCCAGACATAAGGGCATCAACATCAACGAACTATCTCTGCACACCAGGATTGCTGTTACACCTTCAGGTAGGTCTCATCAGCCTTTGCAAAGTAGCAGAAGATTCGATTGAATGCTGTGATTGCCGCATAGTACTCAGTCTCCCCTGAGGAGGAATAGGGGATTTGGGTGAAAGGACCAATGCAGAAGGGTAGTCATCCGTCCATTCATCTGCATCCCCTGTTGCAGTTATGTTTTCCCAGTTGCATTTAAAGTTTGCACTTTGGCAACTAGATTGGTAGGTCTGATTTTATGGGAGTGTTTGCTGTTTGATCTCCCAACCCTAAGAGTATAGCCTAGAACTTAGCAAGTGCACCAAATTGTAGTAAGTCGGCTTAGGCCTTAAGGATTTTGGTATTATTTGTCTTAACTGAAATGATACAGCACGCGCATCATTTGCGTAAAAATGTAATATTGTTTCATGAACTATGACATGTTTGTGAACCTTACGGTTGACTAGTCGCGTGATGAATCCGATTACGCTTTGTGTATGGGTTAGCGCTGATATATTGTATAGACCAGAAGACATCAGCTTGTTCGCGCGTTCTGTCACATTATAGACTTGACCAAGAAACGCCAAACAGTCTTCAATAATTGGTTTATGTGCGTAAGAGGGGTAGTGAGGCACATCATTCGGGCTTATATAAGCTCTACTACCATCTTGGTACCCCTAGTCACTTCTAGTCCCTAGTCCCTCCTTAGGTACCCCTAGTTCCTCTAACCCCTAGTAACTAGTACTCTAAGACTGATCATATAATATCTTAGGTGAGACATGGCGCGGCCGTTGGCAGAAGAATGATATCGTGGCAAAGTTCCTGGCGGTTCGCGACTGCACCCCGCGCGTGCAGCGAGATTTCAATGAGGAGTTTCCAAAGCTCAGGATATTCTCGCATCCCAATATACTGCCTGTTGTAAGTTACTTTTTTAAAGTTATAATTATTTGATGGGTAGCTAGGTCATAATTTTAGAGGTGTTTCAGGGAGGTTTTAAAAAAAAGTAATACAGGTGATTGATGCTGCAGGATTTTTTCCTGCTTTGCATAACATTGTGAATCCCGGTGGGCTCTTAATGCGATTTAAACGCCCATAATTTGATTGGTCAATGTCAGAGTAATGCTGGGTTCACACCACAATGGACATGTAGAATGGGATTCGAGACTCGTGTACAATGGGATTCGAGACTCGTGAAGAATGGGATTCGAGACACATGTAGAATGGGATTCGAGACTCGTGTAGAATGGGATTTGAGAGTTCAGACACATGTAAAATAGGATTCGAGACTCGTGTAGAATGGGATTTGAGAGTTCAGACACATGTAAAATAGGATTCGAGACTCGTGTAGAATGGGATTTGAGAGTTAAGACACATGTAAAATGGGATTCGAGACTCGTGTAGAATGGGATTCCAGACATGTAGAATAGGATTCGAGACTGGTGTAGAATGGTATTTGAGATACGTGTAGGATGATATTTGATTTCATCATGGTGACAGTTAGATACACAGAATAAAACAATTCTTATCACAAGAAGGAAAACCTTCTATATGCAACCTACATTCAAGGCTTCGACTTTGAAGCCCATACACGAACTATAGTTTATGTAAACTCTTTGTAAAGTATATTCGATTCCATAAATATACAACACACACAACATTCCCCAGGTGGGCTGCTGCGTGTCGCCAACGAACCTCGTAGTGATATCTCAGTACATGTCGTGGGGCTCTCTCCACTCGCTCCTACACGGCGGCGGGACGGGCGGCGCGGGGGGCTCGCTAGTGCTGGACGCGCACTCCGCAATAAGACTAGCTCACGACGTGGCTTTGGCCATGAGGTACCTACATAGTTTGCAGAAGGACAAGATACTGCCGACGTACAATTTGAATAGCAAGCATATTATGGTGAGTGTTTTACTGTTATAACATTTTAAATTGACATTAGAACTATCATCCAAAGTACAATATATCCTCTGATCCATACTCCATTCGGTTAGGCACTTAACTGAACGTAAACAATCTATATGCGTCTTTTTAAAATTTTATGTCAAATTTAGTTTATTAGTATTTATCTGTTCAAAAACTCGTTTTAAAGACTAAAAACTGAAAAAGGGCCACTAGTTACTTAACCTAGTTTTTTTTGTTTAATACATGTTTTTTTTATAAAAAGTCGCTATAAAATTGTATAGTCCGTTTTTTATTCAGATAGTAAATAGACAACTGCAAATGTCAAATTGTGAAATAACGATACCAGCTTTTAGGGCATAGTGACGTGCTCGAAACTACATATCGACAATGTTTGTGGTGGCTTTATTATATTTTCAGAAAAAAGGTAAAATTAAACTGATTTTTAGTTTCGTACACTATCCATATAAGCTAACTATAAAAATGATGTACAAAAATCTGTACTAAATTTAATTTATCGACAACTTTCGATACTGGTGGCACATGACTATTTTTAATTGCAATAAACCAGCAGCACGGGTAATGTCATTTTACTATCTGAAAATAAAAAACAGAGTATAGTATCTTTAGTTAAGCACCTAACACACGTAACACTTACCTGGAACGAATATCGTTTATAAAAATCATGGCAACCTCTGTTTGCGGCCATTTGCCAACTGGCAGCCATGGATTTTTGTAATAGACAAAACTTTAATTCTGTATAAGGATTAAAAAAAGCGAGTGAGTGCAGATAATAAACAGTGATATACACCTGAAAACCCTAACCCTGCGACTGACTCAGAGCTGGCAACCATTTCCTTTTATCAATTCTTAACATCAGTTTCTTTCAAATGACGTAAAATTGACTAAAAAACATGTAGTTGGAAGTTACATTAGCGAAATAATTACACTAAAATTAATTACATGTAATTGCGGCAATTTTTAACAGGCAATCTATTGTTAATCCATTCCATACTTTCTCAAGTTTCATTTAAAATTATTTTTATTATAAAAACAGACAATTATGAGACTTTGAGATTTAGGAAGGAGTATCGTTCAGGGAGTAGGAGTTTTAATGTTCAAGATGGTATACCATTTTTTGTTGTCACGTTAGATCGACGAAGACCTAACCGCCCGCGTGAACATGGCGGACTCGAAGTTCTCGTTCCAAGAGAAGGGCCGCCTGTACGACCCCGCGTGGATGTCCCCTGAAGCGCTACAGAAGCCCCCCTCCAAGAGAAATGTCGAGGCTTCTGATATGTGGAGCTTCGCGATACTGCTGTGGGAACTTGCTACTAGAGAGGTCAGTCTAGCTATATGATCCTTTTGTAGTGGGGTAAGCAGAGATATCATTTTCGACGTCCCTACTAAGTTTGCTGGAAAGATGGTGTACCTACTGATTGACGGACTAGGCTTACTCTTGAGGAGACAAACGGCAGTCGCTTCTATAAAAACCAAAGTAACCAGAAAATAAATTTGTAGACCCCAAAATGCATTGGATGCAGCGGAGATTCGCACTTTTGCTGTTTATTTTAAATTTCCTTTCACTAGAAGTTCTCTCTGAAAAAAACTCTAAACTGATTCATGATATAACTCTGGACATATCGAGACCTAAAATGTGCTCAAAATGTTCTCTATAATACGCGCACTACACGGTTTTCGGAGATGTTTTAATGATAGTACGGGGTGCTACGGCTTTTTTTTTCTTTTTACGTGCGGGAAATCCCCGCGGATACCCACCCCTCCGGAGCCGGAGGGGGTTATGTCGAACTCGAACCGACTAAACCGCACGCCGTCCATGGGTCGTAGTGCTAGGCCGAAGGTGAGGTTGTCATGCGACATATCCCTCGCACCCCGGCTGACCCAGGGCTTGGGTGCTACGGCAGTAGACGAGCTCAAATTCACAGCATAGATATATAGAGATAAGCATAGATTATTACAAAGCAGTCTACGCGAGCGAGGGCCTAGTTTGTCTCGCATCTTAGGTCCAAAATATAATGTCCCGGCATATATAATGTTCAGGCATAACCTCCTTTTTGAAAAGTCGGTAAATAAAAAAAAGGTTTTAAAATATAACCTCATATTCAGGTTCCATTCGCCGACCTATCTCCCATGGAGTGCGGCATGAAGATAGCCCTCGAAGGTCTCCGCGTCACCATCCCACCAGGCATCTCGCCCCACATCGCGAAACTGATCAAGATCTGCATGAACGAGGATCCTGGCAAACGACCCACCTTCGAAATGATCATACCCATACTAGAGAAGATGAAACGCTGAGTGACTGAAGTGCCTTTCTTTATATTTCTGTTTGTGTTATGTTTATTTATTGGTTAGAACTATAACAAAATCGTGGCCTTGAAAAAAAAATATTAAAGGACAGTGAAATGGACGTTATAGATAGTCAATGTATATTGTGATCCGAATATTCCAATCGCGTTTGATATTATTGATGTCCGTCACGATATTGGATCCCAATATATCGCACACCCTTAGTAATAAAGGGGCACAATTCAACATTTTTGTAAAATAAGTTTTGTATTACAATAGGTACAAAATGAAATTGTCTACCGGTTGGCGTTGACAGAAAGAGACAAAACACAAACATAACCCACTGACAATACTTGTGTTTCTCTCACACTCGCCCTGCACGTCCCCGCTATTTAATTACTTGACCTTATTTATATCACGAAATATCATAGTGCATTTAACAAATAACAAAATTGACAAATTTTACCATTATAAAACAAATAATGAGCAAATTATTCATAGATTAATCTAGAATGGCAGAATTCAAAATCTTTAAATGCGATTTCCCAAAAAACTGCTTTTTCAATTGTGCCCCTACATTACCAAGGCTGCAAGGGTGTGATATGTTGACTATGTCCGTATACGTCCTAATGTCTCCTGTAAGTTTATACACTAATAGCGAAAGCCATAGATTGTACTTACACTTTGCTAGGCAAAACAATTGTTTCATATGAATAAGAACATTTGTAAAGTGCTCATCCACCAAAGTTTCGTACACCGCACTTAAGCCTGTATTAGTAGATCGCCGCATTTATCTCTTGAGATATATATCACAAGCGTGCACTTATGATGTAATGCAAATTAATAAAACGAACTTGTGACGTTTCTGAGTTTCGAACGAGGACGAGTCTGAGTTTAGTTACTCAAGTGAGTAACGTTCGTATTAATAAACCAAACTCCGCACTCAAGAGCGGTCTTAGCGTAAAATTTGAGTGTGTGACTTAACTCTAGTGTTCACACTTATATGGAACACTTCCCTTGCTTAGCAAAGTGATAGTGCTGTGATACAGAACTATTTTAGTGTTGTTTTTCAGCATTTGACTCTTAAACTTTTACTTTCATTCATTTAGTTAAAAAAAAAGTGTACATACATACAACTACTTTTACTTGGTTACAATTGTAATCCTCCACTATTACATTGATGAAATTGAACCATGTAAATAAAACTTTAAACTCTTGTAAAGAGCCCACCTATAAAAACTTGGGAAGAATATCTCAAATAATAAGTTTCTGGTGATTCCTTGCGTTAATCCTGATCGCGTCCGAGACCTAACCTCAAAGTCTGGGCTCCAAGTATTCCACTCCAAACGCGACACGGCTGAACTTACGATATTCTGCTTGAAAAGATTATACATACACAAAAGAAAAAAAATATCAAATAAATAACTATTAACAAATATGAATTACGCTAATAGTCTCGGCTCGGTAATATCTCTCTCACACCGCGCTGAGTTCCTCCGTACATAGCGTATGCAGTTTCAATTTATATTACTCCTTTTCTATAATTATAAATCCTATCTTCAAATTGAACTTTCAAATCTGCCAGGCGTGTACGCACGGCCAATGCCTTTCTTTGCGGTCTTAAAAATAATAAATGAATTGAGGAGAAGTTCTTAGTTTTAGTTATTTCTCACAGATGCAGAGGCAATCTCTCGCGATCAAATAGATAAATCAATATTTTATAATATTCTACACTTCGCTATCTAGACAAAAAGTAAGCATAGCTTGACGAGCCTGTGTTAGGGGTTCTAGAATGCGAATATACATAAATAAATACATAAAAGGATTGACAGCAGTTATGCACCCTTCTCGTTGGAAATCTTAGCTGATCTTATTCAACAGAGACGCAAAGCTTGCCCCTTCTTACAAGATATCGTAGTGTTGATTTTAAATTCTATTTGTATAATAGAGAGTGCCATTATGTGACTAAGCGGGTCATTTTATATTATAGTATAATTATAACTTCCTAATCCACCTTATACTTGATAATAAAATTGAAGTTATAAGACCGTTTTGGTTATAAGTTAAAAAGTAAATATAATTTTTTAACTGCCAGTATTTTAAGTTGTTACTTAGGTTGTGTTCTAATTGGTTTTGAAATATCTACTAAAACTATATTTTATAAGTTTACTTGCTAATATTGTCGGTGCTAAATGTGACTTACCTATGCAACGCATATAAATTTATGAGGAAAAACTAGGCTACATAGTCTAGACGTTTGGACTACATGGGTACTTTCCTGTTGTTAAAAAAAAAAGCTGAACTTATTTAATTCAGAATGGTATAAGAGTGATAATAGTTGCTTCGGTTCTTATAATCATGCGCCCAACTTATAATAGTAAATGATTTGACTATTACATATTATGACGTCACAAATAAATTTTTCATACATTTTCCTTACCGTTACCGTTTTGACGTTTAGTAAAAAGTATCTAATATGACCAGTCAGTTGAATACCCAATTTAGGGTTTTTTAGAAATGAGGTCCTATGGTTAATTTTGTGATAGGGTCCAAACTAGGCGGTCATAAGGCTATGTAGCCATAATAATTCCAGAACGTATTTAAAATCCGATTATATATTGCCCACAGAATCTCTATACATGTGCAATCTGTACCTATATTAACTTTATATTTGTAATGTACAATATACAACATGGTGTGTATAACACTAATATGCTTATAGTAATAGACGTGCCTTATATCATGGCTAAATTTCTATTTGTTACTTTAAGTATAAATGTAATATTTTCAATAACAAATTCATGTTACAACTTTCATAAAGTTGTTTAATATACTAACTATTTAGTAGTAAAATGGTTGTTTCATTTTTTGCATCATTTATCTTTCTTTCGTCGTGATAATAACAACAGGGTGTATAGAAGCCCACCTCACCTGCCCCTCTAGGCAAGTGGCAATATGTTTATAGAACAGGAAAAGATTGACCAATGTGCGGTATTAACATACACCATGACACCTGTCATAAACGTCAAAATAGGAGGTAGGACACGGCGGTATTTCCGTCCGACTACCTTAAAGTAAATACCTCCGCCCCACAGAATACCGCGGCCATAATAACCTCGTGTTGTTCCTGGTGGTGAGTAGGGCAGCCAGAGTTCACTGTAGAGGTTTTGTCCTGTCAGTGGGAAGACCAAAGGCTGTTCCTGCTTTATCTTCTACACCGACGGCACGGAAACTCTCTTCGTTTACGGGGTAGGCAGCACGAGTGTGACTCCCCTGGTGTTGCACACGTCCATAGGTCACGGTAACCACTTACCATCAGGTGGGACGTGTGCTTGTCTGCCACCTAAAGTATCGTTACTTCTACAATACGTCGACCAACGAAACGCGACTTGTCTAGGGGGGGGCTGATAGTCAACCAGATGAAACTGGCGCAGGCTATAAGGTGGTTTTATACAAGCGAGGGAAGGCGTGTTGACGAAGTAAGAGTTGAGTTTGGCAATTTTTTACCAACCCCTCCCCATCTTTCTTTTTGGGCCATTCGCATTATTCCAGTCCAGCGAGAGAAAGCTATATAATTTGAACCATCACTTGAATGAACCCATTCCAGTGCCAGACACTGGATTGTTTTTATTCCACTGAGCTCATTTAGCGCCAGACAGCCATTCCAGTACGTACTGGATTGAATGTTTGATGGTGTACACGGGAATAGTTTTTGGGAAGTGCTCATATTTTTTTTTTATATGAGGCACTTCAATTTTACTTCACCTCGCCTGACGGTAAGTTGAAGGCAGAGTCTCAGAAAAGAGGGTCACCATTACAAACTCGTACTATGTCAACAATGGTGACACTCAGCGTGACGGCGTCATCAGATGCTTTTGCACGCCTCGCTACCGGGACTGTAGTAAGGAATTTCAGGTCTTAATGCAGTTGTTGAAAAGGCACTGTTGAGCCTCCCTTATTTCTTTCGCGTATACCATTTCTTCCCCAAGTTCTTTTTTCTTTCGTTAGTTTTTCCGCTAAATTATTTATATCCTCTAACGGAAGTGATTGAGTAGATTTAAAACAATTCTCGAACTGTTTCTTCGAAATCATTGTCATTGTCGTGTTAACAGTTCAAGCGCGGTTAAAACACTGGAATAATGTGAACACTATAATCCAGTGCAGCACTGGACAGGCATGATTTGCTGGATCACTGGAATGGAAATAAGTGAACCAGGCATTAGTATGAAAGGTTTAGTCTTGATGAGCGTGGATGTGCGAGGCAAGTACTGAAATATTTATTATATATATAGGTATGTAAGATTTTGGTAAAAAATTCCAGCTGCTGCTCTTTCAGTGAGAATTGACATTTACCATTTGATGTCCTTTACACAGATGCAGCAGTCCTTCCACCTGGTCTTTTTTGCTTCATGGGCCATATGTTCTGCGCGCTATGTGTCCCGCCCACTGCCACTTCAACGAGCTAATCCGCTGGGCTACATCGGTTACTTTGTTCTACGGATATCATCATTTCTGACGCGATCGCGTAGGGAAAGGCCGAACATAGCCCTCTCCATAGCTCGTTGAGCAACTCTGAGCTTTTTAATGAGGCTTATGGTAAGGGTAATGCCACTGTTATAAGCCGCATAACAACTTATTCTAAGTTTTGTATAGTGACTACATTTGAAAATCATCTATTCTAGATTACAAATTCAAAACAGACGTGAAGCCAGCATAGCCCATAACCAAGATTGTAGAAGTAAAAGACCTTGTTTGTAAACTTAAGTAATATCACAGCTGGAGACCTGTTAAGGCTCAGTGCAATGCTCAAAACAGTTCTCAAATACTTAAACTTTATTTTTACTATTAGTACAATCTTAGAATATTATTTCTTTGCAAAAGTTATCTTCATAGCGTGAGTAGGTGTGATCTTGAATCCTTGAAGGGCCTCCTTAGCTGCAGCCGACTGCATCTCATTGGCAAATTCAACGAAAGCAATATCATGCCTGTTCGGTACAAGACGAACTTCTTTGAAGCCGGGGAACCTGAAACATTAAAATAGTGGGTTAGAAGTGCACAATTTCATACCACTAATAATGTATAAAGCATACAGCCTTGTAGATATTAGGTTAATAGTCAGCCATATCTAGCACCAAGGGTAATTTTTGTCAATCCTCTAAAAATCTTCCCTAAAGTAGACTGCTATTGAAACAATATCAACTATCAAGTGCATAAGATGCAGAGCTGGGCAATTGTGTTACTGGTTAAATACTAATTTTCTGTTAGGAAAATCTCAATAGAAGCACAAAATCTGATGAAGTACAGTCACCTTCAGAAGTGCTAAACATCAAAAATTTATAATTGACCTCATCTATATTTTGAAGTCAATCAATAAAACTTGAAATTGAATCAACCTTATCACAAGGTATCAGCAATATTGTCATCATCATCATTTGATCAGTACTATGATAGTTACTATTTTTTTTTTAAATAACATAAGTAGCCACAAACATGATTACTATTGCAACTTTTGCTTCCAATTATTAATCTTAAACATAATACTTACTGGTTGAACAACATAGACAACATCATCTCCGAGGTTTCATCAGGGAGGTTGGTCAAGAACAGAATTTGGTTAGGTGGTTGTTCAGCGTTAACATTGTTGAGTATGCCAACTTGGCCGGGGTGGATACCAGGCCTGCTAGCATCCTTGTTCTTCTTTTTCCGGGCATCATCCAGACCCTTAGGGAGCTTTGGTCTTTTAGGCCTTTCCTGGAATGTACCTTTCACTTTTGCGATGACGTCACTGTCTGATTTGGAGTATTGGATCCTCTGTAAAAGGAGACATTAGTTTAAATTTAAATATCAATAACACTATACAGACAGGAACACGATGTAGATCTAGTATTATTCCCAAAGTAAACTAATACCATATTTATGATAAAGTACTTGTACTTGTGTACTTGTATTTATTATGAACCCAACCAATTTGGCCTTATGTCATTTTCAAAGGTTAAATTGATGTAAAATTTGCAATAAGGTGAAACCGTTTACAGTTCATAATAAATATTGGGAAAATATACAGGAAAAAACCTCAGTATAAATAGTATACTTTCAACTTAAGCTGGTATGGACATATCCAAAGATGTAAAACTGGCTCAGTTGATAGGAAATAATAAACTAAACCAGTCCAGAGAAAGAGGCAGCCACTAGGAGGGATAAGGTTAAGAATGTGATGCACCAGGACATCTTTACAAATCAGTACAGTTCTCTAGTCCAAACGTGCAAGGAGAACCAACCTATACAATACTAAAGAGATTGTACACAAGTTGTTACAAGACTTACCATAGGTTTATCATAAAATGGGAATCCTTGCATACTCCTTAAAGCGACGGTGGCACTTGAGATTTCTTTGAATATAACAAACGCTTGTCCTCTCATCTTTATAGTCTTCAATGCCACAATATCCAAGATCTGACCAAATTGTGAGAATATAGCATAGAGAGATTTCTTTAACTCTTCTTTTTTTATTTTTTCATTTAAGTTGTTTATGTAGATCGTGTGATTGGGGCGGATATCCATCGCTGAAATTAAGGAAAAAAAATTATAAGTAGTTATTTTTGAAAAATAATTGGATTTTAGGCAGAAAATTAGGTTATGGCGGTTTAAGTTAATCATAATGTTTACCATAAAATTTAGATGTTTATAATCGAAGTTTTGAGTTATTATGTTAGACATACATACATGCAACATGCTTTTATTACAAAACCCACTTACTCATTCTGATAGCGTTTGTGGAAACTCAAAATAAATATAACCTACGTGCCTTTTTGTATTCAAGAATATACAAGGAATAAACCGACTAGATTAAGTGTTAGTACTTTACTTGTGATCCGTTTTTAGTTATTGTAACTAACTGCTACAAACGTGAGAAAATGTAGCTTTTATTATCAGAATCAGACGCCGCAAATAATGTTAATTTTATAACCCCAAAAACGGCTTCTCAGTTCACAGAGAAAGTAGACTAGTTTACCATAAACAAATAACGCTAACACCATGATTTCCATAGATTACACATACATCTCAGAGAGATAGCACGGAACAGAAAAAAGTTTTTTCTGTTCTGTGGTTTGTAGGAAGTGTAGTGAATATATATGGAATATATAGTGTCTGGAGAATGAATGATGTCAGGGCTTGTGACCAGTGACCCAGTGACCCCAGTTAGTAATATACTCTTTGGCTAGTTAGTTAGTAGCCACGCCGATATTTGTTTATCATTTGACAGTTTGTCTTTCTGACACATGACATTGGCGAAGTTGTGGTGGATTTCCGCAAAAGCCACTCTTTAAAAGTTGAAGTTGAAGTTCTCTAAAATTTCGCGCGCTGTCAATCAAACATCAAATGTCAAAATTGTTTTCGGCATTTTCGGGTAATGTGTTGGGTGTGTTGAATTTATTAAGTTTTCTATTAAATTTAAACATAAATAAAAGTGTGGTTACATAGACACCTATATCGTGTAGTCGACTATTTATCGAGGACGGCTGCAGCGTTGCATTTATTATTTTTCAAAATAGATTCCATTGTTAACAAAATGCATGACCTAATGACTGATTTTGAAACAGTTACGCCTGATGTGTGGTTAGCAAATGAAGAAGGATGGAAAGCGAGACTGTTGAAGCTACCGAATTGGCAACAGGTAAAGGCCCGAAGTATAGGAAACGTTCAAATAATTAGAACAGTTGACCTCCATATAACCTTTGTTGTTTTACAGATTCCTTTGATAAATTGCAATGCATCCCACCACCTGCCTGATGGTACGCTTGTCCGATTTCGGGGTATGATCCAGGATATGCATAACCCAGAGTTTTATTTTGAACAATTTGAAGTATTTAATTCTGTTACAAATGAAGTTAAGAATAAAACTGGCAAGTACAGGGATACAGGACATATTTTGGTGAGTAATATGGTGATACGGAAACCATCGTAATACAATATTTTATAAAAAAAAATTTCAAATAATCTTATGTCAAGTTCACTTAATTTTTTTAACAATAACAATAGTGAAATCTAAATGTATTTTTTTTTATTTTGATCCAAAAACCATTAATCGAATGTCTGAACCATAAAAAAATTAATTTAATTTCTTTCTTCCTAATGCATAAAAAATTCCAATAAGTATCTTTTATATTATCCAGGAAAACGAAAAAATAAACTACACGCAAAACTTAAAAAGTGCACAAAGACAAACCATGGTTGTTGTATCGCTGCCCGGCTACAATGATTGGGCGCAGAACTTAGAAGATAAAGAGAATCATTTAAAACGTCTAGAACAACAACCAAACACTTCAAAACGTCTTAACCATGAAAACATGAAATTGAAACGGAGCTATGATGAGGCTGACGAAGATTCGGATGCCATGGATGTGGTAGAAGAATTGGCTACAAATAAAGAGGCTAAAAAGGATGAGACACAAAATAACACTGCCAATGTAGTTTCCAGGGAGCATTTATTGAACTTTCCACTGCCTGATATGCCCAGCAAGTCTTGTATTGTTAAGGTAAATGTAGAACCAAATGTATTTATTTGTGTAAATAATAGAGATAGCTTACTCTATCTATGCAATTATCACTAGAGCTTGTTATAATCTATTTGACAGCCTCCGTGGCGTGGCGGTAGAGAACGCGGCCGCTACGCAGGAGGCGCGGGTTCGATCCCCGCTCATTGCAAATATTTGTATGCATGAATATGTATATTTGCATTGGTCTGGGTGTTTCTATGTATAATATGTATGTATTTACAAAAAAAAAAACGTATCTAAGTATGTTTATCCGCATTCTAGATTCCATAACACAAGCTAGTTAAGCTATGCTTACCATGGGTCTAGATAGCGTTGTGTGAAATGTTGTGGGATATTTATTTATTTATTTATTTATTTATTTAATTATCATTCACCCTGCAAAGCAAATAATAATCGCCAGCGTAAGTGTGATGTCCCTGGTGCTGCACACATCCATAGGCCACGGTAACCACTTTCCATAAGCTGGGCCAAAAGGTAAAAAATACTAACTACTATCTGTTTTATTGATTGTGACAAAGGACTCCTCCAAATGTCGCTACATTTCTTTTTTCATAACAGTTCTAGTCCACACCTCCCACTACCTTATTGAACTGATCTATCCATCTCATTGATATACCATAAAATTAATACAAATGAATACTCTCATTCCAGGTATATGATGAAAGTGACAACCTCAAGTTAAACGAAGTTATAGAAGTGGTTGGCTTCCTATCGGTTGATCCAGCACTATCTGGAGAATTCCAAGCAGATAAGAACCCTCTACTCGAGCCAGAGACAGAGACTGATGTTGAGACCATAACACATAACCCTCCACCCAGCTTAGTGCCAAGATTGCATGCGGTTTATGTAAAGAAACTTGAACATTGTAACCCTTTGGTGACGAGTTTTGATCAAGGTAATGTGCAGAGTGTCTACACTTGTTTGCTTGTTAAGCTTGTGGTTGAGAAGTGCTTAGAGCAAGGACACCTTGATTCACCTTATATACTTTAATTCCACAGTAATGTAAAGGTTATAAAAGTGAAGGTGAGTTGGTGTTTCCTTTCTCAAATGTGTTTACCGCGTGGCAATGATTGCACTACTGAATTGTTTTATACATGAAATGTAATGATGACACAGGCAGGTTGCTGCATCAGCCAAATATGCACAGTACAAGACTGTACATAATGGTAAATTAATTATGGTCAATTCCTGTTAATAAAACACCAGCCAACAACTGCTGTCAGCGGCCAGAATTTGTTACTAGAAATAGTTACAAGAAGGTTTAGCAGACGCTGCTACTACTCCTTAACCGACTGTACTGAAAGTGAAGTTTTTGTCCCATAGGCAAGATTCAGTGATCCGCTGTCTTTTTTATATTCTTGCCCGTATTCTTATTATCATAACATCGAATATCTGTATTTAGAACCGCATCTGTAGATATGATTTTTTATTTACTGTGGGACATCAATAAATTCATACATTACCGTATAGGTAATTTGTTTATTGTGTTGTGCACACAATAAAAATATATAGAGTTGGCATTGTTACTACTTACCATGTGATTATACAAAAGAAATTGTAAACTACTTTTCTTCATTTTTCAGACAAGGTTTTAAAAGAGGCCAGTTCAGCCAGAGAACATTTACTTAAGGCTCTCACAGAGTTGTTACTCGGAGATAAGTTAGCAGCTGAGTATCTAATCTGTCACCTAATTGCATCTATGTAAGTACACAATAACAGTATCCTAATGACTTCAATTTAATTGACGATAGCTATCTTAATTGCTGGACTGTAGTGTATTGAGAATTTTATATTAAAGAAGATGATCCAGAAGATGAATCCTTGACTTTTAGCTATGTCCTCGAATGCAACATGGAGTGACATTAAGATGATAATAATGAAATTAATCTACACAATGGGATTTTCTTTGGATAGAGTAGTTTATGGATTGCCTTTATACTTTTGAAACTTTTGCTTACCATCAGGCTAGATGAAGTCTTTTTTTTTATTTTGATAGTAAAAAGACAGTGTAACCAAAGTAAATTCAAAATTTAACATTTCAGTTACCTCCGTCAAGAAACTTTGTCTCTTGGACAGTTTTGCATGAATC
This sequence comes from Eilema caniola, assembly GCA_949126895.1. NCBI lineage: Eukaryota > Metazoa > Arthropoda > Insecta > Lepidoptera > Erebidae > Eilema > Eilema caniola. Next base: position 4,457,013 of record OX421476.1, read on the forward strand.
TCTCAAACCTGCCAACGCAGAAGTACCCTCATTATGCCAAGCAGCTGTACGACATTATCAAGCAATTTGTTACCAAAAGTTATTATCTGCCACTTACAGTTGATAATATGAACACGCTTAGCTTATTGCCTAAGTAAGTACTATATCAGCTTAATCGAAAATGTGTATGGGGACCCACCAAGATGTTTGGGGCCTAGGACGAAAAACCTGCTAACTGACTAGGTTCTGGCGCAAATTCTTGGGGCAAAGGACTCAGATAGCTTTGCTTGCGTAATAGTCAAAATAAATACTGACCTCAAACCCTGTAGTTTGAGGAACCATAATTATTATGATGAATTATAAGGTATTATGACCATAAGCACACAATATTATAAGATTTCTCTACTCAAAATAGGGGGAACTTATAGTCAAAAATATAAAAATAGCTTTACCTCTTTACAGAAAAGATTATGAATGCAATCGCCTTACAAGTGGCGTACTACAGCTTAGCAAAGACACCCACTTAGTTTTGGACGAAACAAAAATGGAACAAGGTCGTTTGGACGCGACAGGGGTTAACAACATTGCTGCCTTAGGCAACATGATCATGACACAGCAGGTGGAATATGATTTCAAGTATTACAAGATGAATTTTGATTCCGATGTGTCTGTTCTAATATTGTCTGAAGGGAAATCTTTGTTACCAGTAAGTTTTGCAATATTACATATATTATAGACACACCTCTTTTCCTTTATAGGGCAGGGACAACATCTTTTTACTTACTTACATACACTTTCGCTTCATTTGCTTTCGTCAGTCACCTCTAGGTCAACCCTTACTTTCAATAATATGTTTCGTCAATCTTCTTTATTCTAAAATTCTAATACTAATCTATTTATAATCGTTTTCAGAGTGATTATCATGTACCTCTAAGGCCTGAAGAATCTTCGTTACAAATATTTGATGCGATCGTAGAGGCAGCCACATATTACTTAAAGGACGAGATTATGAATGTTATAAGGTCATACCTAACTAATCTTAAGCTGGTCAAGTACACGATAAGTGAAAATTTACAGGTGAGATTCAAGTATTCAATTAACATGATATTCCTAAAGGTATCCTGTGATCTATTCAAAGCTTTTGATTGTCTCAACCATAACACACTCTTACAAACTTGCGATTCATACATTGTGGTATCACAGGGCTGTATGTAGTTGTCATAAACCTTGTCAGAATTAAATACAGCATGTGAAATTTGCTGCAAATAGGTCACCTGGATGACTAGTGAAAGGTGTACCACAAGGATATATTCTTGGTCCTTCTTTCCGATTGTATGTATGTCACTGATGTGATAATATTTCCGCTAGTGATCAATCAAATAATTTCAAAATTCACTTATATGTGTAATACACTAAAGACAGATAAACTAAAGACACAAGGCACACAGCTTGTTTTTCAGGATAGGGTATAAGCTCACTGTAAAGAAGCACTTCACATTCAAGTGCTTTATCATTTTCATAACCTAACTTTATTGTTTTTTCTACTTTTCAGTTTGTAGAAGACGATTTCATAGAAATGCGAAGTAAATCAACTACAGAAAATCCAGTTACTGCAGATGATTTACACAGGCTATTAGTGTTAGCGAGGCTCGTCAGTCTGTCCCGAGGTTTTGATACGCTGAATAAGGAATGCTGGGACATTACCAAAAATATGGAAGCTGAAAGACTCCACAGAATCAAGAATAGAGTTCCGCCAGCTACGATATAAGTCTTTTTGATTAAATGTCTTTTTACCATTTTAAATTGTTTTTTATTATTATCTCTATATAGATGTATAGATAAATTATACATCTTCTTTACATCTATACCTATAAATAAAATTGGAGTCTGTAAAATTGAAATAACCGGAATATAATACGGTACATACACCAAAATAACACTATTACGATTTTTGTCTGTCTGTCTGTTTTTTCCGGCTAATCTCTGAAATGGCTGGACCGATTTTGACGGGACTTTTATTGGCAGGTACCTGATGTAATAAGGAATAACTTAGGCTACTTTTATTTTAGAAAAATAGCGTTGGCTCAATACTAAACAATCACCGACATCCACGCGGGCAACAGCTAGTGTAAAATATATTGTACGCTATCCTTACCTAGTCATGGCATACACAATATATGCGAAAGTTCGTATGGGACTTTGGTATTTCGGCTGAAGTGCTTTGTCATCTTCAGGCTGTGGGCAACAGAAATTACCTTATTGGGTCACCTAATAAAACTGATGATAAACGAGAAAGCGTCCTGTTTAAGTCGGGCGCCCATTTAAAGGGCAGCACTTACCTACTTTAGCCAACATGCTCTGCCAAGCCTAAAATATCATATTGATGGATTTACATGTTCTCTGTATTTACTAAAAAAACAGAGTACGTCATTTTTCATTTATGACCACATTTCTGCAAATAAATGAAATTGATAGCTTTAACAAAATGCACTACTTAAAGGATAACCCTAGTGCAATTTGTAATTTAGGTATTGTAATGAGATTTGTTCCTTTACTTTTTTTTATTGTTTGGTATGTTGCAAATGTTTTTAGATCTCAAAATATTTTCGACTGAAATACCCTAGTTGCATTTCTTGACAAAAATTTAAAAGTAACAAAGCAATGACAAATAATCGAAATGTCACTGTGACGTGTAACATTTTTGTGATAATATGATTTATTGATTCCAAATCTTAAGAAATAATTAAACGCTGGTATAAATTAATTACCATTAATATGTCGAGTAAAACTAAATCTTCAGATGGAAATAATAAGAGTAAAGGTGATTCGCCATGGACGAGAGCATTCGTCGCTAATGCAGAATGGCCGGACAAGGTTAGATTTCGTGTCACGAGACTTACTATTCGTCAATGAAAATATGCTCCAGGAAATGCTTAAATGTGTTGTGTACTTCCAGGAAGAGTTCCTGGATGTAATTTATTGGATGCGTCAAGCTATGGGCATCGTTTTGGGTCTCTTTTGGGGCTTACTACCGTTGAAAGGATTCCTTGGTTTGTTACTGTAAGAATCAATTAATTTATACTTTTTATTTACATTTATTTATTTCTTTATACTATAACAATTGAACACATTGTTTTTGTTTTTGAGGGAAATTTACATACAATAACAGAATATAAACTCGTCACTTTTTTTTGCATATTTCAGGTTTGTTGCTGTAAACGCTGCAGTAATATATGTTTATGTAAATAATTTCCAAAATGTTGACGAGGAAGAATATGGTGGCATGTGGGAAATAACGAAAGAAGGCTTCATGACTTCATTTGCTGGTTTTTTGGTAAGGTTATAAGCAATATTAATGTGTTTAATGATAACAGATTTTATTGGACTAGCACACATGACTATCTCAACTAATAAAACTTTGATTGTGTATAATGCAATCTCTGCTACTCATAATTTAAATCATTACTAAAGATATTCCTCATTTTATGAAAACCCTTTGTCTGCTTCCAGGTTACATGGATAATTGTTTACTCAGGACTACACATTGAAGACAGCATTTTATGAGATAGAAAATAATACAAATCCCGATAGCATTATAATCAAACCTTGAATGAGCAAGTTCAAGTACAAATTATGTGAAAAACGTCTGTTCAATACATATTTAACTTATACCATGAATTAATTGAGCAAGTATTTGAGCTAGCCTCAGCATAACTCAATTTTTTAAATTTTACATCCTATAGGCCATATAACATTTTTTTTAAATATTGAATCTTTTGACTATGGAATTATGATACATTCAATCTTTGTGTATGGATTCTAAGTTCAAATTATGGAAAGAGAATGGTGCCAGTTAGGTTGTATTCCATTTTCCATACTATTTATGCTGTTTTTGTTACCGATTATGAAGCTATAAATATGAAAACAGTCACAATGTACGATCATTCACTGCATGATTGAAGAAAAAATATTAGTATATTTACTGTGAATATTTTGAGTAAATTTTTGTAAAGAATGCCATTAATAGATTTATTACTCTTTCCATCTCACTCTTATTAAATTATGAGGAAATATAAACCATGCTATTTCCTTCTTTATGAAATAAAATCCCTAAATAATATGGAGTATTTGTTAGATACATATATCTCATTCAGCAGTGATGAAATCTAAAGATATGGAACTGTATACCTAAAAATCAAAACAAGTATAGTGGAATTAAAAATTAGGTATATCATGGAAATGTAGATTTATTTTGATTTTCTGATGCATAGGCAAGCAATAATAGTTTATACCTACTAAATATAAAGGTCTATAAAGGCGACTTTTGCCTGCATTTCTAATAGTAATGAGTACTATTTTAAGTAAACTTTTACTTGTTAAGTTTCAGTTCTCGGCAGAGTTCAATCAACGTTATTATAAACACGGCCTCCATTCTGTTAAAGCAAAACCAATGTCATACCACTGAAACTGCAAGAAATGGCATTTAATTTTAGACTTTACCTTTATGTTTTTAAAGTAGGAAATTAAGTGGCATTTTGTAGAGTGAATGAAAATGCAACAATTTTTCAGTTAGTTCAAAAAACAATTTTTGCAGTAAATGCGATATGACATTAAGCAAAATCGGAGACCCAGTAGGTAATTTATTGAGAGAAGATAAAGCAATATTTAAAGATATATCGTTTATAATGTTATTGTGTTGCGTGTTTGTTCCCGATGAGTTTGCAGTGATACCTTTATTTTGAACAAATGTGATGGTTGATTTAATAAAGTTTTTATAACTTTACACAATTATATTTATTTTTGTAAATTTACCAAATGATCCATTTAAAATTGTAGCTGTTTTCCACTCTCATAGATACTTAAGGAGCTTCTTAAAGTGTCGAACAACTCATCTGATACCTACTATTTCAGTTTCAAGTTCTCTACCTCGGAGTTAAGGGTTGGCTTTTCCAGTTTAACTGCGAAGAAACTGAACTTTGATATTTTCCGTGAATCGTCTGCCATATGACCGCGAAACGCCTTGGCGACACGTGACACCGGAGTCCTGTAGCAAAAGCTCGAACTTTTTAGGGCTCCATACTATCCGTAATTGTTGTTGCTGTAGTTTGTTACTGCTACTGGCAGTGGGTGATCTGCTAGTCTATAACGGCCATATTGTATGTTCCATTTTCTGATTTCATATTTGCAATAATAATCAGTTTTGTATGAAAATACGTAAAATGGTAATATGTTTTTATGCTTTTTTAGGATCGTACGAAATGGCGCACATTGAAGGAGGCCTATGTCCAGCAGTGGACTGCAGTGGGCTAATTATCTATAATTAGTTAGTATTATATTTTCGGGGAAATGGATGAAATGGCCCGCAGAAGCCGCGGATGGATCATACGTCCGGCCGTCCGGCGTCCCCAAATTGAAATAATAATAATATTATTATATTATTTATAATTAGTAGTAATTTGAAAAAGTAATTAGTAGTATATTATGAATAATTTCATTAATGATGTGGAATTGGCGAAATATGTCACCAACTTAAATTGTAAAAATTTGATTATATATAAATAAAAAATCAGAATATGAAACATACAATATGGTCTTTATAGACCTGCAGTACACTTGTATGTGAACTATTTCGCCCATCTATGTCGGTTATCGCTTAGTGTTGAGTCAAAGCTATTCTTCTAAAATAAAAGTCCTGTCAAAATCGGTCCAGCCATTTCAGAGATTAACCGTAAGAAACAGACAGACAGACAAAAATTGTAAAAAATGTTATTTTGGTGTATGGTACCGTATTATATTCATATGCGTCTAACCAAAAACGGTTATTTCAATATTACAAACAGACACTTCAATTCTTTATATGTATATATTGTAGAATATACTTATTTTTTTGTAACTTATTTTCCATCAAAATAAATGATAAAACAAATTTAAATGTAATAAAAGAAGCAAAAAAAATTTTAAAATAAACAAAACACAAATAAACAAATCAGCAAATTTAATCATCTCTCCACGTAACCAGTACATCGTCAGTTCTATATCTCTGCGTGATGGTGGCATCCTTGAAGTCCATTCTGACACCTGCCTCAAAGGCCACAGCGCCAGCATGGGCAATCATGACTCCGTTGTCGATACAGAAGCGCTCGTCGGTAGCAAAAATCTTGGCGCCGCGTTCTGAGCACATGACACCCATCATTTCTTGGAGACGTTCGTTGCAGCCCACACCACCGACTAAGAGGACCTGGAAATGAAAGAAGAATAATCTATTCTATTCACTATGTTTATGTGTATTGATGTAGACATTTTTAAGTTTAATAAATACATCATACATACATACAGATGAACACAACATCATCTCAATGTTGTTCTGGGTTGCATATGACGCGTCCATATTGGAGCCAGGAGTTCACTTACTCCTCCTACTTTTATTTTGGTTCAAACAGTTCTTATGGGAGCAACTGATTGTATAACTTCCGAATTCCAAGGGCAGAGCCTGCGCCGGAACTTAGTCCTTTAATCAGCTCGCAGGTAAGATTGACTCGCCTGTTCCACATCCTACTGGTAGGGAAGAAAGGTTTTTTTTCTTCATTTTTTGTTAAGGCCTCAGTGAGGCCCATACACCCACAATATTGTAGATTGATAATAATAGGGGTTACAGTATGAAATTGCCGTTTCATTGTAATAGGTACTTCGAATTGACATAGAACCTTCATGGTTTGAGATTTTTGAGTGAAACTTTTTCCACATGGTACCTATGTAGTTCTTCATTTAAAAATGTGCAACATTCGATTATCGACTTTCAGTTGTTTTTTTTATTCAGCTTAGACAAGAAAGATGGATACTTCGAAAATTCGAGTGATTTTTGAATACGAGTTCCGACGCGGAACTAACGCGGCAGAAACAGCTCGCAATATCAATGTTGCGTTTGGAGAGGGGACTGCTAATGAACGCACCGTGCGATTTTGGTTTAAACGCTTTCGTGATGGAAACTTTGATTTGAAGAACGAACCACGAGGAAGGCCGTCCACACAGGTGAATAACAATGAATTGAAAGACATGGTGGAAGCCGATCCGAGTCAAACTACCCAGGAATTAGCTGCATGGTTTAACGTTACCTTTCCAACAATATTGACTCATTTGCGTCAAATCAATAAAATAAAAAAATGTGAAAAATGGGTACCTCATGATTTGACTGATCTGCAGAAAGAAATGCGTGTTGAAACTTGTGTTGCCTTGTTGAATCGATACAGAAATGAAGGAATATTGGATCGAATTGTGACATGTGATGAAAAGTGGATTCTTTACGATAACCGTAAGCGAAAAATGCAATGGCTGACCCCAGGTGAAACGCCACAACAGTGTCCTAAAGCAAAGCTTACCAATAAAAAGGTAATGGTAACTGTTTGGTGGTCTCAGCATGGTGTTATTCACTATAGCTTTCTATATACGATCTGGTCAAGCAATAACGGCAGATGTCTACTGTGCCGAACTCCGAACAATGATAGCAAAACTAGCAGTGAAACAGCCCCGACTCATGAATCGATCTTCACCATTATTGCTCCATGATAACGCGAGACCTCATACAGCACGAGAAACCGTTTTAACTCTACAGGAACTGCAATTAGAAACTATCCGTCACCCTCCGTATTCGCCAGACCTTGCTCCAACAGACTACCATTTTTTTCGTGATTTGGACAATTTTCTATGTGATAAAAAGTTTTCTTCTCAGGAGGCAGTACAAAATGCTTTCACACAGTTTGTCGAATCTAGATCACCAGAGTTCTATCGCAAAGGCATAAATGACCTTCCTACTAGATGGCAGCAATGTATAGATAATAATGGTAATTATTTTGATTAAATAAATACGTTAAATTAAAAAAAAATTGTCAGTACAAATCGGCAATTTCATACTTTAACCCCTAATATAATAGAGTTCACTTAAGTAAGGCAATAAAAAAGCCAAAATATGGTAAGGCTGTATGAGCTAGGAAACGACAGTATTTCCATCCAATTGAGCAGTCTGACTGGGGAAGTACCTCCGTCCTACAGAATATCGCGGCCATAATAACCTGTGTTGTGTTCCCGGCGGTGAGTAGGGTAGCTAGAGCTCACTGGAGATCTTTGTGCTGTAAGTGGGAAGACCAAAGGTTATTCCTGCTTTGTATTCTACTCTCTCTCTCTCTGAGTTTACAGGGTCGGCAGCACGAGTGTGACTCCCCTGGTGTTGCCCACGTCCATAGGCCACGGTAACCACTTTCCATCAGGTGGACTGTGTGCTTGTCTGCCACCTCAGTTGTATAAAAAAAACCGGATAATTAAGGCTGGAAATTTATCAGCGTTACCGGCCAACGTTGGCGGGTAAGACAGCAGTGCCCCCGTTTCTGTAAAAACTATAACGAAAAAGGATCGCGGGCTCCAAAGTGCAAATCTTGAACTGGCGCTCGGGTACATAGAGAGCTTAAAGCAATTTTGTTGTGCTCGTTTATATATTTAAGTAACAAAGACAACAAAACAGTATTAGTTATTGTACTACTGAGCTGAAAGTATTTTAATATTGCGCTTTGATTGATAGTTGTTCAAACAAAAGTAAACTTTATTTTTGTAATTGAAAGGGAAAGCTTGGACGCTGGTATCCCTGTAACCTCTACTGTACTCGCCGTAATGTGGGCGAAGACGAAGGAATGTCGTCAATCGAGAGAAGCAATGCCATCTCTAGACAGACGGCTCTCTAAAAAACTGCTGCGCCTAAATAGGGCGGACCTACGGTTTTTAGTAGGGACCATAACAGGGCACAGTAATCTTAACAAACATTTGTATGTTATAGGTTTAACGGACAGTCCATTATGCCGAGCGTGCATGAGGACTGACGAAACACCGGCCCACGTTGTCATGAACTGCAGCGAGGTCGCGGAACAACGGGCGCAACACCTGGGAACACCAAGCATACTCCGAGAGGCCTGCAGCAGACCCGGCAGCCTGGCCGCTTTTTGGAAGGAGCTTGGATGGTTGGAGTAGAGCAGTGGATACACAAACCACACGACCATGCAAAAAGGCCCAACTACAAGGGACCACATGCGGAAAACGAGCCCGCGAAAAAAAGAAGAAGAAGAACCTCTACTGTTCAAACGATTTCCCAGACAATACAGCTGTTTTCACCGGTGATACAGCTGGTGAATTGGCTAATAATGACCAAATACTTATACAAGTCGAAAGTAACGTAAAATGTAAAAAAAGTTACATTCTGGCAATGACGCGATTACTCTTTTGTAACTTGAATCGATTATTCTCACAACCGATTTAAGACAATCCAACCCTAGATGCTGGCTGCGACAAGCTGAAGACAGGGCGCTATGGCGCTCATTGGGGGAGGGTTATGTCCAGCAGTGGACTAATATAGCCTGATGATGATGAAGAACCCTAGACTACAACTGTAATAATACACGGAATGCACCTATTAAATTATTTCAACTATAAACCAATATTACCTCATCAGAACCACAATGCGCCATGGCCCGTTCCGTAATCTCGACTAGCATAGCGAATATAGTTTCTTGTAGAGAGTAACACAAGTCCTCAGGGGTATAGTCCTTCAAAAGGTCATCAATTTTATCCTCCATATACGAGAGAATACCAGAAAAACTAACATCCATTCCTGAAAAGAAAAGTCGATGTTATGATGCTTTTTTAGAACATTAGATATGTCTCAGCCAACTAGCTTAATCAGCCGCCTTAAACTGCCTAGGCTAGTAACTAAACGGCGCCGTTCAATTAGCGGCCTGAATGATGATCAGCCACTTGATTAAACGGCTAGGCAAATGGCTTGGATCAATGACGTTTAATTACTTGCTTAGCCATTTAATCAAACAGCTATGAATATGACTTACATTAACTATTATTATTACACTAATTTTCTGTGAATACACCTCTATTTACCTCCTCAGGGAATTACAGGCGTGAGTATATGTTTATGTAGAAAATTACGTACATACACGTAATTTTCTCTTATTTTGGGGCGGTGCCAAGTTTTATTAAATGTTGTAATAAACGTTACGGCTGAATATAATTCCGGCCGTTAATTGAATGGCACTGTTTAGTTACCAGCATAGGCAGTTAATTGAACGGCTGATTGCTAATTGGCGGCGACAGATAGATACGAGTAGTTCTAGATTATGGTCGTGGTCAGGGGATCTAAATACGCCATAATGAGCGATTGTACTTAAAACGAGTTACTTTATGAATTTCTAGGAAATTGATTCTTATAAATTTCGTAAAATGGTCACTCATATGAGCAGAATCATTACAATTTAGGTGCGCTCACTGTTTGGCAAATGATCAGTGGGTAGGTACACTTCCTAGGCAGTGGTGCTTAACGCTAAAATTAAAATTTACTAAAAGATTTCATTGAAATAACTAAACTTAAAGAATTTTTAAAAAGAAATATAAAAAATTGTAACAAAGGAAACCAGGCACCTTTAACACAATAAGGTAGATGCAGGTATTTCTTCCCTTTTTTGGCAGCTTGTTCAATATTGTACCCTGGGCTTGGGGCATTCGATAATTTCAATACTCTGGCAAATCTAAAACAGGATGGATTGCATCATAAAAAAGTAATTCACACTTAAGATTAAGTGTGAAGTTCTTTTTCGTACTTATGTACTTGTACTTTAGATAATGAAAATTATTATAATTCAGTTAGGTATATGTAGGTATTTCCAAGGTAGATTCTGTGGCATAGCGGTAGTGAATGCGGCCACTACGCAGGAAGCGCGGGTTCGATGCCCACTCAATGCAGATATTTGTATGCATGAACTTGGATATTTGCATTGGTCTGGTCATGCTTCGGAGAGCATGTTAAGCTATAAGTCCCAGTTGCCATATGAACATCTACGGCAGATGTTATGGGTAGTTGAAGCCCTAAAAAGTCCAACAACTTGTCTAATTGCAATGCTTCGACATCACAGCCTTTAGCTTGTATAGGTCAGTTGGCAGTTGCTCCACTCCATCGAAGTTCAGCGAAATCCGCAGTTAGACTGGTAAAAGCGGACTCCAGACTTTTAATGCGACTGGGATTAGCTCAAGGATGAAGAAGAAGAGTTGTAGATATAAGGATAATATTAAACAATGAAATTTATATTTCTTACCTGTCCAGACAGTTTCCAACCGCTATATCAATGGTCTCGCCAAATATCCTGTACCTTTGCCTTGAGTAAGCAATGATCTGCGTGTTCCCTCCACTCACATACAACACTGTTGGGTTGTTGGCTTTGGTGATCAGCCTGCCCATCTCTATATCTGATTTGTGGGCTCAGGAAACATGAAGTTCACTTTGGACTCAATTTAGAGTTCAATTTGGAAGAAATAATTGCAACTTATTTATTTTTAAACGAGGCTTTAAGCATAAAATTAAATGTGTCATTGTAATATTCTTAATTTCTGTTCCACTAACTAAATACTTGTTATCTCATATTCTCTCATTATCTCATATCCCAATTCCTGTTGGCTTTCCAATAGGTTGCATGGCACAAGACCAATAAGATTGAGGTAAGTTTTTCCATCTGACAATTTCATTTAAAAAACAATTTCACTCTTAGCCACTGTTGTTGATGTTACCATATGGGCATTGCTTTAGCGAAATGGGAGTCCTAATAGTGTATAGAAAACATATTTTTATGAATTCAGCTATGATAAATAAATTGAAGGTTGGCTTATGAGAGAGAATATTATTGTGTTTTAAATTGTATTTTCTGATACACAGTAATGTTGATATGAAAAGGATACGTCCTATACAATGATTAACACCCAATATAGGTTTGTTCCACAGTTTGGCACAAGTTCTTGCCACAATAGCACACACCATGAGTGGAGCTCCCATACCAGGGCCTTTGGTGTAACATACTACGTCAATATCTTGCGGAGTGATACCAGATTGGTCTAGAGCTTCTTGTAACACCTCATGGATATTTTCTTGGTGATGTTGCGCTGTTTCTCTAGGCAGAAAACCTAGAAAATGACTTGGAGATTATTGGATATACGTGTATATATCTTATATTTATCATATTTTCTTCAGATTATGAAGTATATATATTGTATTGGTAATTTTTAAGACGTAACCTTCGCCAGGAGGTGTGATGTATGTTCGCCTACAATTTGAAAGTATTTCTCCATCTTTAACAATGCCGATACCTAGCTTATTGGCACTTCCTTCGAACCCAATAGCTATAACCATTTTGATTTGCACCTTATTAGTATTTATTGTTAAAATAACTCGTAAGTATCGTGTCTTACTTGTTTACCAACAAATGTCACAATATCAACAATATTTTGAAGATTGGCATTATTGACATTTCACATTGGCTAGCAGACTTTTCGTCTAGAACTGGGTAATGACCTTTTGAGATTTGAATTTACATGCTTTGGGTTGAGGTAAGGCACGGTCACACAGGCATGACTAAAAGTGATTCACCTACTTGTGCTTAATTTTACTCAGAAAATAAGTTTTGTTCCTGGCTTAAGCCATTCAAAAGAACAGAATATTATAATTTTTTGTCCTGGCAATAAAAATAATTGCTCAATCTGTATACCCTTTGGGATGTTGATAGAAGGCACTGACCTTTAAAAGCACTTGGCCATAAATAACAAAATTCTTGACGCTAAAACCATACCAACTTTAGCAGCAAAACATCCTATATATAATATTGCATCATCTATGTGCTAAAGTGTAGACGAAATTCTGGACGCAGGTTTTCTTTTAAACGACAAAAAATTCTTCACCCTTGGGCTTTCCAAGGCACCTTCCATGAATTCCATGTTAAATATTCAGATTTTATCGCTCAGCGCAGCACTTACGATTCTTTTGCAATCCTTTCACACGTCAACTATCTGCCCCTAGAGTTAAATAACTACAGGGAAAATAAATGAAACGTAGCTTCTATTCGTAGTCATAGAAAAAGCAAATTTATTGATTATTAACATTTTAACAAGTCCAAATACTTTTTAAAACAATATTAATATTAATATTTACTTAAATGAATAGTTTGGCACTTATATTACGCTTCGGTTTTACCCTCTTCATTGACTTCGTCAACAAAGTCAGCTAACATGTCATCTACCGTAATTTCTTTGGTAGTAATTTTGACTTCAATATTTTCAATCACTTCAGTATTTTCAATCACGTCGGTATTTCTAATGACCTCATTTTCATTTCCATTTTCAACTACAACATCAACTTCATTTATTCCATTGACTTTTGGAATATCTTCTGTTTCTTTGTTCTTCTCTGGATCATTATCTTGGGAACTCTGTATAGCTTGACCACAAGTGATTTGAACATCATCAGTATCATTGGTACTTGGCAGATTTTCATCATCCATTTTTTCCAATACACTGACTTGTTTTACTGCATTCGGATCGTAGACTACTTCCATGGACACAGGGCTTTTGTCACCATCTATAGTATCCGCTGATATATTGAGAGGTGCTTGTGTTTTCGCCTCATAGATATTAATATCTGATGTAGTTTCAGGTTGAGATAGCTCTTCATCTGGTGGTGGACTTTTATTTGTTTCAGAATCTGCATTAATAATAACATTACTTTCTTCTGTATTATCATGTTCTTCTAAAACCTGCGAGTTCTCTGGTTTGCTAGAATCTTCTACAATTTCAATTTGTGATCCCTCACTTTCAGAATCTTCTAGAATAACACTGACTACTGAATCTTCGTCACTGACGCTAATATTATCTAAAATTTCTTCATCATCCAAACGTGGCTTCTTATTAGAAGGCTCATCTGGAATTGTTATTACTTCTTCGGCGGGTTGAGGAGTTCTGTGAAAAATATATCATATTAATGTATCAAACAAAACAGTGGGTTTTACTAAAATTAAACACTAGACAGAAAAGTGATCAAAAATCATAGGCAGGAGGATTTCAATTATTGTTATCTTTGAGAATAGAACCAGTACATGATTTAGGGTAGGGAAAATTTACACTCATTCCATCATAGAATGATACATGTATACAGTTGCGGATCTTTCTTATTGGATTTTTTCCCTTTACTTTCCATATTTCCCTGACTCCTCCCTCCCTTCTTATCCTGCGACGGTACAGTCAAAACTTTCAAGTTTCTAAAATGTGGTCTGCAGGTATCTGTTTGTTTTAATTTACAGATAGCTCTCACACACTGTGCTATTAGTACACGTTCAGTGTAGGCATTACCCCAAAAGAAAACACCATACCTCAGAGTACCCATGATAGGCAGCTATGACCGCACTCCTATTCGCTTTTTTACCCAGCATGTATAAAGCATACGAAAACTGGGTAAGTTTCGTACAGACATGTTCAAAATGTGTCTTTCAGGACATGTCATTATCTATATTTATACCTAAAAATTATTCTATATATATTATATTCTATAAATAACAATAAAAAACGCTGTAAAATGAAATGGCGTCCAATTTTTAAGAGTAGGAATCGATCCTACGATAAAAAAATACTATTGCGATTACTTATTGCGATAAAATACGAATATCAGGCATACCTATCTTTTCCCAACAACGCCTCCAACGCAGCTCTGTTCCTTTCCGATATTCTCTTCCTGCTGTCTTTCTTTTTCTTTTCGTTTTGATGAGCGTCTATTGCAAAGTTGAGCGACGGTGGAGAGCAGTGCAGGTGCAGTCTGATGTCCAGTATAGCTTCGGACGAAAACTTTCTAATCTGCCGAAAGTAAGTAGCATTTAGGGTTGAAGAGTATTTGTTGGATTTAATTAAGGTGATTTGGATGTAATTTGGCAGAGAAATAGACTAATATCATAGGTAACTACTACTTGAATTTACTTCCCGCGGGGGGCGCCGTAGATCTTATCTTATCTGACGGGTGATCTGCCCTTTTGCGGAGGCCATTTCACCCAATTCCCCTATTCTTCCCTTTTGGGAGTCCAAGAGGCGTCCGGCAATCACGGCGTTACTTTTAACTGAAGAACATAGTCTGTTTTTAATATCAGATGGTAAAATGACATTACTGGTGTTGCCGGTCTATGCAATTAAAAAATAGTCATGTGCCATCAGTATCGAAAGTTGTCGATAAATTAAATTTAGTACACATTTTTGTAGGTTATTTTACAGTTAGCTAATACGAAACTAAAAACTTTTTAATTTTAACTTTTTTCTTAAAATATAATAAAGCCAAACCACTTGTATCTAGGCCACAAACATTGTCGATAGTTTCGAACCCGCCACTAAGCACTAAAAGCCGGTATCATTATTTCACAATTTGACATAATTGCAGTTGTCAATTTACTTTCTGAATTAAAAAAAACGGACTATAGACAATAAGCTCTAAAAAGTCCGACAGCCTATTCTTACTACAGAACTTCGATATGGCCAGTGGGTTGGTTTTTTCTTTAATTTAGCCCGTCAATTGACTAGCTCCTGCTGGATGGTAAGAAGCTACGGTGTAGTCCAGATGATATGAACCACCATTCCAGACGCTGACAATCCCAAAGTGGTAGTATCTATCTTAACGGTCTTGACAGATGCTTTTTATGCTCCGCTTGAAGAATCCAGGAATGGAAGAAGAGGAAAAACGAGTGCGGACAGTGCATTCTACATCAATACTTTTTTTATTTTTTATTGCACAAATGAAAATAATAAATGACAGCCTCCGTGGCGTAGCGGTAATGAACGCGGCTGCTACGCAAGAGGCGCAGGTTCGATCCCCGCTCAGTGCGAATATTAGTATGCATGAATATGGGTATTCGCATTGGTCTGGTCGTGCCACAGAGAGCACGTTTACCATACAAACATCTATGGCAGTCGTTACGGGTAGTTGGAGCCCTCAAAAGTCCAACAACTGGTCTAATTGCAATATTATTTTATTCTGACATCCGAATTGTTACCTAATGAAAGATTTAATTATTTTATTGACATCTATATTTTAATGGAATATTCATACTGTTGTAACCGATAAACCCGATAAAGAATAATGTACCTATGTGACCTATAACTTATATGACTAGCTAGCTGTAAGTATAAGTTGGTTAAATAAATAAATGCTTCGATATCGCCTCTGGGTTGTGGAGGTCAGATGGCAGTCGCTTCACGGAAAATGTCGAAGTTTAGCCAAATCCGCAGTTAGACTGGTAAAAGCGGACCCCAGACTCCAAGCTGATAGCTTGGAGCTGTGCTATAAATAAATAAGGTTTCAAACCGCTGTAGCCTAGTGGTATAGGTATAGGTAATGGACTGCTGAGACGAAGTCTCGGGTTTGATCCCAGGTTTTACCATGGCACACACCAACGACTTTTCGATGTTTTTCGAAGTTATGTGTGTGTTTATTCCAGGTTTATTAGTGCCCGGTTAATGGCAATAGGCTCGCAACCTATTACATTGGGACCTAAACATAAACTGGCGAAAAGTGGGTGCTAGCACCTCTGCCTACCCCTTCGGGGATATAGGCGTGAGGCGTGAGTCCATGTGTATGTGTGTGTTTAAACCGCTTGGTTCGATTCGGTATTGTGACACCGCAAACCAATACGTATTGTTTCATGTAGGATGGCAATCGGGTCACGGAAAATATCGACTTTCGGCGATTTCGTAGTTAGACTGTAAACGAACCATGAGTTGTAAAAAAGACTCGGAGGTGGAGAGTAAACCAATCAACTTACCTCTTCACACTGGCTGTTAATCAAAGTGCTATATAATTGTAGCAAATACTGTGTGGGAGGTGGCACGTTGGGAGGGGTGTTCTTCCTGCAGGCATCCAGCGCTCGCAGTAGACGGATAGACCGGGCTGGTGAATAGCTGTCTAAGTTGTAGCATTCGCGGACTAGGCGCTCTTGGAATACCTGGAAAGTAAAAACAAAAGATCACAATATTGTTTTAAAATAATTTAGTATGCCAATGTTACAATTTTGTAACACACTCCATTCTCCCTCTACTTTTTTGTTTTAGATGTACTACATTACGTCTCAAACGTTCGCATTTATTGGCTATGTCTACAATGGTTGCACTGAAAGACCTCACTTTGAAATCCGCTCTATACTCATTCTTTTCAAAATTTGTAGCGCCGAGTTCCCTCTCCTAACCTGTATCTTTTTCTTTTTTTAAAAAGAATATTAGCAACCGAAATTACTAATATTTCCTGTAACCCCTCCAACTAAGCTAAATTGCTTGTGCTAGAAGTGTGTTAACGTCGGTGTGTAGTGTAATGGCCAGGATTCGAAGCCGGGACCTC
This sequence comes from Eilema caniola, assembly GCA_949126895.1. NCBI lineage: Eukaryota > Metazoa > Arthropoda > Insecta > Lepidoptera > Erebidae > Eilema > Eilema caniola. The sequence goes on from OX421476.1 coordinate 4,474,219, forward strand.
TCGATTGAAAGGCCGACTTCTTAACCACTAAGCTATCGACGCTGATCTTGACTTAATTTTTTTGCGTGAGACCACCATTTGACCACCCGACCCCGAGTTGAAAGCCTGAGCTGCGGCAGAGCCTCGTTCGTCAGTCAATAGATACACCAGTTTAGCCCTAAAGTCTTAGTAGGGTCTTATACCACGTATGTAGCACTAATATCTATTCTGTGCCTCTACACTTAATTCTGGATATTTAAATTTCATAGAATTATAGTAAACTAGCTGACCCGGCAAACTTCGTACAGCCAATATTTTTCCGCCCGCGTGGCGTCAGATCCCGTTCCCGCTGCACCCTCTACTATATTAAACATGTATTATACATATGAACATTCCTCTTGAATCACTCTATCTATTAAAAAAACCGCATCAAAATCCGTTGCATAGTTTTAAAGATTTAAGCATACAAAGGGATATAGGGACAGAGAAAGCGACTTTGTTTTATATTATGTAGTGATGATGCAAATGCCAACATACCTTATGTGTAGTGGGCTTCAAAAATATGCCGCAAACTGTGAGAAGTGTTTCTAATAATTCTAAAGCTGCATTGGCGACGTCATCACTTATCTCTTCTGTCCTATAGTGTCGAAAGAAAACTGTTTGAATTTTTATCTTGTAATTTATGGAATAATAGGGTGAATTCTTAATTGTTCTCTTATTCCTTACTAGCTTTTGCCCGCGGCTCCGCCCGCGTGGATGTCGGTTATCGTGATCAAACATAGCCTATGTCCTTTCTCAAGGTCTAATCTACATCTATACCAAATTTCATCAAGATCGGTTTAGTGGTTTAGGCGTGAAAGCGTAACATACAGACAGACAGACAGACAGAGTTACTTTGGCATTTATAATATTAGTATGGATATACAAAGTTAAACATGTTTATTTAAGTTCATCTATTACTAATATTATGAAGTTGATAAGTTTGTTTGTTAATGTAAGAGCGCTAATAAAAAAAAATTGTTTCGAATTCTGTATTATTATTATATTTGAACTATTTTGTGTTAAATAAATTCTAAAATATTAATCATGTTTTTAATTAGTCTGTGTTTAGCGGAACAATTATTATACATATCAATAAATCTAGCAGATTCCCACACGTTAATTGAAAATTAATAAATTACGTACATGTACGGCTTAAAGAGGTGATACATACAGGGTGTATTTTTGAAACGGGGCAGTAAGGGCAAGTACCTTAACCGTTGCAGTTACAGCAAAACGTTCTTAAAAGACCTTCCCTAACTTTTTGGGACATTTTGAACTGCATTCACAGATTTTGTAAAAAACTTACAGTTAGCAAAAAAAAATGCAAAAAGTTCAATTTTTTTTTTATGCCAATCGATTCTATTTCATATGGGGATCAAAAAACTCTATGGGACCATTTTAGCTTTCAGTACTAGAAAAGACAGAAATCGCCAAAGACCTTTCCCATACATTTCGTACGGAAATATGATAAATCAACTCGAAACTCATAGGTCAGGTAAAATTTTGAACTTTTTTAAATAAAAAATCATTTAAACATTTAAGAAATTGGTTTATGAAATAAATTGCTCAAAATGATTTCCATTTTCACGAATACATAAGGCTATCCTTTTTTGCACTGAACGAATTGCGGCTAATAATGTTCTGGGATGAATATTACGTAAAATGGTCATTAATGCATCCTTGAGCTCTTGAACACTGGCGTACGTCGTCTTATACACCTCGTTTTTCACGAAGCCCCATAAAAAAAAATCAAGTGGTGTTAGATCGGGGCTACGAGGTGGCCACTGTGTTGGACCATGTGTACCTATCCACTGTGTACCGAATAGGCGGCTCAAATTGGAACGTGAAAGGTGACTGTTATGTGGCGGAGCACCATCTTGTTGAAAATGAACTTTTCGCAATTCCGACAGGGGCCATTCGTCCATCTCGTTTTCAAGATGGTGTAAAATGACTTCATTATACATGGCAGAATTCAGTTTCCCTTCATAAAATTCCACCATTATGACTCGATTGGACATTATACCACACCAACAGTTGAATGAGAAGCGAACCTGATTATGACTTGCCGTAACTCTTAGTGGATTTTCTTTGGACCAATAGTGGTGATTTTTTCTGTTGTACATACCGTTATTGGAAAAATTCGTTTCGTCTGACCACAGTATGTAATTTAAAAATTCATGATCTCTGCTTATTTTTCCTCTTAGCCATCTGCAAAAAGTAAGCCTTCGAACATCATCACCCGGATGTAACACTTGAACTATGCGCCCATATCGATAGCACTTGTAGCCGTATTTCTTCCATATCTTTATCACAAGGGAGTGGGATACACCTACTTCAAGGGCGACTTGCCTGGACGATACCTCTGGATATGCTTCGACATAAGTTAGAACCGCAATCTCCGTGTCCATGTCCACACGAGGCTGCCGCTTTCTTTTGAAAGAACCCTGCAATTCCAGGTTTTTCAAAAGATTTGTAATAACCTTTCTTGTTGGCACATGCCGCAACGGATACTTATTGCGGTACCACACTAATGCAGCTCGCGCATTTCGATTATTGACAAAATACGCTTCTAATAAGTCAATTTTTTCACGATTAGAAGACATTTTAGCGAAAATCCTTAATTAATAACTCATACGAAGTTTCTCAGCTGAAACTAAGAATAACACACAGATTTTCGAATCAAATTCGAAATTTGAGGGTAAAAATTCTTTTTATTTACTTTACAGTCAATTCTACCCACTTCCTGGCCATAACAAAAAGTTAGACCATCGTAGAAATTTGTTTCTGTTGCCGAAATGTATGGGAAACGTTTTTGGCGATTTCTGTCTTTCCTAGTACTGAAAGCTAAAATGGTCTCATAGAGTTTTTTGATCCCCACATGAAATAGAATCGATTGGCATAAAAATAAATTTTTGGACTTTTTGCATTTTTTTTGCCAACTGTAAGTTTTTTACAAAATGTGTGAATGCAGTTCAAAATATGTCAAAAAGTTAGGGAATGTCTTCTAAGAACGTTTTGCTGTAACTGCAACGGTTAAGGTACTTGCCCTTACTGCCCCATTTCAAAAATACACCCTGTATAAGGGATTCGAAATATGCCATGGGCGGAGGCGGGGCTGGCCATCTAGTAAATAATTTGAATAATAATATAATAATTTATATACTTACACGGTAGTTTTATTTTTCTCGCCTGGAATGTAACTGGCTATAGTGCTCTGTTGCAACATTGTGTTTGCTAACTTCTTACGAGCTTTTTTACTCAAATTCTTGGTGAATTGGTTGCTCATCTGAAAACAATAAATATAAGCATATTATTATAACAATCACACACCGCACTTGGGCTTACCGACTCGAGTTATTTTAAGTCACAATGAAATGAGGTTTTTTAGTCATAAAAAAATGAGGCAAATGAGTAATAATGAAGTGAGGTGTTTTAGTCATAATGAAAAATGAGGGGTTTTAGTCATTGTTTTAGTCATAAAGGAATGAAGTGTTTTAGTCATAATGAAATAAGGCGGTCTAGTCATAAAGACATGAAGCATTTTAGTCATTATGAAATGAAGTGTTTTAGTCATAATGAAATGAGCCGTTTTAGTCACAATAAAATAAGATGATTTAGTCAACAGACTCGAACCGACTAAATATTACTACCTAGGCCATCTGAAAAAGCCCGCGGCATTTGAAAAAAAAAAGCAATTATTACTTAAACTTACGGTAAGCTCAACGCATTTCTTCGGTGGCGTGATATCAGTTATGATATGGTTGGTGATCTCATCTTCGCCTGATTTGTTTCTATTGCCATCGCTCGAGAACCGATGCACGTGTAATGTTGACAACCATCTACATAGGCTTTTGTACGCGACGCAGCGGACCTCTCTGTTAGATAAAAGAATTATGTTTAAGGATTGCGATTATTACATTTTCTGGGAACTGGCAGTACGAGTTTGAATTATATTTATTTATATCACTATACATCACACACAGTTTTGATAGAAATATGAATACATGTTAAAATGCTATACTAATTAAAAGGTACAAGAAATATAAACCCTGCTACCTAAACTAGGCTCAGGGCCTGTATCTTAGGCAACAGTGTTCGGCCAAGTAGTGTCTTAATTGTAAACGAAAGTAGACTTAGTAGTGTCGCATTGATAAGTCGATCTGTAGATTGGTCACTACTCATTAGTGATCAGCATTAGCTTAAATACAAATTGATAATAATACTATGATGTATGTGTGTGTGTGTGTGTGTGTGTATGTGTGTGTGTGGGTGTGTGCGTGTGCGTGTGTGTGTGCGTGTGTGTGTGTGTGTGTGTGTGTGCGTGGGTATTATTTCATGAAAGTGAGCAGAGATTCTGTAAAATCATAATCCTTAAGTAGGAGCCATTCGGTAATTTTAGTCTTAAGTTTAAAGTTGTTGAGATTCATGATATTAAGTTCTTTATGAATATTTTTATATATACAGTGGTGGTCACATAATTAAAGACACCATTTACGTTGAACACATACATCAAAATAAATGATGTTTAGATACCCAAGATAGGAATAAATTCCATTCTTATTATTATTTTACATAAATTGATGTCGTATTTTTAAAATGAGAATACTATAAAAGGTAAATAAGCTATATTTTTTTTTTTTTTTTTTTTCCTTTTTTTTTTTTTCCCTTTGGCACTAGCAAGCTGTGTGCCAACGACAAAGTTAAGGAAACTACTAAACATTAAAAGGTATTACCGAGGAAAGGAATAGGAACGGAATTTGGATAATTAGATAGGTTTACCTAATAGTTAAGTCAAAAAAAAGTCATAATTACAATTTAATATCATTAAGTAGAAGAAAAGAGGAAATAACATTATAATATAGTATGGGATTCATTAATAAGCAACTCATTCGGGTAGGAAGAGGGACCGACAAGGAAATGATAGAATGCAGGAATGAGGAACGGTCATAACGCGGACATGAGAAGAACATATGATCAATGTCTCCAACATCCATTCCACAATCACACAAATCGCTGTCTACAATTTGCAACCTAGCAAGGTGGGAGGGAGTACAAACATGACCTAGCCGCATTCGTATAATAATTGAAGCTGATAACCTTGAACATTCAACCCTACTAAACCACGGTTTTCGTGGGATTTCAGGTTGAACATCGAAATATCTCTTACCTTTAAATTTACAGGAATCTGTGAAATATTTAGACCATCGATCTGTTAAGAAATTCATGGGCAAATTCACGAGATCATGACAATATAAGGTATAAGGATAAATATCACCATCGTGAACTGCTTCTTTTGCAAGTTGGTCGGCTTTCTCATTTCCCCAAATTCCACAATGGCTAGGTACCCAAGTAAATATAACAGAGTGACCTTTGGATCGGCAAATACTAAGTAGTTTTCTGATGTCAAAGATAATCGGATAATATGGTTTCTTAAATGGGAACTTATCTATAGATTGAAGCGCACTTTTAGAATCGGAAAAGATTACAGTCTTTGGGAGCTTGGCTAATAGTACATACTCTAATGCTTTCAAAATACCAAAGCACTCTCCAGTATAAACTGAAGTTTCAGGGGGAAGCTTAACCTTTTGTGAAATTTTAAATTGTGAATGATAAATGCCTATACCTACACAAGTAAAACTACTTTTAGAAGAGTCAGTAAAAATATGGTGCCATTCACACCAATTTTCGTCCACTGTCTTATTGAAATTAAATTTAGCATCTGGGTCTCCTTTATTTATACCTATACTATAGCAGATGTCAGGTGCAAGGGTTAATGATTCATAGGATATATTGTCAAAAAGGGCAAGCGATGGCGAACGAAAGACCCGTCCATGTATTGAATGAAATTTCCTATAACTGTTAATTATGCATGGAGTGCTTTGTCGTCTCCAGAACTTGGAGTTCAGGACAAGCTGATCAAGAGCATCTAGTTTTTTATGTAATAAATGGTTCGTTGATTCCATTATTTTAAATATAAACCTATCCGATAGGTACTGGCGCCGGAGGTAAAGTGGTGGATCCTCACACTCTACCTGCAGGGCATTAAGGGGGCTTGATTTCATTGCGCCCGAAATGATTCTCAGAGCCTTGGATTGTATGTCATCTAATTTTTTGGTACCTTTTTTGTTGCCCCCGTCTAAAAGGAATGTTCCATAATCTAGAACACTGCGAATGATTGCATTGTATAAAAGCTTAAGGCTAGTGGGATGAGCACCCCACCAAACACCCGTCAAACATCTCATAATGTTAAGCAAACGTTCACACTTGTTCACAACATACATAAAATGCGGCTCTCCAGTAAGTTTCTTGTCTAAAATTAGACCTAAAAATTTTACGGAGTCTTTTACGGGTAAAGTAGAGTCATTAAATTTAACTATGGGATCAGAAAACGCTTTTTTTCTAGAGAAAACAACAACAGTGCTCTTGTGAGTTGATAGGCTTAGTCCATTTTCATCCAGCCAACATTTTAGTAATTTGTGAGAAATTGTTAACGACTCACAGGCGTTGTTAATGGATTTATCTATAGAATATAATAATAGATCATCAGCGTACTGTAAGATATTAACTGTGCCCTTCAGCGAGGGCTCCAAATCATAAGTATATATATTAAAAAGTAAAGGGCTGAGTACTGATCCTTGTGGAAGACCTTTAAAAACTGAATGAGTTTTTCTGCTACCATCAGTAGAGTACACGGATACATATCTAACGGATAGTAAGTTTAAGATAAAGTTACCTAAAAGATGCGGAATTTTAAGAGCTATTAATTTGCGTTTTAGGATAGATAATATGACATTATCATAGGCACCATTGATATCTAAAAATGATGCAACCACAGATTCGTTATTTGAAAACGCGAGATGAATATCAGTAGTGAATACACTTATACTATCTATTGTACTATTTCCTTTGCGGAAACCAAACTGGCTTCTTGATAATATGTGTTTACTCTCAATGTACCATTCCAGACGGTTTTTAACAAGGTGCTCAGCCACTTTAACAAGAACAGACGAAAGAGCTATTGGTCGGTATGATTCAGCATTGTTGGGTGGTTTACCAGATTTTAAAATTGGGATAACCTCTTGGAAACGCCAAGAAGAAGGGATGTTCCCAGAGGCAAGAGCAGAGTTAACTAGTTTTAAATAGTAATTTAGACTATCATCACTTAAATGAACAAGAAAAGAGTAAGGTATACCATCTTCACCAGGGGCAGAATCTTTAACAGACGATAGAATCCCCTTCAGCTCATACAAACTGAAGGGCATGCACAAAGGAGTACCCGTATGAATGACAGGGAAAAGAGCTGTGGTGGGAGAGTGTGAGTCTTTCTCTGCAACATAAGGAGGAGCTAATATATTAAGAAAACTGTTAGTCAGAGAAGAAGGTAGTTGATACTGAGAGGATGAGTCATTGAAAGCAGATCTAAACCGTTTAATGCTACGCCACACCTCTGAAGGACACGTTGTCGGAGACAAAGAGGCACAAAAAGCTCTCCATCCTTGAAACTTTTTTCCCTTAAGGATGGTACGGGTTTCTTTCAATGTTTTTGTAAGTTTATCTAAGTTTTCGGGTGACATATCTTCAGCATATATTTTCTCAGCCTTTTTCCTTTTTTTAACAGCATCAGAACAGTGTGCATCCCACCACGGTGGTAACGGAATCCTATTGGAGGAATTATTCTTAATGGGAAACAATTGATCAGCAACATTAATCAGACACTTGGCCAAAGCGTCGTTGCAATCATTCTCGCCACCACGCACAATTTCTGGTAGTAGTGAAATATTGGCATCTACTTGGGTTCGAAATTGGTGCCAATCAACATTATTTAATTTGTACTTTAATCTGGGGCATCGCTTTTTGATTAAAGGACTACTTATAGGTGAGGAGATTATAATTGGAAAATGGTCACTTCCATAAGAAGATGAAAGAAGGGACCACGACAGTGAGGAGGCTAGGTTAGGTGTACATATTGATAGATCCACAGCACTAATTATTTGGTTTGGACCTGTACGGCGAGTGGGTTGACCCGAATTTAATAGGCATAAATTATGATTGTCCAAGATATTCAAAAGTTTTCTACCATTACTTCTCGTCTCGCTACTTCCCCAATATTGATGGTGACAATTAAAATCACCCATAGCTAAAAAAGGTCTATCAAGCGAAGAAATTACGTTTTCTAACTCTCTTATGGCAGCATTGGTAGCATACGGAATATATACAGACACAAAAGAAATATTTTCAATAATTACACCAACAATATCAATAAGAGAAACGTTATTATTTGCAAATGGAATACGAGTAAATGGTAAATTATTTCTAATCAACATGGCTACACCACCGTAGCCGTCATTTCTGTCACTACGTATGCAGGTGTAACCTCTAATACCAAATAATTGCCAACTTAATAGCCAGGTTTCTGATAGAGATATTATAACGGGATTAAACTTATTAACAAGATGAAGAAGATCAGTTTTTTTAGGAATTACTGATCGGCAATTCCACTGGATTATGCTGTCCATTACTGTATTGATTGTTTGGGGAAATGTTTGCAAAGTCATTGATGTCGGCGTGGGACGGCTTTATAATTTTTTTATGAATTAACATACCAATAAGGTTTTTAATCATGTCAACAATGCAATCTAGATCATCACTTTGATGGAACTGGGACTGTGCGGGCTCTTTTGATTGAGATAATCCGCAACCATCATTTGGAATTGGAAATCGAAACTCACTAAGGATAGCTTTATGGGCTGCCTGATCGTAACCCTGTGTTAATTTCGCAGGAGCACGTGGCTTTTGCCAAACCGTTTTCTTGTAAGAAGTCGGAATGTTATTAGGACCAGATTGGGAGGATGGTTGAGCAGATTTATAAGGACTAGAAATCAAAACCTCGGCAAATGACTTTGACACTGGTGGATGAAGTTTTAATGCTTCTACATAAGATAAACAGGAATGAGCCATAGAATGCTTTATATCTTTTTGCCTTAGAAATTCAGGACAACTTTTACTAATTGCAAAATGCTTTCCAGAGCAACAAATACATGAAGCATTATCTTGCTCAACAGAACATGTTTCTCCTAAATGGTTTTGAGCACATTTGTAACATCTAGGTTGGCCAGACCGGCACTGATTCTTGGTATGTCCGTAACGACAGCATCGATAGCACTGAATAGTGGGATAAACATAGATGTCAACTGGCAGAGCATTGTAGCATATGTAAACCCTTTTGGGTAACACTTGACCATCAAGGGTGATTACAACAGACTGAGAGGGCTTCCATGTGTATGTACCATTTACATAGACCTTATAATTTAACCGTCTCACTTTTAATATCTTCCCACAGCCAATTGGGACAGATAAGTTATCTAAAATTTCATCAAGTGACCAGTCAGCAGGGACTCCACGGACAAGCCCCATTCTGGTGATATTAAATGTTGGCAGAAATGCCTTAAGATTACTGTCTAATGAACTACATTTGTCAATAAAATTATTAGCACTTATAAAATTTGTGAAGGAAACAGTGCATTTATTTCGTCCTATCCTTTTCACAGAACCTGTAACTATATTTTCAAATTTATTTTTCTTCAGAAAGTTACCAAAGGTAATGGGATGTAAACTAGTAGGGCTGTTATCCATATCAGCTTTACGTTGTACATGGACTAAGTAAGGTGCAGCATCAGTTTCTATGTACTCTCTCCGACCAATTTGTATAGGTTCAATCTGGTTGACTGGTGCAGTACTATTAATATTTTTTTCAGTTTTAGCCTCAGTGTGTGTTGGATTGTGAGATGGAAGAGATAGACAGTTGCACTCATTTTCATTACAAACATTAGAATCTTCTTTCAGGTTAACTACTCCTTTATTATTTTTTTTCTTTTTATGACAACTTTTGCACACCCTATGTTGCCTACGTTTTCTGCTTCTGTCATTACCTGTTACTGAATTATCAGTATCTCTACCGCTACCCTGAATGGATGCGTCCGTGTCCATACCTTGATCGATTGTGACGTAACTAGCCACGGGGGGATTTAAGCCAGAGCTTAAATCCCCCATGAAATTTATAGGCGGATCGTTCATACGATCCTGACCTTATAAGAGATTACCATATAATAAACAATATAAATAAACTTACCAAATAAACACCTAAACTACACAGAATATAAGAAGATTACTACTAAGTTATTAACTATACAAATTTTCAAACCAATCTAATTATTTTACACGTTTAAATTAATTTTAAAATTTTCGAAAGAAAAAAAAAACACCCGCTCAAACCGAAGTTTCCCGCGCTTTTTCAAAGCTATATTTTAGTCTTTATTCCTTTTTCAAATGCAACACAAACTTTTTCGATGCATTTGCCGCTGGCCATTTAATTAAAGACAGTACGTATTTCGTGTTCTAAATTTAATATAAAAATAAAAGGAGCATTAATTTTTTTCCATTTTGCCGCGAATTATTGTGAGACGCTAAAACTAGCTCAGTTTAAAGCTTGCTTTAAGTTTTATTGTAAAATTTAAATTGAAATATACTCGTAGTATGGGAAAAAGCAAAAGTTGCGATCCTTCTACAAGAAAGATAATTCTCAATTTTCATGACAACGGTTGGTCGTACAGGAAAATTGCAGATCAATTGCGATGCTCTAAAGATATGGTTATGAACGCTATTCGGCATTTTAATAAGTTTAATACTACGGATAAAGTGCCTAGGAAACCTAGACCTTAAAAACAACCCCGCAAGAAGACTCAAGAATAGCATTGTTGGCTAAAAAAAAAAACGTTCCAAAGGCTCAGAAGTTATTCGCTTAGAAGTATTTGGTGCAGAGGGGTCTAGAGGAGTGTCTGCAAGAACGGTTATAAGGCGATTATGTAAGACAGACTTATTTGGAATAGTTTCTCGTAAGGTCCCACTTTCGAAGAAAGAAAATATCAGAGCAAGATTATAATTTGCCAAAAAATATGCACACTAGACAGAACGACAGTGGAAAAATGTGCATTTTTTCGACGAAACTAAAATTAATATGGTTAATTCTAATGGAAAAGTTTACGTGAGACATCCTTCAAAAAAAGAAATTAATACAAAATAACAAAGAAAATAGTCAAACATGGAGGCGGTAATATGAAAGTTTGGGGATGTTTTTCTGGTTACGGTGTGGGACCTATAAAAAAAAAAAAAAAAAATAGAAGGTAACATGGATACATTTCAATATAAGAATATTTTAGAAGAAACCATGTTACCTTATGCCGAGGATAATTTGCCAGTGATATGGACTTTCCAACATGACAACGATCCAAAACACACTTCAGCTGTGGTCAAAGAATTCCTAAGGAGCGAATCAGTTACAGTTTTAGATTGGCCATCGTACAGTCCTGACATTAACCCAATCGAAAACTGGTGCTCCTATGTGAAGAAAATAGTGGCAAAAAACGTACAAGTAATGTGCATCAACTTTACTCGGTATTTAAGGAGGCATGGGAGCAGATTTCGATTGAAACCTGCAATAATTTGATCGCTTCAATGCCTACGCGGTTTTAGGCTGTCATTACTGCTAAAGGACATGGAACAAAATATTAATAACATAGTTTTATGTTCTTATTATACATCTAAAACTAATTAAAGTCAAGTTCATCTTAATATTCACAATATTTATTATTTTATGGTTACTTCATTTGTGTGTCTTTAATTAATTGGCCAAGTCTTTGTATTAGTCCCTACTATCTACAATAAAGTTCAACTTAATAAATTTTAAAGACGACATCCTTGTTCCGTTTATTTCATTTTAACATTTCACGATAACCGTTAGAATAATTTAATTAAAATTGCAAGCTCCTATTGCACTATAATAAAATAATATAGGATAGGTAAACTTTGAAATATTAATATCCTCTAAGTGTCTTTAATTATGTGTCCACCACTGTATGTGTGCTTAGTACAAAATTTTGGTGTTCAGAGAAAGTGGTGTTATGTTTTATTGCTGGTATAATATTTACACGTTTGTTACAGAGTTAGCTAGCTAATTGCCTTAACACAGACTTAGAGGCACTTCAGCTCACGATCGAGAAGTCTAGGGTTCGTATCCTGGCCATTAGTCTAGCGACATGAACCCACTCACATCGAAAATAATTTAGCTTAGCTGAACGGGTAAGAGGGAATAAAAGTCATTTCGGTTATTATAGTATGACCTTGACCGCTGTACCCCGCCTTAAGGCGCGGTTTATACAGAAGAGACGTGGCGGTCAATTTAGGTAACCCAATATAAACCTTATGCAGTGTGCAATAACGTCGTTTTTGTTGTTGTTTGCTGTAGCTGTACCGCGCTGGGTTGCGGTCGGTATATAGTACTTCTTTAAAAAGAAAAGAAAAAAGAAGTAAGTATAAATGTTCAGTGATTACCTGGATTCCTCGGTAGGGTTGTCTGAGCTCCACCTGAGTGTTTGCTTTACACATTTGAACACTAAGGCTGAGAAAGGAATGAGGTTTGAATTCAAGCTGTAACAGAAAAATATATTATTATTAAATATACAAATAAATAAAATTGAAGTGTCTGTTTGTAATATTCAAAAACAGGTTTACTATTGTTTGACAAAAAACGTATGACAAGCGTTTATTTTACAAACAGTGTTTGAAAAACTAATCATTTGACAAACTTCCATTTCGCAAAAATATTACTACAAAAAAAATCATTTGAAAAATATCAATCAAAATCAAAAAATCTCAAAGCATTTGTTAATATTGCAATTCTTTAAATTTTATTTTAGAAATGTTCATTTGACAAAATGACTGTTTGTACTGACTGTACAAACAGTCAAACAAGTAAGGTTTATGCTGGCGCGTAGCATACAGTAGACAAGTAGCCTGTAGCAAACATCGTTTCTGTCACAGCTCCGGCGCTGCGCGGCTCCGGCAGCCCTAAACTTCGAAATTTTCCGTGAAGCGTCTTCTATCAGACCTCCACAATCCAAAGGCGATATCGAAGCATTGCAGTTAGACCAGACATTGCACTTTTGAGCGCTCCAACTACCCATAATGACTGCCATAGATGTTTGTATGGCAACCGGGACCGACGGCTTAACGTGCTCTCTGAGGCACAATCAGACCAATGCAAATACCCATATTCATGCAAACAAATATTTGCACTGAGCGGGGATCAAGCGGCCGCGTTCACTGCCAGTACGCCACGGAGGCGTCTCCCATTTTAATTGTTTGTTATCTCCCCTCCACTATATTTATGTTGTAAATGAAGATTAACTTACCAAGCTACCATAGCATCTACAGTCCTGAGCGCCTGAATCTTGACCATGACCGCCTCCGTCACATTTGTTTTGGCACTACTGGAGACACTCAATGCTTGTTTCACCAATTCTAATATTAACAGAGGCTGAACTGGCTTCGCTACGGGATATACTTCACTGTTGATATAAAAACCAGTGACATTTAAAATACGTCTTTGTTAAATAATAAGGGCTTCTGTTAACGAAAGAATTTTCGCCAGTCTTCAATACTAAATTTGTTTACAAAATTATTAATGGAGAAGATGATAATCACAAATTCATTCGCTCTGAAATTTTCGAATGGTCAAAATAAGAAATAAAGGGCAAAAAGAAGGATTTTTTTTGAATGAACTGAATGCCCGCTTTGGATCCAGCATGATGGCATCACATGCACATGCCGCCCTACAGAATACCGCGATCCTAATAACCTCGTGTTGAGTTCCCGGCGATGAGTAGGGTACTCTGAGCTCACTGGAGAGTTTTTGTGCTACACTTCTACACTGACGGCACAAAAACTCTGTTCTAACAAAGTCAGCAGCGCTAGTGTGACGCCCCTGGTGTTGCACGCGTCCATAGGCCTTGTCTGCCACCTAAATGCACCATACTGCTTAATTACCCATCGCCAAAGCACGGCGCAAATGCCCGCTCCATACAAAGATTTTAACATTTATAACAAATGTAATTAATCTGTACTTACACAAGCATAGCTTGAATGAAGACAAAGACATTTCTCAGTTTATTACAAAGCACTACACTTTTGTCCAATAGATTTGTATTTTGGGTTTTCTTCACATTTAGAATATTAGATAGTGCTGTAGTGAGTGGCGTGTTGGACAGTAAGGGGGCGCTAAGTTTCTGAAACAATACTAGAACTATTAATGGCCTCGTTCTCTCGCTCGCTCGTGGTTCTCGTAATATAAATCTGCAATCTGTTCAAAATTCATATCTTTTTATTTTAACTTTTTTTTTAGTAATTGACCGTCATGAAACTTTATTTCAGATCATTGATCCATAAAAATGTCAGATGTACACAACATTTAAAAACTATGTTGGTAACAAAATAACACCAAAACATACCCCTACCTGACACACCGGGCACATGTATATGTACATGCACCCAATGCAATACCAATATTATATATCATTTAATATTTTCTATTTGGCAACATGCAATCCTTAATAATTATTTTTCTAGCAGTGGGGCTACACCCATACTTTGTTCTATAAGTTGCTAGCTGTATTTTAGAGAGTCAACCTCTCACCACAGTACTAATAATTATGTATTCTGTGCTCTTGTTTGCTTGTAGTAGACATTCACTTACTGCTTCTCACACTCCTTAAAGTCATTCCAACACTCACTGTCCGACTATACCACCTCTGACACATATTCTAAACTACAGTTTCACTTACATTTCTATAATGAGTTGTTCAACATATACCTTAACATTTTTGTTGTCTTTATAAATATCAACCGTTTTAGAAAATATGGCTTCAATAAGTTTGTGCGCAGTGTTACATAGTATGCTCATCTGTTCCCGCCAGCAGTTTTTAGCAGTTGCAGCCTTGTCTTGGGATGGTCGAATCTATCAGAAATAAATCATATCTGTTTAATCACTGATTAATCACGAAATCACAAAAACTATAACACTTACAAAGTTGGCAGGTGGGTTGGGTTGGAAGTTTGTATGAAAGTCCTATGTTTTTAAATTAAGAGGCGTGAAATTTAGAATGTATGCTCTTTAGATGATGTGGAGGTGTACTAATAATGTATCCTTGGAAATCAACACCTCATTGGGGTCAAAACAGGGAAGGGTAGTTTGTTTGAAACTCCATGCATAGAAATTCACGGGCACCAACTATTTTACATATACAAAGAACTTTGTTATATTTAAAAAAAATCCTAGCAAATAGAAAGGTATAATGGGATGTAACAATCAAAATATGGTCTACCATTTGCTTTTACATAGAGTGTTAGGCTGAGATGTATCTTATTCATTAACCAATAACCTTTGGGAGCATATTGCTATCTCAAATGTAAGGATAAATATCTCAAAATTTTCAAGAGTTTGTGACAGGCATAATATAAATATCAGACATAAAAACAATCTTTTAGTTTGTGATTAAGTAGACTCCATAAAATTAGTAATTCTTTCCAGGGCAACTGTATATTATGCTTTTTTAACAAGCTCCCTAATAAAATTAGGGATTTACCTGTGGATAAATTTTAAAATGTGACTAAGACTAAACTGTGCCAAAAAGGCTATTATAAACTCCAAGAATATCTAGATGATAAACCAGCTTGGAAATGAGCTGTTAGCTCAATTATGTTTCTCAAGGAAACTTTTGTATTTAGACTAAGTACAATAAGCAAATGTTTGTACATAACATAAACATAACATAAACTCACGCCTATATTCCCGAAGGGGTAGGCAGAGGTGCTAGCACCCACATTTCACCAGTTTATGATTTTAGGTCCCAATGTAAATAGGTGGCGAGCCTATTGCAATGAACCAGGCACTTATAAACCTGCGATAAATACACACATGACTTCTCAGGTGGGGCTGTGTTTCAAACCGATGGTCCATTTGCTAAACAAGTCTGGAATTTTACGTTTTTAAATTTATGATTTTTGACTTTGACTTTATCAGTCATATTTCTGAGTTGCTGCTTTGTTTTGTGTACAGTTGGTAGTCATTTTTTGTACAAAGTTGCACCTTCAAAAGTTATTTTCAGACACTAATAGCAAATAAAACATTATTTTAATGCTAACCTGTTGTAGTGCATGCGCACATTTTGCTGCTTCAATGACATTGAAGTAATTAGGAGAATCTAAAAAGTGTGCTATATGATTTTCGATCGTAGACCTGTGTTGTGCGCAGTATCTAGGAAACCTAAAAAGTAAAAGTATTTAAAGTAACTCAATTACTGCTACATTGCAATATTACTTGGCTACATAGTTATAAATGTTATTATCTATAGGTTATAATACCGGGTTAAAACGGTCTCTAGTGTGCGCAACCACACGTTGCAATTAGTTTCTGTGTGAGCTGGAAGGTTCTGAAAGAATGCAGTTATAACTTCCTTCACCGCATCACTGTCATTGGGATCCACTTTCCGGAGATTTTCAAGTATCTGGCCTAAAATATAACATCAATAAAAAAACAATTTGAATGCAAGAAATTATTTAACGGTGTAATAAATAAGTGTATAATACTTTGTGTATGTACTCACTCATTATGACTTTATAATAAATGCAACAGAAGTTTTAAACCACATAATATAATATGTAAACAGGACAGAACCCACGTTTTTTAACTTTTTAGAAGAATTGCCAAAGTCAATGTCAAATTCTGCATGACATTGACAAATACACAACATGTCAAACAAAATTATTAGCATGCTTCTTGAACATATATATAATTGCATACGGCAAGGCACTTTTTACCGTCATGAACTCATTGAGCTCAATTGCTGGCGATATGAAATTAATTAACTGCGGGTGGATAATGGATAAAAACGGCTTCAAACTCGTATAATACCTACATAAAGCTTCCTAGACTCTTAGGGAGCAGACCTGTACTAGTTACCGGGTCTATTAAAAAAAAAAAAAGACAGCCGCAAACAATATAATGCCACAAATGTCACTTGTGGGAAAATAAAATACAGTTGGTTTTGTTTCGTTTCGTTACGTTTATTTGAGCAATTAAACACGGTTTGAGGGAGGGAGTTCGGCCGTAAAGTAAACGCCTGGGTTTTAAATTAGAATTTTTATTGTTTCAATTGTGTACGTTATAATTTTATTGCTGTGAATCACCCATTGTAAAGCCAACGTTAGCTGTTTGCGGTAAGCAATGGCTACATTAGAAGACAAAATTTTGGGTGAAAAATTACAAAATTATTGCAGCAGCAGTGAAGATGAAGGTGTGTCTGACGACGAAAGAAGTGGAGACGAGGAAGGAAACAAACCCAAGTCCAAAATACCAACGAGTACAGAGCCACCGCCCATTAACAATTGGACTGGACAAGCCAGCAACACTGGTCCGAAAGGAGTTTTAGAGGATTGGCGTCGATTTAAACAGTTAGAAGCTGAAAATCGTGCTGAATTAGCAAAAGAGCGTATTGCTCTAGCCAAGAAGCTCACACTTACCGTTAAACCTGAACGCGAAGCAGCTCAGGAGAAACAAATCGAGAAACTCGAAGATGAATTGTCTGAATTAATGGATGAAGATTTTTTGTTGCAATATCAAAAACAGCGCATGGAAGAATTGATGTCTCAGTTGCAAAAAGTGCCAAAGTTCGGTACGCTGAAGACTTTAAACAGCCAGGAAGACTTCCTGAACGCAATTGATAAAGAAGACAGTAAGGTGACAGTCATTATTCATATTTATAATAGTAGCACTAGAGCTTGTGAGACTATGGACGGATGCCTGAATGTCTTAGCATCTGACTACCCCACAATAAAGTTCTGTCGCATCGCTGCCGACATGGCAGGTCTAAGTCGACATTTCCGCGTCGATGGAGTTCCAGCCTTATTAGTTTACAAAGGAGGTCAAATTATTGGTAACTTTGTACAGTTGATAAATGAACTTGGTACTGATTTCTTTGCTACCGATGTTGAGCGTTTTCTTATAGAGTATGGCATGTTACCTGAAAAGTAGTTAGTATTGGTGCAGGTCTGTTTAGCTTGTATTTTATTTATTTAAGTTTAAAATGTTTTTAATAGAATAGGTTTTTAAATAAGAGACAATGATAGCTGGTATTGTTGCACTTGCACCTTTTGTATTACAAACTGTTGAAATGATTATCTTAAAAGTCACATTCATCTACTTAACTATGTTACTTTTAAGGCGCGGTTTATACAGAAGACACACGGCGAGGATGTGTGGTGTGTCAGTGGTGGGACACCGCCTAGAGGCGCGGGCGCAATTTTCCTTTAAGACAAAAACGACATTATTGGACACTACATATGGTTTATATTGTGTTCCTGGTTGTCTGTTAACACCATATGTCTCCACCATGTCTCTTCTATATAAACTGCGCCTAAGACATTCCTCTGCTATTATAGATTCAATCAAATATATTAATTACAATCCATTCAAGTGACAATGAAACACTTCAGAATGTAATACTCTCTCACAATTCTCACTGAATCAGAGAACTTGTGTACTTCTGCAATATTTTTCTACAGCCAAATAATAATTGTATCACTGTCATAATAATATTGTCACTAGCTAAATTGCATAAATTGTGGCATATAAATAAAGTGAAATAGGTACAGTTTTACAGTAAAATAAAAGAATATTTATCATGCATTACATTTTCCATGTTTTCAAGTTGTTACTCCCAGGGGTGCAAGCTAAAGAAATAAGCAATGTAAAGAAATAATTAAGAGCCTAACTGACTTAAACCAGGTGGTGTTCAGTCCTGGGGACTTCTTAACGAGAAGGTGAAACCTAATGAAGAAATCCCCAAAAAAATTATGTAGGCTGTAGGCTTGTCCTGTTCTTAATATTATTAGGATAATGGCAATATGTGACTTAAATTTAAGCAAGACCTACATTAAATTTTAATAATACATATATTGTTAGGAGGTTATTATGTGTTTATTTACCTTTTTACTTGGGACATAATAATTATTACCTCAGGATACTTGGAATAATAATATTGTGTATGAATCAACACTGGTAACCAAAACAAGTATGATACGTGAATAAAGTACTTTAATGTTGTTATTGTCTATTAACATTGTACCACTATGAAAATAAACCTGGTTTGAACTATCAATTTTAAGCAATGCCACAAAGAGATTTAAACTATTCTAGGGCTTCCTTTACAGAGTATTTGATGTCATATATGATGTCTTAAGCATCAAAGCATTGTTTACCTACTTTTTGTAGGAATTTAGGTCACAAAAGCAACTAAAAAATACTTAGTATAGTATAAATTTTGAGCATAAAAGTCATTATATTTTGTTATCAAAGTTTTCTAAATAGTGTACACGAAAATTTACCTAAGATTCCCACGCATAAAGATGTTATTGCGTCGCAACTGTGCCCGGACGTACCTTACAGGCATCACATTCGCGCCAGGGCTGCCTCTGTGTTCAAATATAATTTCACAAGAAATTCATATATAAAACAAAAATAGTATTATCGTAAAGTTTATGATAATATAAACCCACCTTATGTTTTATGAAAAGTAATGAATAAATAAATAAATAATGACAATTATTATGAGCAGAAAAATACAGTATTTAAATATAATTTTTTTAGTAATTTATTGTAGCTGATAAAATTATTGTTAGCAATATGACTATTATAAATAACATTTACACCTATCAATATTACCATTTTGTAAGCCTTACTAGTTTGTAATATTCAGTGTTGTGATGTCTGTTTTAGAGTGTAAAAAATATACCTATTGTAAAGAGTAGCATTTGTCTGTACTACTTTTTGGCAGATTTTTCTATGGCAAATTCAAATAAACCTGTATTTATGAAACTTGAAATTCTGCATTTCATATTTCGGGAAGCTTGACTATTTAGGAACCCAGACTCAAGAAAGGAGTAAGTCTGGTTTTTCACGGAAATGTTTCTTGTCGTGGCCAGACTGGGCAAATAGATTCCGGTATTATCGGTCTTATAATAGCACATAGTACCCTAACTATGTAGCTACTTTCACGATGCCCGGCAGTAGCACCGATTCACTGCGGTACAATGAAACTGGACCATGTAGAAACAGTCTCGTAGTGTAACCCTCAGAGCCGCTAGCATATGAATCTATCGGCATCTATTGTGCAGAAACAATAGACGCAAAATAAGTCCGGTACAACGCACCCCTACTGGCATTTAGCACCCTTACTGCCAGTAAGGGTGAAGGGTCCTACCTTGAGTCTGAAACTGATTCAGCTTTATTAAGGTCTACACATAACTTCAACTTTATATATTAAGTTAATATTACTTTATTTATAATTAAGCCGACTTCGTGATCATAATGAAAAAGTTTCGTAATTAAGTCCTACCTAAAGCGTTTTCATAAGCATTATATTTCTTTTTTCTTTTTTTTTTTTTTTTCTTTTTTTTTTTTGTAAAGAATATTAGCAACCGAAATTATCGAAATTACTAATATTCCCTCTAACCCCTCCAACTAAGCTAAATTGCTTGTGCTAAGAGTGGGTTCACGTCGGTAGTGTAATGGCCAGGATTCGAACCCGGGACCTCTCGATCGTAAGGCCGCCTCCTTAACCACTAACCGCCTACTACATGATTTAGCGGGTGCTAATCTATTGAGTATTTTGACATAGATACCTCTTTGATATGTGTGAAAGATGTTTTATTAAACGTGAATTTTATGTATAATATAATATAAAAATTGTTTTTATTTACACCTTCTGTATTCTCTTGTTCAGAGTGACAAACTCGACGTTACTCACAATAAGGGACAAATATTTTTTTTCTTTGACCTGTCCCTACAGGTCAAAGATAAAAATATTTTTACCGATTGGCATTGACCTGCTTCGACTGGCTATCGGAGACCACGAATAACAACTTTCCGATTACAATTGCATTACATTAGGCCAGGTCTGAAGGCGGAGGATCGGGAGAAAAGGCGCGCATTTGGAGAGACCTATGTCCAGCAGTGGAGTGCAATAGCCTAATTGATTGATTGCAACCAAGTGAATAAATAAAAAGTGTCAGTTACCTCTAATACCTGACTAGGCTATTTAACCCAATCTAAAATATAAATATGTCCTGAGCTCCTCACTCCGGTAAAAAAAATCTTTAGGTCAGTATATCTCATACAAAACCTAGTCTGTATCCTACTAGTATACCTACATACTTCTAACTTTTCTCTACGCTAACTCGCAACAAAGCCATGTAAATGAAACAAAAAAATTCCCGCGGTGCTATTGAACCCGCAATTCCAACTGTAGGTTGGCCATCGCACGGCAATTAGGCCACGGCCCACAGCAGTACTCAGTACTCGTAAAAGACTTTCGTGTTCATAAAATTACCACGCACTTTTACTCAATAAAATTGCTATAGTACTCTAGCGATACGGTCAATAAACCGCCGCGCAAGTAACAATAAGATTAGTGTGTATTTTGTAGGCCTCTCAAACGTTAAATGGATATCACGCCATCTCGTAATTAGAAACAACCCAACAAGTGCAATTCAGACTTTCACATCACGCATTGGGTTCCGTACCCTATTGCCGTACCTACTCAATCTAGAATATGGTTAACCCCTCTGAGTTCAGTAGAAGTTAATCCTTTTCTAGCTTAAGGAAGGCAGTCACACAAGACATACCTAATGGCCCTGGGTCAGCCGGGGTGCAAAGAATATGTCGAAGACAACCTTATCTTCGCCCTAGCACAACGACCCACGGACGGCGTGCGGTTTAGTCGGTTCGAGTCCGACTTAACCTCCCCCTCCGGCTCGTTTACCTTTCGTTTACCTACTTAGATAATATTCTGATTATTATCTAGCCACAACCCTTACGTTCGCGAGTTCGATTCGATATTTAATTGAATTGAAATCATGCGTTTTGAAAACGTGCCCTACTGAACCCGTCCCAGATCTACTATAAGCGACAGGCGCGGTTCGAAGGGAGGGGGTCATAAAGAACATGACCGCCTTCGCCCCCAAAATCGTGCACATCAAATTAGTCTTCTAAAAAGACATTTTTGGAGGGAAATCCTAAGATTTCAGGCTGGGCCGTACATGCTCGTCTGTCTTTTTTGCGATGGAAACTAATTTGTGCTAATGTTTGAGGACAACATGAACCGACAGTCATTATTTTTTTGAGGAAAATGAAGGAAGCTTGAAGTTTCAACACACCGTGAGTAATTGCAATTTACCTTGTATTTAGGTACAGTCAGCATTAGAACGATCTTGTCTGCGAAGTCTCAAAATGATCTTAACACCAAGGTATTAGGAGCAAATCATCCCGTTTTTTTAAATTTAAATTGTATTATTAGCTCAACTAAAGGTGTGTACCAAATATCAGAACAATCAGTTAACAGTAAGGGGGTAAACCAAGGCATTAAGATAATTTTGCGCACTTTGCTCGTCAAGCTCGATCTGACGCTGACTATCTTTGCCTACGTGTAGTCGCGGTGTGAGGTTTAATAAACAAGTATGATGAATAGGTAATATTTTGTTCTGCGTGTCTGTCATACTATTATTATAGGTTTTTTTTCACAACATGAAGTTTTATCACAATGATACAAGTTTATAGTCTTGAAAATCCCACCTGTTATTTCAGGGGTCCACTTAAAACTTTCTGAAACCAGTTGAAGTACCAACAGAATGTTTTCTTCCGTCTGTGGCTCAACATCAACAACAACAGACTAAAAGATTAACATATTCTTTTAGTCTAAGGATGGTCTAAGGCTTGTGTTTTGCAATAGAAGCATATGAAAGATACATACGTGGATCGTTTGTGCAAATTGTCTACACAAAAGTGTCTTCAGCCTAACACTGTGCGTTATAGAAGGAAGAACATAGGTTATGGTTATTATGTATAGCAGAGAAGGAAGAATAAGATCAGAAGGAACGCGCAAGCAGGAAACAAAAGATGAATAAAAAAGCAGTCCCTTAGTAAAAATGCACGCAAAAAAGGAAAGGACGCCATCTATGTCTGGATGTCACTTATCGAGTTATATTCGAGCTGGCGTTGTTTGCAAACTAGCTTTTATTGACAAGTACATATACAACGGCAAAGCACATGATTAAGTAGTCCATTTTTGGAAATCACTATTTTATACCGGTGATTGATACGTATAAATATTGTTACAAATGTAGCATAACAATATATAATATACTAGATAGTTTCCGACCGAGGGTCGCCGAATCCATGATGATCAATTTCATCAAAACCTTCGGCCGAAGACGAAGCCGAAGGAAGGTGTAGGTACCTAATGAACCTCAGAAATACGAAAATTTACTAAAACTATAAAAAAAGCAGTAAATTGTTACTATTTTATGTAGTACTCGTCAATTTGACTTCACCTCGCCTGGGCCCTGATTCTGCTATTATTTTTTTCATAACAAAACCACTACGATCCCACAAACACTGTAATCAATGCCATGTAACTTTAAACTTTACAATCGCACTGGAAAGTCCAAAATTAAATGACAGTCTTGTAGAGTGAACGAAAAATGGTACAATCTCTTTCTCTTTTCATTTTGGGCTTTAAGTCGCAGCCATAAAGTCTAAAATTTAATGACATTTTATTCAATATCAGTTGTATGGCAGTGGTTTTTTATATCATAAAATTAGCAGATTCGGGTGCCTGATTGTAAGCTGAAGGCAAAATCGCAGGGAAGAGGGTCATCATCATCATCACAGACACGTACCATGTTATAATGGTGGTACTCAGCTTAGCGGGCTCCATCGGATACCGTGTAAGGTGCTATCGTCTGTATAGTAATGAATGCTGCCGGTGGACGGCATATCGTTGTTAGGCAGAAGAAAGAGAGTGGGTGATAAGACGGACCCCTGCGGTAAGCTAGCATTTACCTGCAAGAACTAGCAACGTAGTTGCTGTTGCACAGTCTAGATTAGACAGTCTAAGAGGCAGACCAAAGGAAGAAAGAAAGAAAGAAAGAAACATTTATTTAGTGCAATGTGGTCACACAATACAAAAATTACACATCAACTACATTGGAAGTATTGGAAGCATGTCCACTCATCAGTAATAAACATGCCTCCAAACCTCAAACACAGCATGCACACAATCAATAACAGTGCAACCTACAAGTGCACCAAATGGGTATCCAGTTCAGCATGTGCCGGGTAGAAACCTGGCGCTGGTTTTCAACTGGAACCCGATGGGGCAGTGACGCACGGACGCCGAATCGTCGAAGCCGAACCCACATGCAATGAAGCTACGCAGAAGCAACAATTAAAGACGTGAGTGGATGAAGGGCGTAACTAACATTTTTGAGATTTTTGGTTTTTTGCAATTTAAGCTCAGTTTCAAAAATACCAGAAGATGAAGGACATAACTGCAACAAAAAAAGAAAAAGTGTCATGGAAGAAGGAGGTATGTGACTTAACACCTTCTTCCATTTAAAATTGGTCAATTAAACGTATTTCTTCCATGGAAGAAGAGGTTATGTGCAGGAAAATGCACTGCCACGATGCTTTATTTGCTGCTCTTCTACGTATTCTACTGGGAAAGAAGCGATTGTTGCCAGACTGTATCGAAAGATGTGGCGATGTCAAGGCTAATTGTCGGTGACTCGCCATGCTTGTCTATGGGCTTACCCCAAAGATGGGTAACTTACGCTAGAAGAACGTTTCGGCCTGAAGCCATATTGCCGGTCATAATAAAAAGTGATACTTATCACAGACAATGGGGATGCCAACTGCGCTTTTATCCCTATAGAGGGCGCATCGTCGTAATGGCCAATGTTACCTGTCATCTACGTAGATTTCATTGTTTGTCTGACGATTTTTTATGCAAGGAGTGCCGCGGCATGCAACGGCAAAGCTACTCTAGCATCAGTTTTGCTCTTCGTTCGCTATGCGTTCCTTTTCATATTATGTTGGTGTATGTATGTAGCTAGCTACGAGTTACCATGCACCTAGTTACGAGAGATTAGCTTTTCATTCATTTTTCCATATTTTAGGTAGGTAGAAGTTATATTCCAAAATCATGTGCATCTGGATTGAGTGATCTTTTCTTATATTTCAACGAAACCAAAGCGTACATTTAGTCAAAAATTGTCAAAACTTATAACCGATATCCAAAAATTTGTCACTCACAAGATAATGAACATATAGTCCAATATGACGATCACTCAATACAGACATTTTGCAAAATGGCTTCAAGCTGAATCTTAGCCAATACTTACTCCGTGGACAAAATTTTCGTATCAAAAATTTGTACCTAATTTGTCACATTGTTTTACAAAAAATCTAGAAACTTAAAGGTAAATCCAGGAATCTATGACAGTTTCATTGGATCACTCAATTCAGACAAATTTAGATTGAGTGATTCTAGAAATAGGGTATTATGTAGACATAATAAGTATTTTTTACTTTCGCCATAAATTTAAGACTGGAAAACATTTTTACAAATTGCAATCACAACGCCAATATTTATAGTTAAGTAGTTATGAGAAATTAAACCATTTTGAATTTGCTGAACTGAGTGATCGTTAGAAACGCATGCAGGTAACTATCTGTTTTGTTTAAATGTACACTAACTGCGTTGAAAAAAAATAATGTATTGTATACGTGTATGATGATAATATGCAAAAAATGTATTATAGTAAAAATGAATCACTTATTTTTTTGCATGTACCTACTTACTTACGTAATTTGCGATTTAAAAGAGTAGTTTGCTTTCTAAATAAAAATTGACAAATATTTAATGTAGTCTTTAATTCTCTTATGATCTCATATTACTATGGTCACCCTACTGCACTTTTCTCTGAAAATTAATTGTGAAACGAATATCTCGTAAATGAAATGACATAGACAAATGAATTTTATGCCAAATTTTAGTCACAAAGTAGTACAAATTTTCAACGCAGTTAGTGTACATTTAAACAAACAGGATAGTTACCTGCATGCGTTTCTAACGATCACTCAGTTCAGCAAATGCAAAAAGGTTTAATTTCTCATAACTATTTAACTATAAATATTGGCGTTGTGATTGCAATTTGTAAAAATGTTTTGCAGTCTTAAATTTGTGGCGAAAATAAAAAGTACTTATTATGTCTACATAATACCCTATTTCTAGAATCACTCAATCTAAATTTGTCTGAATTGAGTGATCCAATGAAACTGTCATAGATTCCTGGATTTACCTTTTAGTTTCTAGATTTTTTGTAAAACAATGTGACAAATTAGGTACAAATTTTTGATACGAAAATTTTGTCCACGGAGTAAGTATTGGCTAAGATTCAGCTTGAAGCCATTTTGCAAAATGTCTGTATTGAGTGATCGACATATTTGTCAATATCTTCATTATCTTGTGAGTGACAAATTTTTGGATATCGGTTATAATTTTTGACAATTTTTGACTAAATGTACGCTTTGGTTTCATTGAAATATAAGAAAAGATCACTCAATCCAGATGCACATTCCAAAATCACGTACGCACGTGCTATCTCTTGCGACGCTCAGTGTGAGAAAAAGCGCGCGCGCGCGCCAGTGCGTCTGCTCAATCCAGATGCACATTACTGACCATTACTGACATTACTACCGCTACGACACTCAAACGGAATGTGGCACGTCGTCTCATGCCGCGGCATCATGGTGGCGAAATGAAGTAAAATGAATACTAAACTCACTGAGATAAGATTCAAAATAACTTGTTTAGTAATAAAATCCTTTGCCGCAGAATAGATAATTGCCTTTGGCATGCCATACCGTGATGTGCCGGCCCTAACGCTTCTTCATCCTAGCGGTAATCCCAGACGCATCCGAAGTTTTCAACTTGGGAGTCTGGGGTCAGCTTCAGTCTTTATTGCGGATTTGGCTAAACTTTGATATTTTCTGTGAAATGCGAACGATAAGATGGTGAATATAAGAACAACCAGAGTGAGTATGAGAACAACTTGTCGTAAACTCGAAATAAAATACAAAAATCTTATTTAAATTAATTTATTAATTAATGAGACAGTGTTCTAGAAAAGTTATATAACTCTTATAATGAGTTGTTCTTAAAATTATCACTTCTATAAGGGCTTAATACTACAACGCGCAACTTCGAGCTGTATAGTTTTAAATATAATCATTTTGGTCACATGTTATGTAATTGTTGACCTTATAACAGCAATAAATGGTATATTTTACAAAAAACTACTTGACATCGGAACTTTATTGTAGATTATGGTCTTATAGCCCGGGTCTTCCAGAAGTACTCTATTAGGGTCAATTCCCACTGAAAGAGTGGCTGCCGGCAGATTTTGTACTAGAAATGATTGCCATTCATACATTCTTTTTCTCCCGTAGATAACATTCAAAATGGTTTGTAATATGTTGTCTCAAAAAGCCGCTGGGGAGTTGCTCTTTCAGTGATGATTGAGGTCTACACAATAAAGTTGTTTACATAAAATTTTATTACACATTTTCCGCAATTACTTATAATATAGAATGCGGAAATTTTGTTATACAATATAATGTTTAATTTTCTGGTTTATTTTTTACTTCAGGTAGTATAGAAGAATCTTTAGTATTTTAAAATGCTTATGTTTATAGATGTGTAATAACAATAAAACATTGGCGTGATAAAATACTCTAAAATTATTCTTGACTTGCGATTGTATTGGCTAGCTTTTAAGGTCGAACAAGATAACTTTTTTTTAATTAAAATATGAAGGTACCGTTCAATCGTGGCACCCAGTTCCATAGATAAAACACAAGTGTGAAAAAATCTAATCGATAAATTATCTGTGAATTGACATTTATAACCAAATGGCGCGAAAATTATCTCATTATGTTTCTAAAATTTTTCATTTTTTGTAACTTTTTATTTAATGCTAACTGTTTCTATAGATTTAGATCGAAAAAACGGCCAGGAGAGGACTTGAACTCGCGAACAGTCCTTTACAGGGGGGAATCCTCTGACCAACTTAGCAAATGCTCCATCCAAAATAGCAGCACATTGTGACGTCACAGTATGCTGGCGCGTCGTGCAAATGTACGGAGTGCAAGAGACTCGCATTTATGTCAGTCCACGTTGCGTTTACACATATACAATGGATAATAAGATTAATTTAAAATTTAAAAAGGAATCTAAAGAGTTATAAATTTTGCCTTTTTACTACAACTAAAAATAATGAAAATTCATAGTTTTAGTTTAGTTAGGCAACATGTTGACTATACATATTTGTTGAGAAACAACTACGACTTAAGCAGAATTGGTGATGATCCTTTTTACTACGACTCAGGACAGTACCCTATTCACCTATACAACCGTCCGTAACGGCGGTGCCAACTACACTAAGTGTTCACTTTTTTCGATATAAATCTGTATTTTTATTCTTGTAAAAGTTAATACTCTCCTGAAGTTGTCCGATGTCTAACGAGCGATATAATCAATTGTAACTAGATTTCTATGTGTATTCCTAGACTAGCTGTATAGAATAAAAATTTGGCATTGCAACAGCCCCTCTAGACAAGTGGCAAATTCGTTGGGCGGCGTTTCTTCTTCTTCTTATTTTATTCAAATAGCTCCTTGCATCGGTTATTTGGGTGCCCATGATTCTGCCAACCTTAAGGTGAAGAGTAAGATAGATAGATAGATAGATAGATAGATAGATAGATAACTCTTTATTGTACTCCAACATTAAATAACAAGAGACAGTAGTACGGATTACAGCACTATAAGTTTAATCGTTTATAGAGGTCAAGAGAGATAAAATTGATGGAACGTCGGACAACGAAATTGTCACTTGTTAAGAGGGGCAGATAAACCGACTAATCAGCCACGCACAAAATTTTATAGCTCTGATGCAAAAAGGCGCACCATTTCTAAACAGACCTGTTACATAATTCGTTAACTCATTTATCTATTCTCTGCACCTCCTATTATTCCCGCCTTAGCCCCGAAACTGTGTCACATTTTTTATTCTAAATAGCTTGTTTGGTTGAAGTCGTGGGGCCTAACCTTTATAGTGGTAACTTTTCCGCCAGATTGTATAAATTCCCTGAAGGGCAATTCTCAAGGTACAATAATGAAAATCTGCACAAAATCCAGTCTCGATCTATAAAAACAAAAACGATCACGTTTTCAAAATAACTATGTCAATGTTCTCTCTTAGCTTATTCTTAATGGGTTCTGCAGCAAATTGCCGCAATTTTGCTAATGTCAAGTAAAATTATAAATTGTCGTTGGTTCTCGGTAGAGCAGTAGAGGACCACTCCAGCTCTTCCTGTGGGTGACGTAAAAGGCGACTAATGGATAGGGCTGTTCACCATCCGACAGGAAACATACGGCCCAAGACAAAGTGCCCACTAGACGGCAATGCGACCGAAAATCCTAGTTGGTGAAAAGTAGGTGTTAATACACCTCTGCCTACTCCTTCGGGAATTTACAGGCTTGAGTATACGTATGTATGTAAAAATATAAAAAATAAATCTATTAATGGCGTGATGCCAATGTCAAGTTTTTTAAGAAATTCTACCAGAGCCACGTAAGTCACGCCAGTAAATTTGTTTTAGTGTGTCCGCCCCACACGAGATACAGGACGTGTGGTGTTCTCTGGTGAATAGTGTGTTACGAAAACACAGTTTTTGACATTTTATTTGATTTTGACATACCGAGACTGACTTGAATAGATTTTTATAAGAAGATTGGCCTTTTAGTTAGAGCTTTTTCTAGGCAACTCAACATCTAGTAGAAAATCCCGGGCTATTAAACATGCATTGCGTATTACTAGAAACTTAAAGTTAGCACAGTTCAACGACTTCATCGCTCATGTCTGTACGCCTGCGCTTAGGCGGTTTCATTGTCGGCTCGTCATCATCTTCCTCAACTATCTCCATATCAC
The DNA here is from genome assembly GCA_949126895.1 of Eilema caniola. Classification (NCBI taxonomy): domain Eukaryota; kingdom Metazoa; phylum Arthropoda; class Insecta; order Lepidoptera; family Erebidae; genus Eilema; species Eilema caniola. The sequence goes on from OX421476.1 coordinate 4,504,018, forward strand.
TGTCACTATCATCCTTTGGCCTCGACGGACCAGGTTTAGGGTCACTGCCATTAGAACCTGAACCTCCATTTGCACCATTTGCAGGTTTTTCTTCCTCTTTCGGAGCTGGCATTGGCGAGTCCGTATCCGTAACTAAACGCCACGATTTCTCTTCGTCTTCTTGTTGTAATCTGACTCTCACTTCGTAGTTTTGTAAGAAGTCATCGACAAGTAAAGCACAGCCGTCGTTCAAGCCGATTTGTTCTAAAGTCTTGTCATTATTGTGGTCTGTTTCACCTGGCTCTGATGATAGGACCACGAGGCCCTTGCCTTCGACTGTGGCGTCAGGGGCTTGCATGTTCAGGCCTTCTTTTAAGGCTGATGATAGGTCTTTGAGAGTGAGAGCCTTCAGATTGCAAGCGAGACCAACTTCGGGTTTGGGGGCGCATACGTAACATTTAGGGTTGGGTGCGGTGAGTGCTGGAAAAGAGAAATCATGTTAGCAGTCATTTTTATGGGTCTATATTAGAAAGGTTTTATTTTAACTCTTGACTAGTGGTAGAAACATGCTTTTTACCGAAAGACGAACTTTTAAGAAAGATATATGTAGCCTAGTTGCCATATTTTAGGACCAGACTAGACCAGGGTTTCAGATAGCAGTTGGTCCCCTTAACAGCCAAGATAAATCCAGAGAATGAGTAGATGAGCCGCCATTTGTACATGTTTCATTAATTTTTTTAGAAATAATTAAGTAGAAATTAGGTTAGGGACGCTGGATGGCCGGACGGATGATCCATCCGCGACTTCTGCGGGCCATTTCATCCATTTCCCCATCAAGAAATCAGGTTAGTAACATAGTAGGAAATTCTTCTTATCCACTTCCATCCTGTAGATAGTCTTTCAAGAAAAGCAGCTGATGAGGCAGTCAAGCTGGGAGTTGCCATTGATACATTGTTGATGTCTTTAATAGTGACCTTCTTTCCTGAGACTTTGCCCTCAGCATGTCAGGAGCTTTCAGCTTTGCCTTCAGCTTATCAGGCGGTTTGACGTAATATTAACATGTCCAATAAAAAAGACGAGTTGCACTCCAGGAGTGCCGGCAGAAGTGAAAACTTTTTCTTTCTTTCTTTCTTCGTTATATACAAAGAAAGGATAAAAAGAACATACCATACCATACCTATAATATAGCACCAATCAAAGAACCTATCACTAATTTTCTGTCAGAAGAAATTAATGATTTACAAAAAGAAAAATAATCATTAAAAGTGTCAGAAGCTAAGGTTCGAACCCGGTACTATCTGAAACCATAAGGACTTACAGTCGAAGCGCTTACCGCAAAGCTACGAAGCTTCTTAGCGTACCTAACAAAATAAACAATCTGTAGCTAATGTTGAATGACGTCAGTCGTCGGTTACGGTTCAACGCAAGTTTAACACTTTTTCCAACGCCGCTAAAGAAGTTATCACTTCAAAAGCTGTCATATACTAACTTCTTTCCGGCACAAACAGCTGTCCGCGGTGGTTGACCTTAGGCCGCAGGTACACACTGGTGCAGCTCTCGATCTCGCCTCTCAGTATGGACTGCACGCGCAGTACTGCCAGGCCTGCCACAATGGCGTTGGCTGTAGCTATTGCCGGGATTATGTTGCCAGCCATTGCTGTAGATTAAACATAATGATTGTTATATGGGTGCTTGAATGTGAATTAATAGATATATACTTTTTTAAGTTGTAATACAAGTTATATATAGAAATACCTTGACCAATGCCAATTGACATTTTTACACATAAAATGTGTGTGAGTACTTATGTTCATGCGTTAGAAGTTATTAATATACTTCTTTTGAAAAACTAAAATGTTGACTTTAGCTAACTTCTGGTTGTATGTTGACTATAGCTAACTTCAGGGTGTCAGTTTTACGTCACGGTGTACGCGCATCTCGTAAAAAATTACTCTTAACATTTTTCCCTAACGCGCCAAAAGAAGTATAACTTCAAAAATGTGTGCATTGGGTTTGGACAGTTATAGGTCCTGGCACATTGTACTGTAGTACATTGAACAAACATCATTAAGCTTGCCCATTTGCCTATACAGTACATAAAAAAATAATGACACAAGCCCAAGTACTGATCTAGGGTTGATTCTCACTCAAAAGAGCAATGGCCATTAACAGCCGACGGCCGCCTGAATTGGCTGCCTCTCTTTTACCTTTTTCTCCTGTGTTGTTTTTTTTTTTAATCTGCCTTAAATCTGCTGGCCACTGCTGTTTTAAGCGATTCGACCCTTAATGTAATCTATAATTTGACGCGCTCCGCCGTCGAGACGCGTAAAAATCATCTATCTATATAGGGTCCAACATTTTATGATCAAAAGTAGATGACAGAGTGCAGATTCAATGGTGGTCCGTATTTTTTGGACAGTACTCCAGCTTTTTACCATCTACCAGGTTGTAGTGAATTGATGGACTAAATAAAAAAAATATATCAAAGGGATTTAAAAACCCGCTCTTCACACCTAGATTATATTCATTGGTCACTTACATTTGATTTCGAAGCGTGATTTGAGAGGAATGTTGAATATGTGCGCGCGTATGTTAGCGCAGGCCGTGACAAAGTCCATGGCACTGCGCTCATCCTTGTCCCATACTAGGTGGTCACCGTCCGCACGGCCCTTCAGATCTTTCTGTAGCGCGGTGCAGCTTGAGGCAAATACCTGTAGGTAATGTTATAAATATCTCAGTTAAGGGTCTTACTCTCGTTGTACAGAAAAGTATCCAAATGAGCTTGCTTACCTATATAATAAATCAGTAAAAAAATTGAATTTGAGGAGACAAATACTATTTGATACTGAATGCTTTGAGTCTGTAATCTAACGAGATGCCTTTACTGCTCATGGCAAGAAGAAATTATTTTGCCATAACTGGTGGGGTATGAGGTACAAACATATTGCACATATGAGGTAATTTCAGTTAATAAAATCACCAAGCAGCTACGTCTCTGTACAACCTCAATGTTTGGACCCTATCACAAAAACAACAAAACCTCATTTTTAAAACCCCTACATAATTTGATTATTGTTTGTCTGTTTGGTTGCTTACTATACCAACACAATCTAATTGATAACCAGGAGTGAGAGGGAAATGGGCATGCAATGCATCTTCAGTGCCACACACTCTAAAAGTAAAGATTTATGATAAATTAAATCTTTTTAAATCAAATTACCTGAGCACATTCATGCACCGACCAGACACGTTGATCAGGCAATCCAGAATGTTGTGCTGGTGGGTTATCCTTCCCAGGTAGGTTATCCCAGACTAACGGAGTTGGTGGACGCCGCTTTTTCCAGAGATTCTCCATTGACAGTAAATAGCGAATATCGTCTCCAAATAACTTAGTAAATAACTTTTCAGGCTCGTAATTGGTTTCGGCTGCCCAAGTTCTGGTACTTTTCCTTTCTACATTCCCGGCACTATTTCCTTCTGATGATAATGCGGAACTGCCTGCATCTCCAGCGGCTTCTGGGTCTGCTGTATCTGGACTGACATCCTGGTCAGGGTCTTCTTCACCAAACAGTTGATTGAATAAGTGTTTAGCCCATACAATGCAGTGAATCGGTTCAGATGGTGTGTTGCGGATGGTACAGCCTGGGAATGTCTTCTGTGGTGCTTTGGGCTGGCATTCGTAGCATTGGGTCATACCTTTTTTTATTAATTCCACCTGAGGAATTGAAATTATATTTCAGTAGGAACAGATGAGGTGCATTGAATTTAGTAGCTATATCTTAAAAAAATAAAATATTGGAGTTATGCACATAGACAGCCTCCGTGGAGTGGCGGCAGTGAACAAATAACTCAAACAATAACTCAAAAATATAATTAAGAGTGTACAGCAGGGCTAACATGCGCGCGTCGTCAACTTTCTCGAATCGATATGAGATATCATCTCGAGTCTTCTCGAGCGAAGTAACGTCGACATAATATTTTGTCGCGTCAAACTTTTTAAATTATTGTCTATGGCATAAAATGCCCCCGATTTACAGTGATTATTGTAATGGCAAATAAAGCCACCTTTTCACGGTTCGATTTACGGTGATTGACTAAGAGCGTTTTCACACTCATCCGAATGCAAGCAATTTTCGACCTTAAGGACATTTTCTGAGTTACATGTCTTTTCGCTTTAATTGATGACGCTGATCACGAATATAAGAAAAAAAACTCGATACCATGTCATGTCAATAAGGTTGAAAATTGCTTGTACTTTTTTCGTCTTTTATTTTACTCCTAGCATCCCTAACTAGTCTGTGCTTTCGAGCAAATGGACTAGTTAGGGCTGCTAGGGACGAAAAAAAGAGAAAAAAAAGTGCAAACAATTTTCGACCTTCTTTTTCTTCTTTCTTCGAATTTTTTTTCTTATATTCGTGATCAGCGTCATCAATTAACGCGAAAAGACACGTAACAAAGGAAATGTCATTAAGGTCGCTGTTTTAGTCTTTTTGTGATCCCATATCGGGGCTATTATAATATGGCACCGCCATTTTCAGCACAAAGGTACTAAATTTTGATCCAAAATGAACCGAGCACAAGAAAAGAACGTTTACACGAGATAACTTTTCGTCGACCAAATGAAAGACGGGAGACAAAACATTTTAAATGTCAAAATTCGAGTAAATTAGGGCATGTATGTTACAATTTGCAGACACTAAGTAGAGATGATTTCTCGAAGTCGAGTTATATCGACATCTGACAGATCGCCTTGAAATTTGCCATGTTACCAACAGTCCATATCGAAATAAAACTTCAAAATGCCTCGAGATAGCTATTTCGTGGCGCGCATGTTAGCCCTGCATGTTACCAACAGTCGACATATCGACATAAAACGGCAAAATGCCTCGAGATAGCTCTCTCGTGGCGCGCATGTTAGCCCTGCAGGACTCTACTGACATCCATAACCCAAGCATCTGCAAGTTGGTGCACCTGGTAAACAACAGACTGTTGAAGGCTTTTCTCAAGTTAAGAGGTCAAACACAAGCCAATCAACCAAAACAATAAGCACACTTTGAGTTTGTAAGTATCTACAAACTTTGTATGCAACTGGAAAACTGCTTTGATGATGATGAATATGAATAAAAATGCAATATCTTCCACTTCCTGTTGCCTTAGTAGTGGCCCTGTATACCTGTCGCCGAGCCTAATCAGCCGCCTAGCTTAATCAGCCGTTCACTTAACTGTCTAGTCAGTTAACTACACGGCACCATTCAATTAATAACCTGAATGGTGTTCATCCATATAAATAAACGGCTAGGCAAATAGCTTGGATCAGTGATGTTTAACTATTTTAGCCATTTAATTAAACAGTTAGAAAAATTACTTATATCGGCATGGTTATAAAAAAAATAACCACGAAGGCTTAATGCGGGAGAGGAGCGGAGCATTGGCTTCTAACCTAACTTAATCAAGTCGGGTTGCGCAGCTGTCACAATAAACCTTTCACAAATTTTCTGTAAATACACCTCTGTCTACCCCTTCGGGGATTTACAGGTGTGAGTATATGTATGTTTGTAATTTTCTATCTTATTTCGAGGTAGTGCCCCATTTTACGATTGGCCTAACCGTAAGCCAGCCAGGTTATTAAATGATGTAATAAATGAGACGGCAGAATATCATTCAGTTCCATTATTTGAATGGCACCGTTTAGTTAACTGCCTAGGCAGATAAGAAGCTAGTTGGTGGCGACATATAAAATTAGAAATCAATAAATATAATGTATAATAATAATAATAAAGCATATTTATTCAAGACTTACAATTTGTTTTGTTTACAACCTATTTTGCATTAGTATATTTCTTAAACTATGTTAGTAAAAAGTTATTGAAGCCTTGACCCCATCCGGGTATATGCCTGTAATGATGTATATGCCAGGGAAATCATTAAATATTTTATCTACTCTGTTACTATAATACATAGATTATAAAATTGAAATCAAAACTCTTATGACAAACATTACGCACTGGTTAAAAAAAGTTTTATTACGATACAGGTCTTGTATGGACACCTATATCATTAAATAACTTTTTAATCATAACTATACACCTATATGACCTCCATCTGGACCAAGAAGGTTGAACCTCTACTTTAAAAAAAGAAACCGCTGATCCGGAAGAAAAAAAAAGAAACACACATGCGCAATCAATTAAAAAAAGTTTGGTTTTGTTTGTAAAATAAATTAGTTTATGTATGTATGAGAGTAGATAAAGTAGTGTATGATACTGTACATAACTTGGTCTTATAACACTCGTGTGAAACTATAAAAATACTCGCCTGCCGGCTCGTTTTTTTAAAACACTCTCGTGTTATAAGAACCCTTATTATGCAACAGTATCATAAACTACTATAACCAATAATCAGTCCATCCACTTCCACAATATAGCCACAAGGGAAGAGGAAGAACTAAGAGAAGATGTACGGAATGTGTGATAGATAATATGGAGAGGAACAGAGTAAATGTTGAGATGACAGCAACCAAAGATGTATGGAAAAAGTATACATGTTGCACTGACCCTGAAGTGTAGGATAGGGGCAGGAAGTTTAGATTAGATAGATAGTTTAGATTTTATAATAAAGAAGAATTACCTGTCCAGCATAACCAGCTGTGCCAGTTTCAATAAGTGGGACATTAGCAGCAAGGCACATTCGGTTTACATGGTTGCGCGCCACACGGTTATCCAGAGCATTCATCACGATGTTGAACTGCTTGAAATAACTGACCCCATAATCATTGCTGGAATGTTCAAATTAAGATTTTATAAAGTGAGATAACTGTGTAGGTTATCAGATTTAGGATATAATCAATTTCAATAAATTATAATTATATAAAATTACACTAGCAGCTCATTGAGCTGATGTGTGTGTATTTTTGTAACAGTGGGTAACACTATGATATGTTCAGGCAAACTGTTCCACTCAGTGATTACACAATTCGACATGAAATGGTTTCTTGAGAAGACAATGTTGCTAAAAAGAAAGACATTAATGTCCAATTCCAATTTGTAGCAACATTATTTAATGAATAGTATGAAATTGGTAACACTTACAACTCGGTAATTAAATAAAAATTTCCATTCTTTCTCTATTTCATTACAATTGAAATCAAACATAGAATTAATGTTACTTGTACAAACTAATGGAAAAGTAGCTGGTTGCATGAAACAGGAAAAGTAGTAACATTCACCTGATAACACTGTCGTGGTGTGCGACAATATTAACATTAGGGTTGAAACTGAGAGCGCTGTCCTTAGCCACTTGAGCTTTCGACTTTCCAACATGTTCTTTGTGGAACAAAAACTGACGATTTAAATTGCTTACGTCGATTGTATCAAGGTCGATCTGAAAAATAAAAACCTCATTTATGTTTTTGAAGTGTAAAAATAATTAAAAGAGTAAATTATCGTTAGAAAACCCACAATTTCAATGCTAGGGAAGCCGGTAAGCACGAGATTTTTCAATATCTCACAACCTATGCCGCCGGCCCCGACTACTAATATCTTGGAGTTAGCGATTGCTTCCGTCAACTTCTCATCAAAAACACCTGCCACACGAGCCACCATTTTTGTTTTATTAAATAACACAGCTATTGATGAAATATAATAACAATTTTCCGTATTATTTTATTTTAGAACGTAAACGATAGCGAGGTTTCATTAGTCAACTGTCAAAATTGGCGTCAATTGGCGTCAGCGCGTCAGTTCCTCATCCGTTCTGAAACTAGAGTCTTTTTGCAATAATCATCGTGATAAGTTTTCAACATTTCACTGTCAAAGTTAAAGTCTAATTATTATATCTTTTAACAATACGAAAAGAATACACAAAGGTAAGTAGATAATACATTAAAATTATATGAAAACTTATAAGTGTAGTTTTTTTTAAAGTAGAAGTGTAGAACGATACCTTTCTTACTTTTTTTTGTTGCTTTCCGAACAGGCTAAGGTGCTGGCATCATACTACTTTTATCATCAGTTTTTTTTGTTTACGACCTCTCTTGCGTTTACTTACTTAGTACTTTCCTACTCGAGTTCTATTTCGTAGTTATAATTATATTTCTTAAAACGACTTGGATACTAATTATTAAGCAATAATTATTCATGATTTCATAACTCATACATTCTAAGTCGTGAGTAGTCATGATATGCTATTAACTTACTGAGGTAAAAGCACCAATGGTAGACACTTTAAGAAAAATCAAACTACATACATAATTAGAATAGAATAGAATAGAATAGAATAAAACTTTATTTGTACACAATTTACATAAATAACATTTTAGAATTAAATATAATTTATCCTCTACACTTGTTGTACAAAGGGCGGCCTTATCGCCATGATAGGCAATATCTTCCAGGCAACCTTTGGATGGACTTGAGTTAGGTGTAAGAACAGGTGGTAGTTGGAGCGATTGGAAATGATAGAAAATGATAAATGATTATTATTATACAAATATGAATGAATATACATGCGCAAACGCAAAATATATACACATATTACAATCACATACTTACATACATATAAACAATATATATACCCATATATACATCAATACTACAAACATACATACCCTCATACATCCATACATACATACTTACATACATATTTACATATACCTACAGCAAAATGACACAGATAATTAAATGTCTCTCCGTATTAAGTACTAAAGTGATAGAAAATGCTCATGTAAAAGTTTTTTAAAACTTGCGCTAGTTTGTGTTCGTCTGATAGAAACTGGCAACTCATTCCACAAACGCACTGCTTCTACGGTGTAGGATCGTCCAAAGAAATTCGTGGAATGCGTCGGCATTTTCAGTCTTAAGTTCTCCGATGACCGTAGGGACCTCGAATGTGTGTCATGTAGGAACCTAAAACGTTCTTTAAGGTAAGGGGGTGCTTTGGGGTTAAAAAGGATATTGTAAAGAAACGTAAGAATATGAGTACTCCGGCGAAGGCGAATTGGCAGCCACTTGAGTTTTAGACGGTATTCTGAGACATGATCGTATTTGCGAAGGCCAAATACGAATCTTATACAATAATTTTGAAGTCGCTCAAGTTTATCTAATTGTGCTTCGGTGAGATTTAGATAGCTGACATCGGCATAGTCGAGAATTGGTAGAAGAAGGGCTTGTGCAAGCGCAGCCTTTGTTGCCGTGGGCAGAAAGTTTCGTAGCCTTCGTAAGGAACCCCCTGAGGCAAATAGCTTGCGACTTACCTCTTGCAGCTGGCGATCCCAGGACAGCACTTTGTCAAGGTAGATCCCCAGATCTTTGACTCAATCCGATATAGGCACTACTGTACCTTCAAATTGTATCAACGGCATAGCGGACCAATCGATATTACACATCATTCTGGAACTACCGACAACAATTACCTGAGTCTTTGATGGATTAATCTTTAAACCATAATTTTTACTCCATTCACTAATATGCGCCAGATCTAGGTTCATTGTGTCAAGTGCCTCCGATAGCTGGTTAAGTGGGGCCTGGCTGTATATCTGTAAATCATCTGCATACAAGTGGTAGGATGAAACTAGTTTCTGGGAAATAGAATTTATAAAAATCGCGAAGAGCAGTGGAGATAAAACGCCGCCCTGCGGTACGCCAACTGTTATATTGCACCATGAAGAGAATGACTCTTCTATGCGTATACGTTGTCGACGACCAGACAGGTAACTTTGAAACCAATCAATTGCCGTTGGAGATATGTTAATAGAGCGAAGTATACCCACCAGGACGTCGAAATCCACAGTGTTAAATGCATTGCTAAAGTCAAGGAGCGAAAGAACTGTTATGTTTCCCCGATCCATGGCTAGTCTTATGTCATCTGTGACGTGTACCAAAGCAGAAACAGTGCTGTGCCCAGGTCGGAAGCCGGATTGAAATGGATTTAGTATGGTGTTTCTACTAAGGAAGGAGTTAAGTTGGGTATGGATTAGGCGCTCAAGGACTTTGGAGAGGAATGGTAATATAGAAATAGGTCGGTAATCAGAGAATGTGGAGGGCTTGGATTTTTTGGAAGAGGTGTAATTTGAGCTTCTTTCCATGCAGATGGAAAATTGCCACAGGATATGGAGTGATTGAGTATGTGACACAAGATGGGTAGGATTTGGTCGAGGATAGGGAGTATCATATTCCGACTGACACAGTCACTGCCTACTGCGTTTGATGCTATTGACGTAATGCTCTGCTTAACACCACAAACCGTAAATTGATCAAAGACAAAAGATGGATATTGAGGAGTTGGAAGTGATGAAAGATAGTTAAGTGTGTTTATTTTAGTTGTCCCGTCAATATTGGACGAAGATGAGAAGTGATGATTTAGTGAATCAAGACTTAAATCTTTAGGAATTGAGTCATGACGAAATTTTCCAACTCCCAGTGTTCTCAGGAACTTCCAAACCTTAGCCGGTTCTTCATTCTCAACAGAGGTATGAATATGCTGGCGTTGTGCTTTCCTACACATCTTGTTGCAGAGATTCCGAATTATATTTATCCAAATTAGATTGAGTAGGTCGGCACTTGTACCTACATTTAGCAGCTGCTTTCTTAGACATAATTAGCTTTATGTCCTCGGTAAGCCAAGGAGAGGGTAAATGTTTGACTTTGACTGCTCGAGTCGGTGCATGGACATTATAGAGACTAATCAGATTGTTTGTAAGCAGTGCTACTTTAGAGTCAATACATTGAGTTTCTAAGAGAGGGGTCCAATCAATGTTGCGGGCATCCTCACGAAGCTTGTCACGATCCATAGTTCCAAAACTGCGCTGCAAAAGTATTCTCGGCTTTGCCTTGGGAGGTCGGATTTTATACGATAAATATATCAAGTCATGGTATGAGAATGCATCAGCTGAACATTGGCCATGCTTGATGGCATGTCCAGGTGAAGAAACTAAGATGAGGTCTAGAAGACTAGGGATACAGTTAGGAAAGTGGTGGGTTACATCAAGAGGAAGTATAGACAAGTTGCTAGATTCAACTATACGGGTAAGTAATGACGAGCGATGGTCATTTTTCTTAAGGCACGTGTTGAAATCACCCATTATAATACTATGAGTATAAGTTGGAGTCAAATTTTCTAGAAGAAGTTCAAAAGAAGAGAAGTAGTCAACGTTTGAAAAAGGAGAGTAGTACACGCCAAGAAGAATCTTAGTATGATACAGTTCTACCTCCAAGAAAAGATGCTCGCCAGCGTTTGCCGGTGGTGGTTATGCAGATATATTCACTATTGTGTATGGAATATTAGAGCGCAGGAATATAGCAACACCCCCACCACGACCAATAGCGCGATCGTTTCAGATTAGAATGAATCCTGGAAGAGTGTAAGAAATGGAAGGCAGACATGGCTTGAGCCACGACTCTGTGATTAGGATTACATGGATGTTTTGACAGTTAAAGCTTGCCAGCATATCTGGGAAATGGGCTGGAATACTCTGGGCGTTTATATGGATGACATTAAAATTCCCCGGTACATCTGCAAACAGAGACTGAAGGGTATATTCAAGTGTTGGTAAACTAGAGAAGCTATCATCGAGACTGTCTGCTGTGTGAAAACTTTCATTATCACTACAGGACAAATCAGACATATACATATATATATACTTATACTATTAATATTTAAATACAATATATATTTGTTAATGATATAAATTAAGATAAATTAATGAATAAAATAATATAAATATGACTCTCAAATACACTCAAATGTATAAGTCCACCGGCCAGTTGCGTGTTATAACAGATACAATATACAGGTAAAATAAAATACCATTAAAATGAAAGAACAAAATTACAATTAAAAAAGTATTAAATAAGTTAATATGAAATTGTCCAGGTTAAAATGTTGGCCCAAAAGCCTCTTACCCAATATCGATTTTGGAGTTCAGAATATGAGGAAACAAAACGCATAAAAATGACATTTAAATGAGTGAACGTGAAGTGAGTTGACAGTGTTTGAAAGTTTTGTAATAAGATAAGTTTTATGGTAACTACCTTAAAGTTTAACAAAGCATCATAATTTTATAGTTTATTTTATTATAGTTTAAGAAGGTAGTGAAGGAGACAGAAAGAAAGTTAAATAGTTAGGTATAAAGTCAATAGAAAAGTGGGTACGAGATTACGTTATCAATGGCCTGCAATAATATAAACAATATATACCTGGACAATGTTTGGAATAACGCTACTGTTACTTTTTCGCCAAGGCAGCAGCTCTTCGTGTCTTCGGGGCGGGCTTTATTGAGTCTGGGATATTATTTAAGTCAGCGACAGTTGCTATCCGGTGTCTGTTACCATTGGGGCTCAGGACATAAACAGAGCCTTCTCTGGACCAGCAGTTTGTGACCCCATACTTCTCTCGCGCCGCCATGAATGCCGCGTGTCGCGTGCGCGTCAAAAACTCTGAGAGAGTCACACCTGTGCCCTTCAACCTCTTCTTCAACCTCGGTAGAAAGCGGGGATCCGGCAAAAGTCTGGAAATTTCTGAAGACATTGGGAGTTGGAAAGTCACACCAAGACTCAATTCCTAAAAATTTAAACTTAGATAGACTTAATAAACATTTTTCTTCTTCGTCCAATTTTAATGGGGCTACTAAAACCAATACACTGCAATATCTTTCATCTATTCCAACTCCTAATATGATTGTGCCAATTCTGGAGCAAATTCTTCCTATCTTATGTCACGTCTTTAACTACTCCATTTCTGGTGCTATTTTTCCATCCTCATGGAAAAATGCCCAGATAATCCCGTTACCCAAGAAATCTAAGCCATGTTCCTACTCTGACTATCGTCCTATATCTATTCTTCCTTTCCTATCTAAAGCTTTAGAGCGTCTCATTCATTCGCAACTCAGCTCCTTCCTAAATAAAAATTCGTTACTAAACCCGCTACAATCCGGCTTCCGACCTGGCCACAGCACTGCGACAGCGTTGGTTAATATCACGGAAGACATAAGACTAGGCATGGATGGCGGTAATCTCACGCTTTTATCCTTACTTGATTTTAGCAACGCCTTTAATACCGTGGATTTCGACATCTTGCTTGGTATACTCGGCTCTATTAACATATATCCAACGGCTATTGAGTGGTTTCGTAGTTACCTGTTTGGTCGCCGGCAACGTATTCGCGTCGAAGAATCAAGCTCTTCCTGGTGCAATACGACCGCCGGTGTACCGCAGGGTGGCGTTTTATCTCCGTTACTCTTCGCAATATTTATAAATACAATCTCCGAAAAATTACTTTCATCCTACCACCTTTATGCTGATGACCTACAAATTTACACCCAAGCTACCCCAAACAACTTGTCCAATGCATTTACTGTGCTCAATGAGGACTTGGATCGGATTTGCGAATGGAGCAAGAACCATGGACTCACTCTAAATTCTTCCAAGACACAAGTAATTGTTATTGGCAGTCCAAGGTTGACTCCAAAAATAGATTGGGCCCAGCTTCCTCGGATTACTATGGGTGGAGCCGTCGTGCCAGTTAGTGATAATGTCAGGAATTTAGGTATCTATATGGACAAAACATTTTCTTGGAATATTCAATTACAGGAAACGAGTCGAAAGCTTTTCGCGTCAGCGGGTGCCTTACGTAGGCTCCGAAACTTCCTCCCAATTGCCACTAAAACTGCGCTTGCACAATCGCTTCTTCTACCTGTTCTCGATTACGCCGATGTCAGCTATCCCGATCTCACAGAGGAGCAACTAGATAAACTTGAGCGACTTCAAAATTTTTGCATACGATTCATATTTGGTCTTCGCAAGTATGATCACGTGTCAGATTTTCGTAAACAACTCAAGTGGCTCCCAATTCGGCTTCGCAGGAATGCCCATATTCTATCAATGCTATATAATGTATTGTTTAATCCCACCACTCCCTCTTATCTCAAAGAACGATTCCAGTTCCTCCATGCCACACATACGAGATTCCTGAGGTCTTCCGAGAATTTGAGGCTGAGAATGCCAATGCATTCCACTGACTTTGTTGATAAGTCTTTCACTGTTAAGGCTGTGCGCTTATGGAATGCATTACCATTAAATATCAGACGGGCACAATCACTAAATGTTTTTAAAAGAATGGTAAAGGACCACTATCTATCATCTAGTACATAGCTCGCAGTTAAAAACGCTGATTCATTGCTGTGATCCTTCTTTCATATTATTATGTACTATTTACTTTATATGTACTATTTACTATTATATATATATATGTACATATTACATTTATGTGTTAAAACTGTTTATATCTATTTATACCTTATTATACTTCACATAAAGCCGTATATTTATTATTTCATTTTATTTGTACTTCTCTCTCGTACATTTTTGTCTTAGTTTAGTTTATTTGATAACTACACCATATCTTCTGTTTCTGTCACATTACTGTCCATCCCAAGGTTGCCTGGAAGAAATCGCTTCCAGCGATAAGGCCGCCCATTGTACATTAAACTGTATACATACTATCTACTTGTCCTAGTGTAAATTTATTGGTGTACAATAAAGAATTATCTATCTATCTATCTATCTATCTTAGACATCCAGATGCTATCCCTCACTAACACCGACTGCAACTTCACCAGTATGGGCCTAGGCTTGCCTCCCGGTGCTATTCGGCCCATTCTCTGACACCTTTTGATGTCCCCGGCTGCGAAGGAGTCCACCTTGAGGTCACGCTTGATGGTGTTTGCCACCAACTGCATAGTCTGCTCATCCTTCTGCTCAGCTACGCCATGAAGAAGCAGGATCTTGCGGCGGCTACGTGTCTCCATGCTGTCAACCTCCCGAGCCAAATAATTCATCTGATGCTGAAAAGCCTTCAGACTTTCCAGCATAAACACCTTAAAGGTACCAAACTCTTCTGTCAAGTTGGTCAAGTTAGATGTACCTGGGGCTCTCCTTTGAAGCTCTGCCTCGAAGCTAGCCATTCGCTCCATGAAGTTAGCCTGCATATCCATCATAGACTGCCTCATGTGATCCATATTGTGAAGAAAATACTGCTATGTAACTGCTGCCTTAATCTGTGGGGATTTTACGCACGTTAGGAAAAAGGGCCTCGCGAAATGTACGCGTACACGTGTAATGTAGGTCTTGCGCCGCCACTAATTCTGGTACACCTGTAGATGCTATGTAATATATTTTATAGCCAAGAATTCTGAAGAAAAGTACATTTTACTGCAGTTTATTGCCTAAGTAAAGCTTTTGACCCTTTTTACGATCCAAATATTTTTCTCAAATAGGTAGGTATATTTTATTGTCACAAACACTATTTACAGTTTTATGAAGCGCACTTTTACAAGTTTAGTGACATTGGTAATTTAGTGCAAATGACCGGTGACTGCCCCGTGGCACTGCCCAATGACACTAGTGGTAGTGTCAAGGGTAATATTCTTTTCCCGTATACTGCCTAGCCATTTAATAATAAAAACGATATCTTCGTGTGACTAATAATAATAAAATGGGCTGAAAAAAGTACTGAAAAGTCTTTTGTCGGGCGGTAACAAGGTGCATGCCTATAACGATTGGGTCATGCCCGTCCTTACCTACTCCTTTGATATACTCAGATGGACTCAGACTGTGCTGGAAGCCCTGGATAGAAGAGTTCGTACACTGCTTAATTCATATTGAATGCATCATCCACGTTCCTCAGTAATGAGGTTGTATATCCCGCGGAAGTTTGGTGGTCGTGGTTTTTTTAAACGTTAAGACTTTTAACCGCGAGATATGCAACCTTAGAGAATATTTTCTCATGGTGAATGTGGATGTGCATCGGGATGTAGTGATAGTGGACCATGGACTTCCCCCGCTCGCTCTTGCGAAAGAGAACTGGCGCAAACCTGTAATACTCAGCGTCAATGATCGCAAGGAAATATGGAGGAGCAGAGAGCTGCATGGACGACTTTATCGGGCCTTATATGGGCCCGATGTAGATTTAAAAACATCTGTATTCTGGTTACGTTTCGGTGATCTCTCTGGAGAGACCGAATGTTTTGTCTGTGCAATTACTGATGAAGTTGTAATGACGAACAACTAACGGAGATATATCCTTAAGGATGGTACGGTTGACATCTGTCGGGCATGTCACTGACCCGGTGAGTCCCTCAGGCATATAATCTCTGGCTGTTCTCGTTTAGCCAACGCGGCAACGGCGAGTACTTGCATTAGCACAACCAAGTAGCCAGGATTGTCCATCAGCAACTTGCTCTTAAACATAACCTTGTAGATTCGAAGGTGCCGAATTACAGGTATGTGCCCGACCCAGTTCTTGACGATGGTCGTGTCACATTGTACTGGGATCGATCTATCATCACTGACATGATTATTGTAGCCAATAAGCCTGATATAGTGGTGATAGATCGATTAGAGCGCCGCGCAATCATTATCGATATCACCATTCCGCATGACTAATATCTCGTGAAAGCCGAAAAAGACAAGCAAATAAAATATTTGGACTTGGCTCACGAGGTTGTCGACATGTGGAGTGTGGATTCGGCGATTTATGTTCCGATAGTCGAGTCGGTTCACGGACTGATTGCCAAGAGCCTCGACCAACATCTCAAGAGGCTCCGTTAGACAGTTGGGTCAAGGGCCTGATGAAGAAGGTCGAAGGACTCCTTGACACGGTACGCATGGTGAGGAGGTTCCTTTCCCTGGGTCCCTAGCCATAGCTTGGTCCCTGTACCCGATGCCGGTGGTTTTTAATATTTTTAAATAGATTTTTTTAGTATGTATTTAAAAATGTTATTTATAAGTCGTTTAAAATAAATAAAGAGAAATAATAATAAAATGGATTTTATAGTAGGGGAAATCCTTGAATTAAAAAAAAGTACTTTTTATTACATTGAGATCCGAATATTATAAGTAGGTACAGTCTACGATATAAGTTTGAATGATACATCTATTTTCTCATATATACTTACTTGCTTGTGTGTGTGCGTTTTGTTAACTCGATTTAATTAATAGCTGTAAGTCAGAGTCCAATGGCTTTTTAAACGAACCATACGCATTTTATTTACAATATCCAGTACCTAACAAGCAAAACTTAACCTTAAGAGGCCGTCTACGAAATTTTGTTGTTTTCGCCGTCATATGTGATTTTCGTGTGTCATATGTGTTTGTGATGTAAAAACTATATTACTTCGAGTTAAAGTTATGAAAGACCATTTCATATGTTAGTAAATGAATGAGCCATTTACTTATTTTTATTACGTAATTTTGATTAATCGACCTCAAACCCGTTTATTACTAATGAAAGGTTTCAGAGCCAAGGTGATTAATGAATTATTATTTTTTATGCAACTTTTGACGCAGGACTTATACGTAGGTACTTTAAAGTTCTTGATATTGGCATATTCATTGGTCATGGGGTTCATGATCCCGCTGGGCCAGTAATGTCTTGATAATTTTCCTAATTTCAAAAATAAAATTTTATGGAATAACACACATTATATAGATTGTGCTGGCACTATTATTTATGAGGCACCAAATATCAGATAAAATATTGTTCGTGGTTGCTGGCGATCGGTGGCCTGCGGCCTGGGGTTAACAGCGGAAAGGTCCTTTTCAAATCTGAAGATGCTCAAAAATGGGCTCAGTGCTTCGAACTCCATGTTCATAAAAGGAAGGCTTTCGACCAGTGCATCCATTCTACTGGTTGCCGAAACGTGTTGTTCAACTGAAGTTGCGACGGGGCTAATTTACGAATAAAAGTGACGCAGCAAGCTATGGGGCGAGATATGCTTAGTTTTCGCGCGAGTCTCCTTGCTGTGGACCCCACTATGGATTTTTTATGTGCACACAATCTCCGAGGATACCCCCTCCGCCGGAGCCGGTTTGGGTGGTTATGTCAAACTCGAAGCGACTAAAACACACGCCGTCTTTGGGTCTTATTATTGAGTTGCCAGAGATGAGATATCCAGAAATATATCTCTCGCACCACGGCCGGCTCTCCTTAGAGATGGCCCCTTTCGAGTGTAGGGTCACGGTGTCCTCATTTAAGCCGCCGGGTTTGGGGAGTAGGCAGGGTATGGAGACCGGCCGCTCTATTCGTCACCCCCAGGCCTGCGCTTATGGAGGACACTCGTGAAGCGTTCGCTCTTCGCAGGCTTTGCGGGCCGAGTCTCCAGTCCATTGCCTGCTTCTCGAGCACTACTTGCTCGAAGAAAGAGATAGCTATAGCCCATAGGCTCGAGTACCATACCATCCCCGTGAGCAAGGCGGTGGGCGAGAAAATTCCCACTCCTGGGGTTGAAACTAGGAACCGCCTTTTGTTTTTAATTCATTTACAGTGTGAAAATCCTCTCGGATACCCCCGGAATCAGTGGTAATGGTTATGTCGGACAAGGACCGACAAAACCGCACAGCCGTCGCGGGCCATCATTTGCCGGAGGCGAGATTGCCTTTGGCACATCCCTCGCACATCACGACCGACCCAGGGCCATAGAAGGCCACCTTGTGCTAGGGTAACAGGCGGCTCCACCTGTCACCCCCATTGTCGGGCATTGCGAGCTGATGCGCCTCAGGAGTCTGTTTTATCGCCCTTTTCTCTGTGTAATAAATAATGATGTACTTACGTGAGCGACGAACCCTCTACGGCCAAGCAGAGCTTCCTGCGCGTCTGAATCGTATTTCTCTATGGGGCATCGCAGATTTGGTCGAGTTTTAGTTTTAGGTTTTGTTATTTTCCACATGAATAATAATGCCACTTTATACCCAATTTTATAGTATTGTTTCCTAACCCTCGCCGCTATCTTAAAAACCCCTCCACCCTCTATCGAAACCCAGGCTAAACTAGTACCACCCTGACTTGAAGGCTGAATCCGCGCCTGGTTCTATATCACTTTTAATCTCTTGAAAGCATGTTTAAATTAATGTGGTAATGTCACATTTCTTCAGTTGCATTTAGTGAAGTCGAGCCTATGAGGCTGAGTCAAGTGGGGCTTCTAGACAAAGTGACATCATATGAGGGATAACGCCAGTAAAAAGAAACGTGGAGTAATGTATGCATGGAGAAGGAAATTAATCATATTCTGTCCTCCGTGAAAATATGAGATTGTCATTAACATTAATATGTGTGCAAAAGTTAAGAAAATTTAAGTGAGTCTCTGTAGCTCGCAATAAATTAATAATATCGCTGAAGTGTCACGTGATTGATAAATAACGTATAGAAAACGATAAAACTAATAGACTTCGAAGCAATTCCACTAATAGAAGACTTCTTTTAAAAGTGACCTTCTAGTAGTGGAAATTAATTGCGAAGCTAATTCCTTACAATCTACAGACTTGCCATCGCAATGATACTTCTTGCGCTTGGTAAGTAAAAGTGTATATATGTTCCTAACGATTTTGACTAAAACGTTTCGCAATAATCTTAACATCAACGCGTTAAGAGCAAATCAAACTGTTTCATTGATTTAAATTGTATTTAAGTCTTCAGGCTTTCACGGCCGGCGTTGCATGTAGAATATCAGTCGCAACGAAGCCGCCAACGAGGCAAGGCCTCCGAACTCGTCGTCGCCCGGACCTGCGCCACTGAAGATCGACCGCAGTGATCGACGAAACGTCTGGAACGCAAGTTTCAAATGGACCACGGCCAAACAGCCTGGAAGCAGTATATTCTACATTAAATTGTATTATTATATTAACTATATTATATTAACTAAAGGTGTGTACCAAATATTAGAACAATCAGTCAACTGGAAAGTCGGAAAGCAGGGCTTAAGATAATTTTGATTACTTTGGTCGTCAAGATCGCTCTGATGCTGATTGTAGGTACCTACCATATTCCTAAGCGGCGTGCACGTTCTTACTATTAATATTTAAAGAGAATATAACGTTTATAAATGAAAAAGACTAGAGCTGAGTATGCCAAAAAGAACAATAGTATTTCCTTTTATTTTTCGTAGTATAAAGTCAAACTTGATGTACAGACAGATTGAGTATATAAAACGGTTGTATATCAAATAAGGTTGGTGTCTTATCGCTACACAACACTTAATAGGCCTCGTTGGAGTACCATAACACGCACAGTTCTCTACATATCTACCTACATATTAATTACTAAAAATTCCTAGAATCTAAAGTAGGTATAAAATAAGCTTCTGTGGCGTAGCGGTAGTGAACGCGGCTGCTGCTATGCAGGAGGCGCGGGTTCGATCCCCGCTCAGTGCAAATATTTGTATGTATGAATGTGTATATTTGCATTGTATATTATGTATGTATTCATAAAAAAAAGTATCTCAGTATGTTTATCCGCATTCTAGATTCCATATCAAAAGCTAGTTAAGCTATGCTTATCATGGGTCTAGATATCATTGTGTGAAATGTTGTGGAATATTTATTATCATTATCTAATATATAAAATTCTCGTGTCACAGTTTTCGTTGCCAAACTCCTCCGAAACGGCTCGACCGATTCTCATGAAATTTTGTGGGCATATCGGGTAGGTCTGAGAATCGGCCAACATCTATTTTTCATACCCCGATTCGCGATAACCGACATCCAAGCGGGCGGAGCCGCGGGCGACAGCTAGTTTATTATAGGTTTCCTTCTTCTTCATCCTAGCGTTAATCCCAGTCACATCCGAAGCCGGAATCCGGGGTCTGCTCTTTCCAGGCTAACTGCGGGTTTGGCTGTACTTCGACATTTTCCATGAAGCGACTGCTATAGATGTTCGTATTGCAACCGGTACTGACGGCTAAAAGTGCTTTTCGAGACATGACCAGACCAATGCATATGGCCATATTCATGCCTACAAATATTTGTACTGAACAGGCATCGAACCCACGCCTCCTATGCAGCGTAGTCGCGTTCACTACCACGACGTAGTGTGTAACCTACAATTTATTCTGAGAATCAAGGGAGGCAGATTAAGTGAAATTGACGGGTGCAAAAAAAAAAACATATTTTTTGCGTTAGCTTTTGGTAAGTATCCTTGAAGAAATAGATTGATAAAGGTAATATGATTAGTATATATGTTTGCCCAGGCTTTAATAATACATTATTGTGAAAAGTAAAAGGGGGACATCTTTTACTTTTCACAATAATTTTTTCAGTAGACTGATTCTGTTCACGTTGGCGGTTTGATCCCAAGCTCATAATCAGATTGTATTATGTGGTATTCGTTTAGCTAAACATCAACTATAAAAAAGTAGTATAAGTATATAAGTAGGGGTATTAAATATTTTAAATAACTTATAAAACCTTACCTTTGCATCTATCAACAAAAAAAAGTATCTGTAGACAAGTGTCACTTACAAAAATTTCACATTGCTGTGTCAGTCAGTAAGCTGTCCATACATTTTTTTTACATTCATAATGTTTTCCTAGCTATTTACTTACAAACATGATAATTCCTGACAACGAAATAAAGAAAATTTTTGATAGTAATAATAATTTGATTATTGTAATTCATCAACTCGCGGGCACACCACTATAATCGCTCTAAGTATTTCTCTACTATATATATTTTGACCTCAAAATGGCTCCAAAAAAGGACAAAAAGGGCAAAGACGCAAAAGGAGGTAAAGCTGCACCAGGACCACCTCCAAAACCTAAGAAAATCCCACCACCACCAGCATGCTTCAAGCCCGAAGACATAGCAAGATTCAAAGAAGTTTTCAAGTTACATGACGTGGAGAATATCGAGAAGGTAAATATTTTACAACTTCAAAAACATCCTAGCGTTTATCCCGGTTTCATCCATTGCATCCGGACCTCTTTGTCTCCATAGGGCCAGGGCCCGCCTTCCTTTGCTTTCCCCTCCACTTTGTCTTAAGAATTGGGTAAAATACTAATTTATCATTCATTTTAAATTTCGTAGGTACCCATAGATGATATTGGAATTATGCTAAGAAGACTTGGGTTTAATCCAAAAACGGCTCAGCTCAATGAATTATTTGAAAGGATTCTTGAAGATGATTTGGTAGATCAGGTTGAATTTCACGAGTTTTTGTTCATGATAGAAGGAAAAATGATCATGGGAGACGACTTTGAGCTACAATTGGTCCATGCTATGCGAGACTTAGGCCACGATGATGAAGAAACAGGTTTTGTAGACTTTGAGGTGTTTCGAGAAGAATTGATGACGTGGGGTGAACCTCTTGCTGAAATAGAATTTATGGATTGGGTCAAATTTTGTATAAAAGATAAAACTTACAATATGGAAGATGGGAAATTTCAATATCTTAAGTTTATAGAGAATATGAACAATAAGGACAAGAGATTCTTCGCAGAACCGGTGAACTTCTTTAAGCTGGACCAGAAGACTTTAGCGGCTATGGCAGTGCAGAAGGCGGCAGAAGAAAAGGCAGAAGAAGAGAAAAAGGCTGCTGAGAGAAAGGCTCGAGAAGATGCTAAACGGGCAAGGATGATTGCAGAGGGCCTAATACCGCCAGACTAATTGACTAAAAAATTCCGTGTAATTAATCATTTAAAATGGCAATACAGTTTCATTTCGTTCTCTAAATTGCATTTTTTATTATTTTAGTCATTTATAACAATTCAAATATCGTGCTATATTCAGCTGAATATTTTATTATAAGTGCTACAGGTTTTCAATCACCATTGATAGCTAAATAAAAATGTATTCATTACATTAATTTATGATATTACGTTATAATCGCGAGTATGCTAACACTAGACAGATGAAAATAAAGGTAAAATAAATGCTGCACGACAAATAAACATATTTATGCTATATATGATGCAAAGCATTTGTCGCCGAAAGAAGCGGCGAAACATATTTAACATACCTAATAAATAAATGGAAACTACTGCACTGGCAGTAGCCCAACACCTGCTATACCGGGTGTAAGGGGAACGCTCCCGAAGCCGAAGGCCCGTGGTAGTACTCCGGGTATACAACAGATTGGCATAAGTCATTTTTAATTTTTTGTCTCATTTTTAGCATTATTTATTCTCCATAGTATTAGGAAAGCTCAATGAAACGACAATTTCATAAAAAAACATCACTACAGAAAAAAACAAATGGCGCCAACCGCGTGCTTTTTTTGTGGCATTATTTTCAAAAGAAATTGTCGTTTCATTGAGCTTTACTAATAGGACAGAGAATAAATAATGCAAAAAAACGGAAAAAATGAAAAAACAGAATTATTTTACAACACCGAGAACCGGGCTGGTTCCCAGTGGGGTAGAATAGGACCACTTCAGCTCTTCCTGTAGGTGTCATGAAAGGCAACTAAGGGATAGGGCTATTCTCAATACGATAGTAAACAAGCCCAAGACAAAGTGCCCGCTAAATGGCAATAAGCTCGCCCCCTTCTTCTTCTTCTTCCGCATGTGGTCCCTTGTAGATGGGCCTTTTTGCGTGATTGTGTGGTTTTTTTGTATCCACAGCCCTACTCCAACTATCCAAGCTCCTTCCAGAAAGCGGCCAGGCTGCCGGGTCTGCTGCAGGCCTCTCGGAGTGTGCTTGGTGTTCCCAGGTGTTGCGCCCGTTGTTCCGCGACCTCGCTGCAGTTCATGACTACGTGGGCCGGTGTTTCGTCAGTCCTCATGCACGCTCGGCATAGTGGACTGTCCGTTAGACCTATAACATACAAATGTTTGTTAAGATTACTGTGCCCTGTTATGGTTCCTACTACAAACCGTAGGTCCGCCCTATTTAGGCGCAGCAGTTTTTTAGAGAGCCGTCTGTCTAGAGATGGCATTGCCTCTCTCGATTGACGACATTCCTTCGTCTTCGCCCACATTTCGGCGTGTAGTTTCCTTGTTCTATGTCTCAGCCAGAATCTTTGCTGGTTTGCCGATATTGGTATTACGGGTTCCACCCTGTAGGTCTCTGTTTCGGCTCCCCTTCTGGCCAGTACATCAGCCGCGTCGTTGCCTAGGGAACCGCTGTGTCCTTTGATCCATTGGAGTGTAGTCTCGTTTGTCTCGCATATTCCCTCCAATTTCTTGTGGCACTCTAGGACTAGTCCTGATTTTATTGTGTTGCTGCGAAGAGCGTGTAGTACTGCAGTGCTGTCCGTTAGGATTCGAATGCCTTGATTCTCTATCTTTCTTGCAGCGACCGCGTCTGCGGCCTGGATTATAACACATTCCGCTTGGAAAATTGTGTTGTGCATGCCCAGTGCTGTTGATATGTTAATATTTAAGTCAGCGGAGTAGGTGCCGGCACCTGTCCCTGTTTTCATTTTAGATCCATCCGTGTATATCCTCACCTCCTTTGTGCCGGATGAATCTGTTCTCTTTTCCTTAAGTTCTATTTTGTACCCCTATTACGTGGGAATGATAATCATAGTTAGCGAAACGTTGGTGTTATTGTTAATACACGTCTGTCTATCCCTTCGGGGACTTACAGACGTAAGATGATGAAAATATTGTACAAAGTAACCCAGTGAGAATTCAATAACGTCCTTCTCTGTAATGAAAATGTACATCAGCCTACTTCATTAAGTGAGGAACGCTGAGTGTCTATCTACATACATATTCATTCGTTCAGTAGGACGTAGGTAGTGTGCCTGCATAATTTTTAACTTACAAAAGAAATGGGACGGCTGTAATATTTCTCGCTCAAGTCTAATTTGTTACACAAGATCGACTTCAAGCTCACGTAGCGTATAATGAAACGTTAGTACGTTAAAACAGGGAGCTTCTGTGTACCCAACTAGTAGACCTACCATGAAACCAGCGATCGAAAAAGCTTGAGTCTTTACCAACAATATTTTTGTGGATAGAAGATTTTTGAAGTGAAAACTTCTTTAGCGGCGTTGGATGGGTGTAAAATGTTAAGGAAGCGTCAGGATTAGTTGACCTTTGAACCGTAACCGACAACTGATGTCATACAAGATTGGTACAGACTATCTATTTTGCAATTTGCAATAGATAGCGTCGTAGCTTAAACGGTAAGCACTTCGACTGTAAGTCCTTATAGTTTCAGATAGTATCGGGTTCAAACCACCTGGCCTTTAAGGATTTTTTGTGATTGTTTTATCTTATTATAATTTATTACTTTTGGTGATTATTTTTTCTTTTTGTAATTTATTACTTTTATGATTATTTTTTCTTTCTGTAATTTATTATTTTTTCTTTTCATAATTTATTAATTTCTTCTGACAGAAAATTAGCAGATTATAAGTGATAGGTTCTATGATTAGCGGTATATTATAGGTATGGTTCTTTTGGTTCTTTTTTATCTTTTTCTATGTATATAACGAAGAAAGAAAAAAAGAAAATGTTTTCACTTCTGCCGGCACTCCCAGAGTGCAACCCGTATTTTTTTTTTACCACTAAGCCAGGAGCAGGGTTATTCTTAGAAATTTATAAGAATTTATCTCATTGATATAATTTTATTTAATTACAAATGTCTAAGAATGACCAACACCGTTGCGACGCCTCAACGCAAACGCACAAATGGAGCCTCACTGTTAGGCGGCAGATAAGTACCTACACGGCATGAAAAGTAGTTACCGTGGCCTATTGACGTGTGCAACACCAGGGGGTCACACACGTGCTGCCAACCCTGTAAGAAGAGAGAGTTTCTGTGCTATCAATGCAAAAGAGCCTTAGGTCTTGCCATTGACAGCAAACACATTTATCCCGTAAATGTAAAGACGGTATGTGATACTTCGGTTCCATTGAAACTCCACAGGAAGAAAACCGAAGCGACTTAATGGTTCCTAAATGACTTTCGTATGTATTACGTGCGGGCCTACAGTTTTGGATGTTTCAAGGTAGTCCTCTGGTCACGGTTCTACATGGCGGGGAAGACTCGTGTAGCTCTGTCGTATAACGATGATGAATTAATGACTGCTAATAAAATTTACCCTCACAGTTCCTGAGTGAGGCGAGAAAAAATCTTAATTTTCGATTTGGGACGATACCACAGAATAATTAATAGTACTAACGT
This sequence comes from Eilema caniola, assembly GCA_949126895.1. NCBI lineage: Eukaryota > Metazoa > Arthropoda > Insecta > Lepidoptera > Erebidae > Eilema > Eilema caniola. The sequence goes on from OX421476.1 coordinate 4,529,896, forward strand.
ACAGAAGGATCACTGCGCAAGAAGATTTAATTAATTCCAGTCTTGCTCCGACGCAATACGGTGGAATTCAGCTCGCACAACATTAGGTACCTATAATTTTATTCACCTACTACTTCGTCTCTTTCTATCGCGTACCTCTTATCTCTTCTTACGCCTGTTAGGGTTGCCTTCTTGTGAAGAAATGAATATTTGATTACCAGTCCAGTTATGTACCTGTTACTAATTTTCTACTTATGTGAAAATGACAACTTTAAACATACCTACCTAGTATTAGATGAAAAAAGTATTTTATTACAATGTCCGCATATTTTAACATAAGACGATAAGCATACTACTACATTTAGAATTCTTTGCTACTACACTTTAGTGTATTTGCTAAATTGAACATACCATTTACGTGTTTAGTTACATGCCGTACGACGCAAACACGAAACGGCTTAAACTAGTCCGAGAGCCGACACCCAAAAATCATGTTGGTAAATTATTTTGATTTGCGCCAGCTAAATTGAATGCGCTTTGAAAGCAGTTCGTATTTGAATTTATATTATTGTTAGGAACTCCGTTCCCGGATACTATAAGCTTTGTTGGAACTGTATTTGGTTTCAGTTGTTTGATTTTCCTGATTGCAGAATCTTCAAAATGATGGGAGCAGACTTCGTAGCTTTTAGCTCTCAAATTTTCTTTGCTTAGTAAGTCCTCTCGTCTTATTAAAATCAGCCACTCTCGGCGACTAAAATAAAATAGACAAATGGTAGTCAGTACGGAGCAAACACACATGTGCTTATGGTCTTTGGTTAGAGTGAAGCAAACGGGGCACTGAGGAGCACAGTCACCGTAGTAGTCGCTCGTCGCCGTCACAGGAACAGTCCCCGTTGCAGTCGCCATAGTCCAGTCTCTATACAATGAAAATTTTGTGTTTGATAATCGCCACGCCGAGAAAGGTTAGGTGCGCCAAAAGTAGTATAACTTCAAAAATCGTATCTCCTAAGCTAGTAAAAATCACTGGACATACATGGGGGTGGCTCAAATACTCCTCAATATGGGGCGCCAAATTTTTTGGCCAGGAGAGCTGGCCACCATGTATTGTCAAACTTAACCTTAGCTCTCGGTCTATATACCCGTCAGACTAGCCAAAGTGCGCCAAAGTATCTAATTATCATGTTCAGGTGAATAATATTAAATATTATGCTATTCATTTGTATACCTATTAAATTTATTACTTCAGCTCTCGGACTATAAACAAAGAATACTAAATATTACCTATAAGCTATAAGGTAGCTTTCGAGCGCGAAGGTTCATATATTATGTAGTTAAGAACTAATAAATGACGGCGTTATGAAGGGACAAACATAAGAAATTAAAAAAATCGAATAGAGACCCTCCTCCTTTTTTTAAGTTGTTTAAAAAGAAGGAACTTGGAACTGCAGAAATTACGTAGGGTAGGTATCGTCAGTGGTACCTACCTACCTATAGTCAACGCGCAATGCCCGTCAAGGACACTCGAAATAAGAAAAATACGTCGAGGCGGGTGACAGCGGAGTACGTTGACCCCGATGGGTCCGATCCAATAACCCTCCCAGTTCAAAAATCTAGCTGGCTAGGTACCTACCTACTTCGTGGTCTACCTATAAAATAAGTAGTTTTAGTCTAGTTACGCATTTTGAACAGTAGTAGTGGTAGGTTGGGTTATGGGTAGGTAGGTAAGTACCTTAAAATTTAAAAATTTATTAATTTGGCAAAATTACCTTACAGCATCTTTGGGAAGCGAGAAAAAAGATAAATCCGGCATATTTCTATTCGAATTCAAACAGCCGAACGCCACACAATATCGTCTGTCATATTTTCTTTTCTTGTCCATTCTAAGGTAGGTACCAGTAGTAGGCACGATCAAGAGAGAAAAAAAATGTTTTTATAAAATCCCAGCCGAGCGCGAGCATAGAAAACACCTCAAGCGTTCACACGAGCGCGCGCGTGACACTCGACTAATTTTTAATCCGCTCGGCCGGCTACTTCGTTGTAGGTATATAACGGATGTACTGCGCGGAGTGAACCACGCCTGACGATACACAGGAACGACATCGATGAATGAGGTAATTAATTTTGAGCTTCAATTGACATAGCTGTATAGACATAGCGTGACTCCTTGCAACCAAAAGTTACTGCTTGTTTTTCTGTCGCTGGTTCTAGTGCTTTCATGAACTCGTGCAGTAGTGGTTTCAAAGTTGTTTTTCGATATTTTTCCATTTTTTGTTCCGCACTAGTCTAGTTAATAGTACATCGTGTTTTGATATCGTCAGAGAAAATAATTGCTCTCGAGCAACTCTAATAGGTTTTTAGTTTGTAATATTATGGAAAAAGAGATACTGTTTATATGAATATAATTTCTACCTACAATATCTAAATGTTGTATACTCTAGAGAGCAAATTATTTCTTGGTCTTATTTTTGGGTTCCGTAGCCAAATGACAAAAAACGGAACCCTTATAGATTCTTCATGTCTGTCTGTCTGTCCGTCCGTATGTCACAGCCACATTTTTCCGAAACTATAAGAACTATACTGTTGAAACTTGGTAAGTAGATGTATTCCGTGAACCGCATTATGATTTTCACACAAAAATAGAAAAAAAAACAATAATTTTTTGGGGATAATTAATTTATTTTAAACTCAAATTTTTTTTTCATCAAACCCATACCTGTGATGTCCTCAAAAATGATATTGAGGTTTCAAATATATTTTTTTTCTAAGCTGAATAGTTTGCGCGAGAGACACTTCCAAAGTGGTAATATATGTGCCCCTGTAACTTCTAAAAGATGAGAATGATAAAACTAAAAAAAAATATATGATGTATATTACCATGCAAACTTCCACCGAAAATTGGTTTGAACGTGATCTAGTAAGCAGTTTTTTTTAATACGTCATAAATCGTAAACAGCAATTTACCTACTTGCTGCTACGGAACCCTTCATGGGCGAGTCCGACTCGCACTTGGCCGCTTTTTTCACCGTTGCGTATGAGAATAGACATAATAATAGACATATAATGTGATTCATATATTTTTTGTTTCTCGAGTATACATTTCATTTAGAAAATAAAATACAGTGTTGTCCCACAAATTTTGTTAGGAGAACATTTAAAAGATTTTAATTCGATATGCGATACGTGGAGCGGGTTTTTTAAAAGTGATGTACCAATGAATCAAATCTTGTGATAATCTTGAAAATCGATTTAAACTGATAAAGACAAGTAGGCAAGTTGATTTAAAATTTAGCCGCCTGTTTGTACCGAGGGACATATCTAATGGTACCGGGGTGCCACCTTACACGTTTTAGTCGGTTCGAGTTCGAAATAACCGCCCCACTGGCCAGCGGGGTTAGTTCGAATGGTATCCGTGTGAATTTCTGCGTGCAAAGGAGACAACGGTTGACTATTTTTTTATTCTTAAAGTTGTTTTAAAACTGAAAATCCAGTTTTTCGTTTTTAATCTAAGTTTTATAGTTGTCATAAATCCTTGTGTTGGGGCTTCAATGTTGATAATTAAAACTCCAAAATCGAATTATTACTTGGTTTAATGTCCATAAGACTATATTTTAACAAATAATTGAGAGCAGAGTGCTTGTACGCAACTTGGTAGAAAAAAGGTTTATAAAAATGTTACTGTCGGTACTTGAGAATAAAATAATTAACGCCTATCCATTTAGTGTGGCAACAAAACATGGCTCCTTCATATTATAGGCGTAGCAGGCGTTAACATCCTCCCCCCGTTGAAACTCTTAAGGTTTCAACCGTCCAGGAGATCTTCTTCGGTTGGCAAGGGACAGATGCGAACCAGAGGTCGACGAACGGTTCCTCTAATTGTTTTGACGTCAGCAACACGCGATATTCCGTCTGGACCAGGAAACAGCCTTGTTATGCGTCCAAGTCTCCAGCATAAGGGTGGTACATCATCTTGTTGTAGCAAGACCATGTCTCCAATTTTCGCAGTTGCTTTATTGGTCTTCCATTTGCGACGGTGTTGTAACTCGGCTATGTATTCTCGTTGCCAACGCAGCCAAAAATGTTGAACTATTTGCTGTAGTCTAGCATACCGCTTCAAGTTGTTTGAATTGCAATCTTGAAGTGCAGGTGATGGCAGGGCGGTAAGAGCTCGACCAATCAGAAAATGCCCAGGAGTAAGGCAATGGAGATCATCAGGAGAGGTAGATAAAGGATAGAGAGGCCTACTATTCAAAATAGCCTCAACTTGTGTAAAAAGAGTTAGAATCTCTTCAAAAGTTAAATGGGAATTCCCCATTACGCGTTTCATATGGAACTTTGCTGAACGCACACCGGCTTCAAAAATTCCGCCAAAATGAGGAGCGTAAGTTGGTGAAAAATGAAATTTTATGCCCTCCGAACAAGCAAAATCAGATAGATGAGTACAATTCATTTTAAAACAATCGTTAATATCTTTAGCTCCTGCAACAAAATTGCGTCCATTGTCACAAAATACCTCTGTTGGCCTGCCTCTTCGTGACACAAATCTACGGAACGTCATAATGAAAGCGTCTTTGGACAGATCGCTAACTGCTTCTAAGTGTAAAATTTTATATCTTAGACATATAAATAAACAAAGATAGCATTTGGTTATTGAGGCACCACGTCCCCGTTTATTTAGAATAAAAAAGGGACCAGCGAAATCCATTCCCACAGTTTGAAATGGAAAGCTTGGTGTGACACGTTGCGAAGGTAAATGTCCCATAATAGGGGTAATCGTCTTACCCTGCAAACGTCTACATCTACAGCAATTCCGAAAAGTACGTCTCGCCAAATGTCTACCGTTTACAGGCCAAACATATTCTCGAACAATTGCTAATAACAGCTGCGGACCAGCATGCAATCCATGCCTGTGTTCGTATTCGAATATTAATCTGGTAAAATGATGAGAGGCATGCAAAAGAATTGGGTTTTTTTTATTATAATTGAAATCTGATAGCTCTAATCGGCCACCAACTCTTATGAGCTTATCATCATCCAAAAATGGTGTCAATGATAAAATGTTTGACTTGGGACTTAAGGGTAATTTATTATTTAATAAATTATACTCTTTTAAAAATGATTCTTGTTGTGATAAACGACACAAATGAAGAAACGAATGATTTAATTCGTCAACTGTCAAACTACCAACACATCTTTTATTTTTATTTTTTAAGTTACCTATGAATCTCAAAACATAAGCAAAAGATCTTTTTAATTTCTGTAAGCTAGAATAGTTTTTGAATACAATTATAGGGCTACAATTAGTTGCAATACTACAGGTAAAAATAGAATTTGGTTTAGTTTCAGGTAGGTTTTTGCATCAATTTGCTTTGGTAAGATAGGCCAAGCATCTTCGGGCGCCATTAGGAATGGAGGACCTGACCACCATAGATCAGTTCCACCTATCTGATTGGGATTAATTCCTCTAGATATGAGATCTGCAGGATTAGCCGATGTAGGTACATAACGCCATGATGATAAATCTGTCAATTCAGATATCTCGGCAACTCTGTTTGACACAAAAGTTTTTAAACTTTGAGAGCCAGCATGAAGCCATCCCAGTACAACTGAAGAATCACACCAGTGTACCTCATATTGAATGTTGCATCGCAATGAATCCCTGACAACTTTACATAACCTTGCAGCCAGTAAAGCAGCACATAATTCTAATCGGGGAATCGTTGTAGTCTTAATTGGAGCAACTTTAGATTTAGAACAAAGTAACTTGACTGTAACTACGTTCGCTGCCTGTACAGAACGCAAATAAATGCAAGCTCCGTACGCCTGTTGGGATGAGTCGCTAAATGAATGTAGTTCAATAGTTACAGGCTCATCGCAAATTATACGCCTTGGAACTTTTAACACTAGAAGAGATGGTAAGGCAGCATTGAACTTCTCCCAATCCCTTTGAATTTCATTTGGAACTGGAGAGTCCCAAGTTAAGCTTTGCAGCCAAAGTTGCTGTAATAGAATTTTCATCTTGATCACACATGGGCTAATTAATCCTAAAGGATCGAATATTTTAAATATAGAAGAGAGCATAGATCTTTTAGTTAAGTTAGTAGCATTAGAACAAAGTGGAAGTTTAACAGGAAAATGTAGCTGATCTGTGGATGGGTTCCATCCCATACCCAAGGTATTAGTAGACTCGCTAACCATAAGATTGTCGTCTTCATGGTCTGATAAATTAAATAAAGATGGCATGTTTGTCTTAAATTTGCGGAGATTGAAACATCCTTGTTTCAAAGCATCAGTGACTGCCTTGTGGATATAGCGTAAGGAATCTTCGCTTTCAGAACCCGTAATAAGATCGTCAACTAGAAAGTCATGTTGTATTATATTTTTAATCATAGGATCAGTAGTTTCTTCACCAATCTGCCATAGACAACGTGTACTCAAATAACTCGAACTTGCCATTCCGTAAGTTACAGTATTCAGCTCATATATTTTGATAGGCATAGACTCGTCTTCTCTCCATAGTAGAAGTTGAAGTTTGCGATCTTCTTCATGGACCCGGATTTGACGGTACATCTTTTCGACGTCACCCGTGAGGAGATACTTATACTGACGAGCTCTTATCAATATGGAGAAGAGCGAATCCTGGATATTAGGGCCAACGAGAAGGAGGTCATTGATAGATACACCTGATGAGGTAGAAGCCGAGCCGTCGAACACGACTCTAATTTTAGTGGACTCACTACTGTCTTTAAATACGGCATGGTGGCAAAGGAAATATGACGTATTAGATATAGATACAGTGGATTCTGAAAGGTGACCCAAGTCTGCGTACTCACGCATAAAATTTATGTATTGGGACTTGACTTGAGGTTGTTTGCGAAATCTTTTCTCTAAATTTAATAATCGTTTCTTAGCTAGTGAATAGGATTCTCCAAGACAGTCGGGAGTATCCTTTAAAGGTAGACCCACCGAGAATCTACCAGTTTCAAGGCGGAAGGTGTGGGACAAAAAATGTGCTTCACATGCCTTCTCGCTTTGACTTAACAGAGGTTTCGTTTGAGGTATATCTTCTACGTCCCAGAACTTACTGAGCTCTCTATGAATACTATCGTCAGATGAAGTACTCGTATAAGAAATCGTTGACTGATTGCAATGTATGTTAGTACTATTTAATTTGGTACCTTTAGGGAAATTCATAGTTATAGGACCAGAAACCAACCAACCGAATTGAGAACTTCTTAATATAGGCAAATTAGGACCGAGAGAAAGTTGATCGCGGCCAAGAAGATCCCAGAAAAGATCGGCACCAATTAGGACATCGACGGGTGCTGGCTGGTGAAAGTTAAGGTCAGCTAAGAATATATCACCCTGAATATTGAGTTGTTTAACATTAATTGATATTTTAGGTATATTACCAGTTAACGCAGATAAGACTAGAAAGGTGGACGTAACGTTGAAATTCTTCATCAAAGATTTCAATTGCATCACGCAGGTTTCCGTAGTCTGACTGGTTATCTTGTTGCCTATGCCAATGATATTGACATTAAAGCTAGACGTGGATTCTAAACCTAGTTTTGTTTTTAGAGATTGAGTTATAAATGACGACTGACTACCGCAATCTAAAAGGGCGCGAACCCTTTCCTTTTGATTTGTTTTTGGGTTACAAACTTCAATATAGGCAGTAGACAGTAGAACTTGATTAGTAATTCGATTACAGAAATTAACAACAGTATCATCACCACTACTGTCGTTTGATGTGGTGGTAATATTGGAAATATTGTTACTAGTAGTCTGCTTGTGTAGAAGACTATTATGTTTGGCGTTGCACATACGACACGGACCCATGCGACAGTTGCGTACATTGTGGCCAGTTCGTAAACAGTTATGACATAACTTTAATCTGTTTACTTCCTTTAATCGATCCTCTACACTTTTGGCCACAAATTGGGGACAGTCGTAAATGCGATGAGCACCTTTACAAACTACGCATGACATAGTAGAACTGGAGTTATCATCTATATTAGCAGCGTATGACTGATTATGTTTACTATTTGAACTTGTAGGCCTTGATGGTACCGGAGTCTTTGCTTTAGTATGTGAATTACGGTTTATTGCCTCGAGAACATCAGCGCGGGCTATAAGAAATTTAAAGAAATGTTGCAAGTTGGAAATGTCTTGCAACGTGCCACGGAACTCTTCCCATTTCTCAAGGGTATCACTATCAAGCTTAGGACTCATTATGTGAATGATTAAAAAATCCCACTCGTCAGTAGGTTGACCGAGAGTTGATATAGCGCGTAAGTTTTTACTTATATGATCAACAAAAAACCTTAATGACTTTTCGGACTCACGAGTAATTTGTCGTATGTTCAACATGGAGTCTGCATGATAACTCATTAATTGGCGCTTATTGTCGTATCGATCACATAATAATTTCCAAGCGGCGGTATAGTTGGCGCTTGACACCACCAAGTTAGCTATAATGCGTGCTGCATCGCCCGTCAGGTACGAATTAAGGTAGCGGAATTTGTGAATCGGAGCTATGCGCTCATTATTGTGTACTATTGATAAAAAAGTGTCACGAAATTCAAGCCAACGGAAGTAAGAACCATCAAACTTTGGTACCTCAAGACGAGGTAATTTATAATCTAGATTCTCACATTCATTGTTGCAGTGAGCTGTAGATAGTAGGGTTGAATTTATATCTTTATAATTGCTTTCTTCCCGTTGATTCGAGTTATATTTTTTTATAATACTTTGAGCAATAGCAATGTTAGATATAAATAGTTGCTCAATAATATCACGTTCATCAATTTCATTACACAAATTATCCGGATTTAATACTTCTATCTGACTTTGTAATTCATCAAAACGGCCATAGATGGTTTGAAATTTGCTTAATTTTAATGTCAACTCCGCTATCTCAATATCAGATAAAGTCTCATTTGAAGTAATAATTGACAAGTAGTTCCTAAATTTTGTAATTTGACCCTTTATGGAACTTCGTTTTACCAGTAAATCTTGTGTAGCCTGAGTAGGCTTCGAACAAACATCACTTGCATTATCTTTGTCAGCCATAGTGATGATAAGAGACGCTGGTTAATATTAGTAAAATATTCTAATTCAATAATTACTCACTTTAAAAATAAACCGTTCAGGTATCAAACAAACAAAATGTTTAGTAAAAATGTAATTACTTTGTAAGTTAATAAAATTTAGCTTACGTTCCTCGTACAGCGTAACCTGAGTGCGGCCCTGTGTGCTCCCAGCAAAGTCTATATACCGGCTGGCCGTCAATTGTTTCAAAATGACGATCTCGTAGTCGGTATCGGTCTGGAATGTTCGGCGAAAAATATGTTATATTTGCTTAAATAACAGTATGATGAACCCTACGAGGTTATTTATTAGTGAAATAGAATGTAATAATACTTCTTTGACTTCTTTGTTTAAGAATTATTGTTTTAATTGCAAAAAAATTAAAATATATGTACCTACAATTATCTTTGTGCTATTTAAGTAACTAATATGGACACTGAAACACAAGTAAATGCTATTTGCAATAGATATTAGGTATAAGATTAGGAATATTTTGTCAATAGTTTGGATGAAGGGAATTCACAAGGAAGGAACACTTAGCTGCATTGGCCGATGCTGCGGTACGATGCTGTATGCTGATCATTGACCGGCGGTGGCTGCAATGGCTGGTACACCTCCAGGAAACCCAGGAAAATAGCTTGTGATAGACGAAAGTTGGCTGCGGCGCAATAGCTAGACCGTCCGAGTATCGTCTTGATGTTCGTATTTGATTTTCGTCGAAAATTGCTGGTCTTGTCCTCGGTCGCCAGATGTTGGGGCTTCAACGTTGATAATTAAAACTCCAAAATCGAATTATTACTTGGTTTAATGTCCATAAGACTATATTTTAACAAATAATTGGGAGCAGAGTGCTTGTACGCAACTTGGTAGAAAAAAGGTTTATAAAAATGTTACTGTCGGTACTTGAGAATAAAATAATTAACGCCTATCCATTTAGTGTGGCAACAAAACATGGCTCCTTCATATTATAGGCGTAGCAGGCGTTAACACCTTGTTTACTGAGTTAAATAAAGATTTTTTGGCTGTTATATAATTTCTACATCTACCCATCTCTACGCAAATATTCACAAGGGCAAAATGGAGTGGGAATGTTTCATACCTTTCTCTTTGGAGTGCGTATGCCAATCACGGGGTCCCATCGTACCATTTCATGGGGTAATATGTACCTTGAAACATTTACCTTTCCACTTCATTTTTTATAACCCAAGGCAGGTGGGATTTTTGTTGATTAGCATATGATGGCGAAGAATCTTTAACAAACCAAAAAACCCCCCCCCCAACCAAGCGAAACAGTCTGCGCGGAGGTCGCGCAGCACCAAGACGCGGAGGTCGCGTCCCAAGCGGTGTCGGAGAACTTCGACACCGCCGACAGCCGGGACAGAAGCCCGGTGGGTCTAAGGACCCGAAAAAACTCGAAATGGCGTAAGAGGAGCGCCAAATTCAAAAATAAAGTCCCTACCCGACCGAGGACAGAGTCCGATGCCGAGCGCACGCTCACCGACTCGTCCTCTAGCAGCAGTCACAGAGGCGATGAAATGCTGCGCCCACCCCCGCCCAAGCTGGTGGCGGTTAGCCGCCAAAAGGCGCGGGGTGGTAAAAAGGTTGCCTCCCAAGCCCGTCCATCGCGGGCCTCTGCCCCGGAGGATGTAGTGGCGCCGCCGAGTTCCTCCATCTCGGCGGCGCCCTTGCCCTGTGCCGGCGACAGCACCTCCACAGAGGTGATGGAGGCCCTGAAGAGCCTTGCCAAGGCCCAGACCGGGGCTATGAAGCCGGAGGAGGACCGGCTCATGCGGGTGACGGTGCGCCTCGTCGAGCACTACAACCTGCTCAGGGCGGAGCTGGCCAGCGCGCAGCTCGAGCGCGCTGAGCTCGGTAGGCAGCAGGTTGCGGTGCTCGAGGAGACTGCGCGGCAGGCAGCGGAGTACCGCAGCGAGATGGCCAAGATGGCGGCCGAAATATCGGCGCTGCAGGAGGCCATGCCGAATGAGCGCGTGACGCCGCCGCCATCCCTGGCGCCGCGGTCGCCGCCGTCTCCGCCGTCGCCGCCGGTGCGGTCGAGGTCGCCGGTGCGGCCGAGACTGCCGCCTCGGGCGCGGCCGGTGTCGCTGGCGCCACCGCCACCGCCTGTACCGGCGCGTTTACCGGCCCCGCCGCCGTTGCCGCCGCGTCTGCCGGCCCCGCCGCGCCTACCGGCCCCACCGCCGCCGGCGCAGCCGAGGCCCACCAATCCGGTGGAGGCCTGCATGGCGACGATGGCCGCCATGGAAAAGCGGCAGGCGGCGCACGAGGAGTGGACGCGGAGTTGTCTGGAGGCCATTATGGACTCCATCCGTCGTCCGCCCCTGGCGCCGCCGAGTGGGGGCTACGCCGGAGCAGTAAAGCGGGGCCCCAGCCGTACGGTGACGGCGGGGACCTCGCAGGAGTCGGCCCGTAGTGTGCCCACTGCGCCTGCTGCTCCGGCCGCTACCGTCGCCTCAGCCGGGAGCGCCCAAGCCAAGGGCAAGGGGAAGGGGAAGGGCAAGGGGAAGACGTCCCAAGTCCCAGCCCCGGCACCGGCTTCGGTCCCGACTGCCTCCACGGGCTCCGCACCGGCAGGGGGCTGGGAGGTGGTCGGCGAGGCGAAAAAAAGCCGGAACGCCCGTAAAAAGGCAGCTAAAAGGGCCAAGAAGGCCCAAGCTGCTGCGAAGGGTGCGTCAGGTAAGCTGCGCGTCCCCCGTACCACCGCTGTCGTCTTAACGATGACACCGGAGGCGACGGCGAGGGGCGTGCAGTACGTGGACCTGGTGAAACAGGCGAGGGGCCTCATTGATATGAGGGCCCTCGATGTGGCGGGGACGCTCCGAGTGACACACACTCGGACGGGTGCCCGTCTCATCCACGTCCCTGGCGCCTCCAGTGGTCCCAAGGCCGATGCCATTGCGGCTAGGCTGAGGGACACGCTGGATGCGGCCGACGTCCGGGTGTCCAGGCCCACCAAGTGCGCAGAATTGCGCATTTCGGACCTGGACGACTCCATCACGGCCGAAGAGATTCGGGTCACCGTGGCGGAGGCCGGGGGTTGCCCCCTGGAGGCGGTTAAGGTCGGAGCGATCCGCTACGGCCGTCGCGGACAGGGGGCAACAGTTGTCGGCTGCCCCATCGCAGCAGCCCAAAAGGCTGCCGACCGGCGGATACTCGCGGTAGGCGGCGTTGTAGGAGTCCGGGTACGGCTCCTGCAGGCTCGGCCGGACAGGTGCTTCAGGTGCCTGTCGGCCGGCCACGTGGGTGTGCAGTGCAAGGCGGAGGTGACGGTCGGCGACCGTTGCTTCCGCTGCAGCCAACCCGGTCACAGAGCCGGTACTTGCGAAGCTCCGCCGCACTGTTTCAGGTGTGCGGCGGAGGGCAAGCCGGCCGACCATAGGGTTGGCAGCAAGGCCTGCACCCGCGGGGAGCCGCTGCCGCGAGGCGGGCGTTCCGCCAACGGTTCGGTGCGGGATGCGGAGATGGTTCCATAATGGATCCCCAGCTCCGCATCCTGCAGGCGAACGTGGGCCACGGTGTCGATGCTCAGGCCCTTCTGCTCCAGAGCATGGCACAGTGGTCCATACACGTCGCCGCTGTCGCCGATCCATACACTCACCGGCCCCTCGGGCCCGCCTGGGTAGTCGACCTGGATGGATCGGCGGCACTGGTGCATAACGCCGCTGCGGGTGCCCCTCCCCTTGTAGTGATCGCAAGGGAGCATGGCATCGTAGCGGCGCGTGTAGGGGAGATTGCGGTCGTGGCCGTTTATCTCACGCCGGGGTCACACCGACTCATCGGGCAGTATCGGCGGTCGCTGGAGCGGCTGACCGACGTCGTCAATGCCTGTACGCCTCGTCCGGTTCTTGTGCTCGGGGACTTCAACGCCTGGTCTCAGGCTTGGGGTTCCCGGCGCGCAAACGCGCGGGGCAGGGCTCTGGAGAGCTGGGCCGATTCTCTCGGCTTAGTTCTCCAGAATCGCGGGGCCGAAGCCACGTATGTGGGCACCTTTGTGGCGGGGGAGCGCAGGTCGATCATAGACCTTTCGTTCGCGAGCGCTTCCCTGTCACTCCGCGTGCGGGACTGGCGTGTCGCCGTGGAGGTGGAGACACTATCGGATCACCGATACGTTCGGTTCGATGTCTCCCCTCCTGCGGGTGATGCGCCGGTCATATCGGCCCAACGCGAGCCGCGCTGGGTGTTGGGGCGACTGAATCGGGAGGACCTCCTGGAGGCCGCCATCGTACAGGCCTGGGCCATTGCGCCGGACAGGCCTGTAGACATAGACGATGAAGCGGCCTGGTTCCGGGAGGCCATGACACGGGTCTGCGATGCGGGTATGCCTAGGGCTCCAGCCTATAATCCGAGGCGTCGGGTCTACTGGTGGAATGCGGAGATCACGAGGCTGCGTCAAGCCTGCGTGATCACGCACCGCCGGTGGGCTCGACTCCGTAGGAGGCGTAGCCGTACCGCAGATTCGGAGCCCCGACTGGCGGAGCTTCACGAGGGATACAGGGAGGCCCGGAATGCCCTCCGAGCGGAGATCAAGCGGTCTAAGGCCGCTTGTTACCGGGAGCTCCTGGAGACGCTGGAGCGGGACCCATGGGGGCGGCCTTACCTTATGGTAAGAGAAAAGCTGCGCCCCCGGGCCCCTCCGCTGACCCAGGTGCTCGAGCCGGCTCTGCTCGGAGGAGTGGTCGACTCCCTGTTCCCGGCGCGAGCGGAACATGTTCCGCCGCAGATGGCTCCGCCGCCTCGGTCGCCTACGGCGCCCAGTGCGGTGATTGACGACGACGTGCCCGAGGTCACTTGGGTAGAACTAGAGCTGGCGGTGCGAAGGCTGAGGGCCAAGAAGAACACCGCCCCGGGACCCGACGGCATTCCAGGCCGCGCGTGGGTCCTAGCTCTAGGGGAAGACGGTCTCGAACCCCGACTGAGAGGGTTCCTCAGCGCATGCTTGGAGCGGGGCCAGTTTCCGAAGATGTGGAAGACGGGGAAGCTGGTCCTCATCCGCAAGAAGGGACGCCCGGCGGACGAGCCGTCCGGGTACCGGCCCATAGTGCTGCTCGACGAGGTGGGCAAACTCTTTGAAAGAGTAATTGCCAAGCGCCTCATCGAGCATCTCTCTAGAGTGGGGCCGGACCTGGCGAATACCCAGTTTGGGTTCCGCCGGTGGCGTTCCACTGTGGATGCCATCATGCGTGTGAGGACTCTGGCGGAGGATGCGGTCGCCCGGGGCGAGGTGATGTTGGCGGTGTCCTTGGACATCTCCAACGCCTTCAACACCTTGCCCTGGAGTTGCATCAGGGAGGCACTCGTGTACCACGGTGTGCCTCTCTACCTCCGCCGCATAGTCGGGGCTTACCTGACGGAGAGAGCCGTCGTCTACCCGAGTTCGACCGGAGTCGGTAGGCGTGAGATGTCGTGCGGTGTTCCGCAGGGATCGGTCCTGGGGCCGTTACTGTGGAACATCGGTTACGACTGGGTGCTTCGCGGTGACTTCGCGTACGATGCCACCGTCACGTGTTATGCGGACGACACGCTGGTGACGGTGAGCGGGGCTATGCACCGCGAGGCAACCCTGAGGGCCACGACCGCGGTTGGCCAAGTCGTCGAGCGGATCCGGCGGCTGGGTCTCGAGGTGGCTCTGCACAAGTCCGAGGCCATGTTCTTTCATGGTCCTCGGCGCAGGCCAGGCCCGGGAGCCAGCCTTACAGTGGGAGGCACTCCCATCGACATCAAGCCCCAGCTGAAATACCTGGGGCTCGTGCTTGACGGTCGATGGGACTTCGGACAACATCTCCGAAGCCTGCGCCCCAAGTTGGTCACCACGGCGAATGCCCTGAGTCGGCTGTTGCCCAACTTGAAGGGCCCAGGGGCCTCCTGCAGGAGACTCTACGCGGGTGTCGTGCGGTCCATGGCCCTATATGGGTGCCCCGTGTGGGCGGACACCCTGGGGGCCAGATTCCTGCCTCTGCTCCGTACGGCGCAGAGGACGATGGCCTCCAGGGCCATCAGGGGATACCGCACGATATCCTTCGAAGCGGCGAGTCTCCTGGCCGGATCGCCACCGTGGATCCTGGAAGCGAGGGCCCTTTCGGCACTATACCAGTTCCGAAAGGAGGCGCGGGAGCGGGGATTCGATCCCGAGCCCGAGGACATTCGGGCCGAGAAATCCCGGCTCCACCAGGTCATGGTGGCCGAGTGGGAGCGACGACTTGGGCAACCACGCGCAGGGCACGCCGTGATTGCGGCGGTAAGGCCCATCATGGGGGAGTGGCTAGAGAGGCCACACGGGAGCCTCTCGTACCGACAGACGCAGATGATAACCGGGTACGGTTACTTCGGGCGGTATCTGCATCTGATGGGTATTGAGCCAACGCCCGAGTGCCATCACTGCGACGCGAGCGTGGACTCGGGGCTGCACACGCTCACCGAGTGTCCGGCGTTTGAGACGCCGAGGCGGGAGCTTGTGCAGGCCCTGGGGGTGAGAGTGCTCACGCTCTCCACCCTGCTCGCGGCGATGGTCCGCTGCGCGGATGCGTGGGCGGCCAGCGCCTCTTTCTGCGAGCAGGTCATGCTCGCGAAGGAGACAGCAGAGCGGGCGCGGCGCGGTGAGCGAGAAAGACTCGCTGACATCGCTGCTCGCGCCCGAAGGCGGCTCGGGCGTCGGAGGGCTCTTACAGACCTCCGCCCCCCATGAGCGCGGGCCTGAGGGTGACGGGTGGAGCCACCCGTCACCCTAGCAGAAGCAGGCTACGGCGGCGGCGCGCATCGTAGGGCGATGCGCGCCTCCCCACACCGGGGTTGAGTCGGGGACGGCGTGGTCCCCACCTCCCGAGGAGGGCCAGACCGAAAGGGATGGCCCTGGGTCAGCCGGGGTGCGAGGGATATGTCGCAAGACAACCTCACCTTCGGCCTAGCACCACGACCCACAGACGGCGTGCGGTTTAGTCGGTTCGAGTCCGACATAACCCACCCCTCCGTCTCCGGAGGGGCGGGTATCCGTGGGGATTTCCCGCACGTAAAAAAAAAAAAAAAAAAAAAAAAAAGCATATGATGGCTATAATTCTACAAATGTCGGGTATGTAATTCGTGCGTTTGAAGAAGAATATTCTATTGTGGACATAAGTACACACACAACAGAGGTGTAAAAACACCTACAAATCGCTAACTATGACTTTCAGTCCCACGTAATAGGGGGCGATTCTATTGCTATCAAGAGAGCACTTTGTCCTATCCTATAGTCGTCTTCTACGTCACCTTACGAGGGATCGAAAATTATAGTTAAATGTTGGTGTTATTATACCTCTGCCTATCCTTCCGGGGATTTACAGGCGTGAATACATGTATGTACATTCTTTCTTTAGGAAAGAATTTGGAGAGAAATAATGGAATTAACTTTGAATTGTGTTATTAATAGTTTCACATTATTATTTTAGACACTTCATCCGCGGGTAGAGATGAAGTGGTCCTATTTTCATCATTGAGAAGCTAGCGGTGTACTATAATCTAAAGAATAAATGGAGCAGTCTTGTTCCTAGGCCGATACACGAAACTAGTAATTCCTCTTATATCGTAAAATGTCGAGATTTACGATATTTTTTATTTCCGATCACCTAGTACCGGAGGTTGTCAGCAAATTGATGGTTTCGATTATCATAAAAATTCGAGCTAGCTATTCCTGTATCATCACTACATAGTATAAAACAAAGTCGCTTTCTCTGTCCCTATATCCCTTTGTATGCTTAAATCTTTAAAACTACGCAACAGATTTTGATGCGGTTTTTTTAATAGATAGAATAATTCAAGAGGAAGGTTTATATGTATAATACATGTTTAATATAGTAGAGGGTGCAGCGGGAACGGGATCTGACGCCACGCGGGCGGAAAAATATTGGCGGTACGAAGTTTGCCGGGTCAGCTAGTTGACAATAAAATAACAACATCATTTTATACAAACCACAGGAAAGCACAAATGTACTACATACGGATGTGTATTTTACAATGGAATTTATTTTGTGAGTTATCATCTTCGGTCAAATCAAATCAAGCTTTATTTCCTCTCATCAAGTTTATATTTTAGGTTTTATAATATTAATTTTGGTAGAAGCACATTCAGCCGTGTGACGTGAAAACAATTATTACAAAGAGCCAGAATCAAAATTAAATATTCTTAAGTATTACGTCCAGTCATTATAATATCACAAAATTCGTATCGAGGTTTTAATTTCGGACTCCAGGGTCCGCTTCCCGGCTTGTTTATCCACTGCCATACTAGTGAGCATCTCGTAGAAGATGGCATGCGTGGCAATGGCATATCACTCCTTGGGCCTGTCCCTTGTTTGTATCGCTAGACATTTCTTACCCACCGGGCTGGCGGTCACCACAGAATGTAGCCGCATCAGCATTATATTATCGTCCATACCTTTTAGATATAAATGTCTATTGAAGTTCTGAAAGAAAGAAAAAAAAATTCAAACATAAACCTACGAGATACAGAATGAGAAGGAGGAGAAAATAAAGAAAATACAATAGGCATTTTATCTTGCAGGCATGCTGAATACTTCCCATGTTATATTTACGTAGATAGAATAGTTTTTTGAAGTAATAGGGTGTGTTATGGCGGAAATAGGTTCAAGGTTTTGAGCACTAATTTCGTGTGAGCGAGCAGTTTTTGATTTTACCCTATTTTTGACGTAAGACGTGTATATTTGGGATCGCTAAACTAACAGGCAGTTTTTACCCGATTGTCAAGAAGGGTTATGTTTAATAAAATCTATAGTCGGTGACAGTTTATATATAGTTATTGACGTGAAAATATAACGAAGTATTAGCCTTACTATCGTGAGGTCTCTGTTTCGAATCCTGACCATTACACTGCTGACGTGTATTCACTCCTAACACATGTAATTTAGCCTAGCTGCGAGGGTTACCGGTTCTTCTAGTTATATCGGTTACCATTGTTCTTTTAGTATTATTTTTACTCATTACGAAGTCGAGTTGGATCATTGATAAGTTGATAAGTTTATAACTAAAACTGTTTATTCTTAGAACAAAGTTTTATTCATCATTACGAATGACTCGAATACAATAGCAGTATTATTTTAATAGAACTGCTCCCGTTGTGACTTATCTGGCGAACCGTGTGGACAATGAATAACTTGAAAATTTGCTATTGTACTTATGTCTCCTTCATCCTACTCCATTCTCCATCCGATAATAAAAATACAGCTCATGACAAGGTGCCCCCTTAGCGGCAATTGGCTCATGTACTATTATGTGGAACCGAAAACCATAGTTGGCGAAATGTGGGTGTTAATATACCTCTGTCTACCTTTGGATATTCACAGGCATGAATAAATGTCAACGTGTTTGACTGCTACGTTCCTGCTACGTAAGAGTCACGAGTTTGAGTCTCGCTTAGTGCAAAATCAAAGTCAAAGTTTTTTCTGTATAGAACAATAAAACAGCACTTACAAAACGTCCAAAATAATAACGATATATTTAGTAAATGGACTATCCATGAGAGAAGACTCCGTCAAGAAGAAATAGATAACAATTACAAACACACACACAAACAAAGATGTGTGGCTGGCTATTTGCAATGGTCTGGGTTTATTCAAACATACATATAGTCACAAAAGGGTTAAGCGAATTTGAATAAATACTCACAGACCAACATTTCAGAAAAATAAAAGGGGAATACAAAAATGTTGTGAAGAGAAACAAAGCCTTGAATAAAATGTCCACGATGCATTTACGACGTCCACGAACGTTAAAGTGGGAATATGCGGTGTCAGGCTCATAATACTGTGGCCTAGGTGACGTAGAACAGTCTTGCATCTCCCGACATTCGAAACAGTAGTGCGCTACTGTACCAAATGTCGGCCCTCAAGAAACAAGTTTAAAATAGTAATGTTCTTTGCACATGCACTTTTGGAATATTCTAGAAAGTAACTGGAAAATTCAATGTTACATTTCTAGAAATGTTATATTCAATAAATGTAGAGCGTGACTTGGTTTTATAATAATTCTAGCTGCTTTTGTTCCACGATTTTGCCGCCGTCAAATGGTCATCGGGTTCCTGCGATTCACAGGAATTTATTTCTGGAATAAATGTCTATGTGCTTTGCCATACTATAATTATCTATTCTTGTGAATAAGCATAATCGAGAACCGTTAAGCGTAACAAATATCGTTCCATCCATACACCCATACATCAAGCAATTCATCCATACATCCATTAAAAAGCAGCAGTCTCTATGTTAAATGATTGACTTTAGCACCACTAAAGGTGTCACTTGTACGTCGGTGAAAAATAGAATTTGCCACGAAAAGTCTCAAGTACAGATATGATCATTCAATTATTATCTCGCCTCTCTTTTGAGCACTGTCTTACCTAAGGGAAAGTGATGATATGGCCGATGATGGAGCACGTTTGCCTTTAAGTTACCTGTTCACATTAGATTTGAAGACTTACAGGCTTTTTGGAAACACAGAGTTAGGCAGGGCATTTCACTTCTTGGTAGTACGCATAATGAAGATGTATCAAATCTTTCAAGGAAATCGTATGTCTGATAACTAATAAGTATAAACAAACTTGATTAAACTCCTCTACAAAAAGAGTCGACCCTAACTACGGGCGGCAAGATCCCTAGATATCATTGTACAAACTACTTTTATTATGCAAGGCATATCTCGGTCGCCAGAAGGCACGATAGTAGCGTCAGCTTATCTTATTACTAAAGTTGTCTAGCAGATCATCAAAATGAACGTAACCTTCATACTTGAGTCTAATTCTAGGCTATGGCAAAATAATCTTTCTTGCATTGTTACTGGCCACAAAATAGTGTACACTTATTCAAGATGCCGGTTAGTTTTTATGGACCTTCATTGCCATGCGAGCTTATTTGTACTTTATTACTTACAGTTCTCAGAGAACATGTTTGTACATATTTATTTTAGAAACTGGCTGTTATTCTGAAAATGTTATGAACTAAACTTAACCGTATATAATGTTGTCCACCGTATAAAAATATAAAAATGAGAATATCTGTTACTTACATACCGCCCGTAACCGCTGTACCGCGTTTTGGGTATGCACACGGCGAGACGGGGTTAGTCTCGACCAATTAACAGTCAGATTTGGTCAGTCCGCCGCTGACGTTCACGGTGGTATCTCGCTCGATCCCCACTCATGCTTTTTCTTTCTCTTCTTTACTTTATCCCTTGCCGCGCCCCGCGTATCTATAGTTCGTCCACTACATTATTGTATTTTAGACAGCTCCCCGACAGTGGTAGATATAACTTTGTTCTAGCGTCAATGCCTAAAAATCCGAATAAAAATTAGGCGCCAATACGTCATATTCCGTTGACAACATCACATCATCAGCCAGAATGCAATTTTAGGGAGGGATCGAATATGTTTTTTATGACTTGAAAAAGTCACAATCGAAATCGACTACAGAACATAAAAATAAAGAATAAAAATTACATTACTAGCGGTTTTTACCGTCTTCTGAACAAAGAAGAGGTTCTCAATTCGGATGTTCATATTTTTTTATGTTTTTACGCGCAGAGCTCCGACTTTTGTAGACGGATTTACAAAATTGTTTTTTGTCCGAAAATTCCGAAATGGTGTCAAATTTCCTAAAGATCTGATGATGGGTTTCAGAGATAGACCTCGGAACTCATCAATGAGGCCCGGGAAAGCAGCTGCGAGCATATTATTGCAATGTCTATGCCATTTTATTATTATAACACAACGCCCATATCCTTCGAATGGGTAGCGCAGAGGTATTCAGAATATTCAGCGATATTTCCGGTGTTATGGTATGTATCGATTTTAATATTTTTTATATTATATATTAATTTCATTGGTGTTGGTCCTTGGATAGCTGAGATTCACAAGCGAACTTCACAAAATCAAATAAAAAAACCGGCCAAGTGCGAATCGGACTCGCGCACGAATCGTTCCGTACCAGAAAAAAGGCTAAAAGTAAATATATAACCTTAATAATTTATAATTATTTCTAGCGTCTACGTATTAATATCGAGCAAAAAACAGTAAAAAGAAATACTTTTGTTGTATGGAAGACCCCGTTAATTTTTTTTAAATTTTATTTTTAGTATTTGCTGTTGCAGGCACAGTAAAAATACATTATCTGTGCAAACTTCAACTGTCTAGCTATTAAGGTTCTTGAGATATAGCCTGGTGACAGACGGATGGAGGGACGGACAGCGAAGTCTTAGTAATAGGGTTCCGTTTTTACCCTTTGGGTACGGAACCCTAAAAATGTATAATGGTTGAGGTTTTCTCAGATTTATGATCATCCTGTGACACAGTTAGTTATTACTGTGGTCAACGTCATGCTGGAATTGTTTAGACTTGAAGTACAAAGACAGATAAAAGAACTCCTTAGCGATTTACAACATAAATGTCTCGTTTAATTTATTGAGGGTATACTGTCGATCTTGTAAGGTAGACCTACCTAAGAAATGCTGGAATGTTCTAGATTTCGACTAAATAGGCAGATAATGGAGTTTCTTAATTTACGTCCCACGTTATGAAGGTACGCTGTTGTCTTTTAAATCGAAAAAAAAAACAAAAATACATTCCACAATATCTACAATAAGATAATAGACAGGGTATAAGACGTTCGGTCTATAAATAAATCAATGGATGATGAGTTGTCCTTAGAAAATAGCTTAACCTTAAATAATGCTATGTACCGTCCAAAAATATATGAAAGAGAATATATTTCTGAATAGGTTGGCGTAGGAGTTATTCAAACAAATGTAGGCTATACTAAAAGCAATTCGATTATATTACTACAACAATACACAGGTAGTCGGATTCAGACAGTATTCATCTAGGTTTATTCGTATTGATACGCGTATTTCTAACAAATTCTGATGTATCTAAATGTGAGCAGATACAAATACTCATGATCTGTAATAAAAAGGACATCACATGTCCTTTTCACTACAGATTGTGACCTTATTTTTGTTACGTATTAATATTTGTTCGGAGATATACATGTATGTATTTCTCTAGTTACATTATCATTTTCTTAATTCGTCTTAGATGACAGAGAAGCACACGACCCATTTGCAGATATAATAAATAATCAACTATTAATACGATTGTACAATTTAAAACTATATTCGAAAGCACGCACAATTAAATCCTTTTATATAAGATTTTTATAAAATACGTTCTCATGTCCAGTTTATTCCATAAACAATTTTAAAAATACAATACAGTATGTACTTTACGTCCTTTGTTCTAGAGAAGTTAATGGTGCGTACAAACTGAAAAGGTTATTCAGAAAATATTATGTTGTGTTCGTAGCTCGCGTAGCTGGTTACGTCGTAGCTGTATCGTAGCTTTACTACTACGTAAAATATCTAGCTCATGAAGCTCAGCTCCTATTATTATTTTATTAAAATCGATGGTGATTAATTTTATCACATTCACAAGCCGTTGTTACCGCGCTAGGCCCAATTTCAATTCCCGTTCGAAGTTTCTCATCTTTTTCGCTTGCTTCTTTTCAATACCCTTCAAAACATTACATGTTAAATTACACGTGTAATATTTTTGAAGTGAAAACTTCTTTAGCGGCGTTGGATGGGTTAAAAATGTTAAACGCGCGTCAGGATTAGTTGACCTTTGAACCGTAACCGACGACTGACGTCATACAACATTTCAACAGCTACAGATTGTTCATTTTGTTAGGTGCGTCAAGAAGCTTCTCGGCTGAGTGGTTAGCGCTTCGACTGTAAGTCCATATGGTTCCAGATAGTACCGGGTTCGGAACTAAGCTTCTGAAATTTTCTGTGATTATTTTTTTCTTTTTGTAATTTATTACGTTTGGTTTTTTTTTTTGTAATTTATAACTTTTTGTGGTTATTTTTTATTTTTGTAATTTATTGCTTTTGTGATTATTTTTTATTTGAGTAATTCATTAATTTCGTCTGACAGAAAATTAGTGATAGGTTCTATGATTGCCGCTTTATTATAGGTATGGTATGGCATGGTGTGTTCTTTTTATCTTTTTCTCTGTATATAACGAAGAAAGAAAGAAAGAAAAAGTTTTCACTTCTGCCAGCACTCCCGGAGTGCAACGCGTCTTTGTTTTTTATAATTTAGTTTTTGATGTGAAAACTTCTTTAGCGGCGTTGGATGGGTGAAAAGTTTTAAACTCGAGTCAGGATCGTTTGACCTTTGAACCGTAACCGAGGACTGACGTCATACAACATAAGCTATACATATACACTGTCTATTTTGCAAGATACGATAAATAGCATCGTAGTCGGCTTTAAGTCCTTATGGTTTCAGATAGTACCGGGTTCAAACTTGGCCTTCTGACACTTTTTGTAATTTCTTTTTGTGATTATTTTTTCTTTTTGTAATTTATTAATTTCCTCTGACAGAAAATTAGCAGAAAATTAGTGATAGGTTCTATGATTGGCGCTATATTATAGGTATGGTATGGTATGGTATGTTCTTTTTATCTTTTTCTATGTATATAACGAAGAAAGAAAGAAAGAAAATGTTTTCACTTCTGCCTCCCAGAGTGCAACCCGTCTCTTTTTTATTGTTAAATGGCCTTCTCATACTATTGACTTCTGTATATTATGAACTGTAAGTCTTCCGGAAAAGCCTGTATTTCCTCTACTTTTTCAAAGTAGTTAAATTCTGATTGAATTAAAAAAATATATACTCTACTAGAATCCTAGTATATTCTTGCCTAGCAATCGTTGCAATTTAGGTTTTGTTTAAGTACATTCATTATTAAATTAGTAGTAAATTATTATATTATTATATTAATTAGTAATTATTAGTAAATTTAATTGACTCAAAAGGCCAGAACCAATCCTACTGAAACGGACATCGTGCTACCGACAGAGTTACCGTAAATAGGAAATTATCAACAGTTTTCGGAAAAGCATTCTGCAGCGGCACCAGCAAAGCTAAAATGTTATATTAAACGTCCGGAAACTGGCTGGCTTCCAAGGTATTACAGAAATTCTGGACTCAAAACGTGCTCCGTGCGAAAACAGCCCCAGTCTTTAGTAAAACATCTACAAGCAAGATTTATGAACTAGAGTGTGGAACGAAGATACTTTGCTGACTGATGTACATCATAATCTTGAGTAATATTTTAAAGTTTTACTCAGCAAAAATGGATATACTATAACTATAGCTATGCACACGAAATGAAACCTTAGCAGAGTATTCCTGCTTATGTAACCATGGTAACCACGGTAAATTAAAATTGCCACAGTACCATCAATGGTGTCTCATGGTACAATGGTAAACAATCGACTCTGATGGAATTATTGCGTATATTATGTAAAAAGTATCCAGTAGGGAAAAGTTCTGCAAAGTTGCGCAACAACTATGCGCAAAACATTGCAGGATGACACGTGGCTTGTTGTTTCTTCAACGATTGATCATGCGTGAACAGATAATCACACTGACTACATTGTCCCGTGCGGTTTCAAGTTTTTATTTTGGAACGTTGTGCAACAATATTGCACAACATAGCGTTCACAAACGTTAATGTTAACTTATTTACTTTGGTCTAAGTACTTCTATCTATTATACCCATATCGTATGTACTTACATTGTGGAAAGGTTGTTTATGAATTGGCACAGTATACACCTTTTCATACAAGTTTATATGAAAAGGTGTATATTTATCTCCTTTGCCGAATGTATATCTTGTATGTAAACTGCCCTACTAGTTAATACTGAATTTTGATAAAACTTGTTCACTATAATTCAGCTACTCAATCGCAGTAAATGAAGACTTTGGTGCCAACGAGATGTTATAGTGATTGATACGATGGCGTTAAAGCCGGCACATGCAGCAGGCGAGGCGTAGTGAACAAAATTGGCTCCGTTTTGCGACTTTAATTAAAACATAATTGGCACAGTTTTGGTCATAAAATAGTTGTGAAATACGGGTCTATAGATATGTGTTTAAATTTATTTATTTGGCCTGTTCAATGACAGTTTAACTACACGAGTGTTCTTAACCGAAGGACCGATGGCATTGGAGTAAACTAATTCTTTAAGGTGGGACGCCCTCCGGCCGTATGGCCTGACGGCCTTAAAAAGATGGTTGTGTGGTGACGCCACATGTATTTAACGCCATCTAGCGACAACAAGGCGAACTACTACGGCACTACGAATCCTGCATCGCGAAAGTGAAGCGTCATCTTGCCTGATCTTAGCATATCCTCCCTTTGTCTTGGAGGAACATCACACCTCGTTCACTTTTGTCCAGCTGTGGACTGCGATGGGGTAATTGATTGATTGAACCAAAATCTTTCATCTCAGTCATCTTCTCATAACAACGAGATCTTAAGAGTAAATACAATTACATGTTTAGCTGCCGTCTGTGGCTTTTTTAGCGTACATAAAATCCCCCGGAAATCCTCCCCCACTGGAGCTGGCGAGGGTGGTTATGTCGGACTCAAAACAACTAAAACGCAAGCAACGTATCTGGGTCGTAGGTTGTAGGTTTCCCTGACCCTCCAAATAAATACGCTGATTTGCTCACTGTTTCAGCCAAGGACGTTTTAGCTACCGTTGGTTCTTTCAAGAGCGGACCTGCTGGCGGTCTAGATGGCTTAACCCCGCAATACCTCGAAGATTTAATAAGTCCTGGGGTAGCTGGCGATGGTATCTAGATGATGTAAGCTAAGTTTTAAAAGATTTGGCTTTTCTCAAAGATGAATTCAGATCTATTCGACTAAATGTGACATTTTTCTCATTGACAACATTTCGACACTATCAAAATCCAACATTTTCGCCCCAAATTTAAAACTTGTTCAAAAGATTCTCTCCGCTTTCTTAGGTCTCCAATCTTAGAAGAAGCCAATGACTCTTTCGTTGAAGAAACTGACTCAATTAATATCCATTCTTCTTTCACTATGATCTGGTATTGTCTTTTTGTTCCTAAATTTCCTCATATTCTCCGTTCAACTCAACTTTTTTAATATTTGGCTCTTTTAGGTAAAATGGATGGTGTGATTCAAAATGCACTTTGCAAAATTCTAAATGTGGATATAAACGACCACCGACTTAAGTCTACCAGCATTTCTGTCTTCCGGATGAATTAGTTATAAAAATTGTAACCCCTAGTCTAATTCAAAAGTGCTAGGCAAGGCCGAAGCCTTAAGTGCTTGGAAAATGTTCTACCCAAACGCTGATTTGCCAGCCAACCCATCTTCCCAGAGACAATGGGACGTGCTGCTCTGCAACATGATAAGAATTTTTACATTACATTTTATTTCTACTTCTACCAATGTTGCGGAGCGTGCTCGCCTTTTGGCTGTGGGGGAATGGGAATCCGGTGGCTTCAGGCTCTACTATCGCTCAACATTGGTGCCTTGTTGTACGATAACACCTTTCATATCGCTGTTTGCCTTCGTTTAGGTGCTCCTTGAGTATCTCCGCATCGATGTCGCTGTGGAGAAGAAGTTGGTAGTCTTGGACACCATGGTCTCTCATGCAGTAGGAGCGCTGGATAGGTTTCGCGGCACGCGTATATCAATGACATAATCCTGAGCTTGGGCTTGTCTTCCCTTCCTCTTCCTCTTGCCTTCCAGCAGTTTTATACAGGCCTACTGGCTTGGTGCGCGACGATGGCAGGAGGCCGGATGGAATGTCGTTGGTGCCTTGGTGGATGGGAAGGCATTTGTTGTACATCTTCCAGGGACTGCAGACTGGGCCTGCGCTACTGTTGCTTCAGAAGAGACCTTGAAACGGCGCAAATATAGTAGATTAAGAGGTAATTACATATTTGAGCCGTTTGGGGTCAAGACGCTGTGATCATGGGGTCCAAGTGTTTGAGACATTATAATTGTTTTAGACTTTTTACGACCTCTTGCAAAGAATCATACAGTTGTAATCATATTAGGGGTTAAAGTATGAAATTGCCGATTTGTACTGGCAAATTGAAATTCGTTTTTTTTTTAATTTAACGTATTTATTTAATCAAAATAATTACCATTATTATCTATAGTTGCTGCCATCTAGTAGGAAGGTCATTTATGCCTTTGCGATAGAACTCTGGTGATCTAGATTCGACAAACTGTGTGAAAGCATTTTGTACTGCCTCCTGAGAAGAAAACTTTTTATCACATAGAAAATTGTCCAAATCACGAAAAAAATGGTAGTCTGTTGGAGCAAGGTCTGGCGAATACGGAGGGTGACGGATAGTTTCTAATTGCAGTTCCTGTAGAGTTAAAACGGTTTCTCGTGCTGTATGAGGTCTCGCGTTATCATGGAGCAATAATGGTGAAGATCGATTCATGAGTCGGGGCTGTTTCACTGCTAGTTTTGCTATCATTGTTCGGAGTTCGGCACAGTAGACATCTGCCATTATTGCTTGACCAGATCGTAGAAAGCTATAGTGAATAACACCATGCTGAGACCACCAAACAGTTACCATTACCTTTTTATTGGTAAGCTTTGCTTTAGGACACTGTTGTGGCGTTTCACCTGGGGTCAGCCATTGCATTTTTCGCTTACGGTTATCGTAAAGAATCCACTTTTCATCACATGTCACAATTCGATCCAATATTCCTTCATTTCTGTATCGATTCAACAAGGCAACACAAGTTTCAACACGCATTTCTTTCTGCAGATCAGTCATATCATGAGGTACCCATTTTTCACATTTTTTTATTTTATTGATTTGACGCAAATGAGTTAATATTGTTGGTAAGGTAACGTTAAACCATGCAGCTAATTCCTGGGTAGTTTGGCTCGGATCGGCTTCCACCATGTCTTTCACTTTCATTGTTATTCACCTGTGTGGACGGCCTCCTCGTGGTTCGTTCTTCAAATCAAAGTTTCCATCACGAAAGCGTTTAAACCAAAATCGCACGGTGCGTTCATTAGCAGTCCCCTCTCCAAACGCAACATTGATATTGCGAGCTGTTTCTGCCGCGTTAGTTCCGCGTCGGAACTCGTATTCAAAAATCACTCGAATTTTCGAAGTATCCATCTTTTTTGTCTAAGCTGAATAAAAAAAAACAACTGAAAGTCGATAATCGAATGTTGCACATTTTTAAATGAAGAACTACATAGGTACCATGTGGAAAAAGTTTCACTCAAAAATCTCAAACCATGAAGGTTCTATGTCAATTCGAAGTACCTATTACAATGAAACGGCAATTCCATACTTTAACCCCTATTATTAAGTATTAACAAATTTGAAAATCAAGCTTTCTCCTCGTTCAAGCTTTTTCCACTCAGTTGGAAACGGCTTTCAGTCTAACTACAAAGTGGTCAAATTGAAAAATTTCATGTGGCGCCTGCCATCTAGCCTGCACAATATTCTAGCGATATCATAGTACTAAGACCAGGTTGTCAGACTTCATAGGGGTCCTACTGCCCATAGTAAATTCTACAGATATTCGTATAGCAAATAGTACTGAAAGTTTAAAGTGTCATATTAAGTGTTAAGTGTCATATTCGGTTGTCACTTAGCCACAATTTTTTTTTCATACCACTGAGGTGTCAGACCAGCCCACGGTCCACCTGATAGAAAGTGTCTCACTCGTGCTACCGACCTTGTAAACACGGAGAGTTCCTGTGCCGTCAGTGTAGAAGACAAAGCAGGAAAAGCTTTTGGTCTTCCCACTAACAGCACAAAACCACTCCAGTGAGCTCTGGCTACCTTACTCACCGCGAGGAAACCCAAGACGAGGCTATTATGGCCGCGGTATTCGGTAGGATGGCGGAATCCCTGCGATTTATTACATTTACATACCTTCCATGTAAATTCATGTCACGTATTTTTTTATCGATTACAAATTGTATTACCAATTGTAAATCCATTTTATTATTTATCTCTGCTCTTACCCTTAGCCGGTAAAGACATTATATCTATTAATTTCACAGTGCATTTAAGTCACATTTGAAATAACTTCCCATTAACTTAACATTAACTTAATTAAAGAAAAAGCGGCCAAGTGCGAGTCGGACTTGCCCATGAAGGGTTCCGTAGCAGCAAGTAGGTAAATTGCGGTTTGCGATTAATGACGTATTTAAAAAAAAAAACTACTTTCTAGATCAAGTTCAAACCAATTTTCGGTGGAAGTTTGCATAGTAATGTACATCATATATTTTTTTTACTTTTATTATTCTCTTATTTTAGAAGTTACAGGGGGGACGGGGACACCTTTTACCATTTAGGAAAAGTCTCTCGCGCAAACTATTCAGTTTAGAAAAAAATATATTAGAAACCTCAATATCATTTTTGAAGACAAAACAAAACCAAAACCCCCAAAATTTATTGTCTTTTTTTTCTACTTTTGTGTGAAAATCTTAATGCGGTTCAGACAATACATCTACTTACCAAGTTTCAATAGTATAGTTCTTATAGTTTCGGAAAAAGGTGGCTGTGACATATGGACCCCCAGACAGACAGACATGACGAATCTATAAGGATTCCGTTTTTTGCCATTTGGCTACGGAACCCTAACCCTAACCCTAAAAAAAAGAACCTTTCTTTTTGTTACATTGGTATCTAACCTTTTCTAGATGTAAAATGCCATTAATTCATGTCAACTTTTTTTAAGTGACCCTCGTATAGTCGTAACTAGTAAGTTCGGATGTTTATTGTATTATACCTCCATATTTTCATAATATAATAAAGTTAAGAATAGTTTCGTTAACATTTAGTGACCTTTTTGTTATTGAGTTGCCTTTGTTACATATTTCTGTATTTTCAATTTAGTTTGTACGGATTACAATTGTAAATTGAGATATTATGGGATTTTTTTTTTTTTTTAGGTGGCAGACGAGAACCCGCCCTATGGATGTGTGCAACACCATGGGCGTTACACTCGCGCTGCCGACCCCGTTAGAATAGAATTTCTTTGCCGTCAGTGTAGAAGAAAAACCCCTGCGGTGCCACAGACACTGCAACCAATGCCACTTAACTTTGGACTCTATTGATATACTGTAAAAGTCTAAAATTAAATGACAATCTTGTCGAGGGAATGAAAAATGTTATAAACTCTTTCTCTTTTCATTTTGGGCTTTAAGAGTCAGGCCTAAAGTCTAAAATTTAATGACATTTAAGTAATGTCAGTGGCATGACAGTGGTTTTATTATGTCATAAAATTAGCAGAATCGGGGGCCAGCACAAAAACTGCACCAGCATGTTTTATACTCAGTCGTATTCTATTTTCAGTACGTATATTATTTTTACTCGCAAATTTTTCATTATTATAATTAAGCTAAATTCGTGAGGAATATTAAAGATTGAATGAATTTGAGTGACTTCATTAATAAGCTACTAAGTTATAATTTCTAGCGGTATTTTGTCATGTCTATTGGGGCTCATGATCATCATCATTATCTAAGCGGACTCTAAGACCAGAATTTCTGATGCAACGAATGAATTAACATTCTACGCTAAAATGTGATGATGATCGTTATAAAAAGTAGGCTGGGATCTTGATAAGGCTTGATAAGGTAATTAGGTTTACTTGTATTAAAAAATAGCAATCTTTACGCCGACAGAGTTTGTATACATAGTCTAAGCTAAGTAATTAACTATGTACCTATCTAAAATAAAGAAGAGCGCTACATCGTAACCAATATTACGCGATCGAAACAAGCTTTATAGCAGGCGGTACCTATTAATTTTCATCTGGTTTGAGATTTGTAAATGGGTACCGCCTGCTATAAAGCTTGTTTCGATCTTTTCAACATCAGTCAAGTTTATTATTTTTAATAATTTATATTATTTTATACTTTTTAGTTATGAAACATATATTTTTGTAATCGTCTTTTAAATTCCTTCATTTAGTTACCCCACTTTATAAATTTTAATGTTTTTTTTTTACAAAATCCTCCTTTTTGTTCTTTTTTTATTTTGATATACCCCGGTGTTACTCTCACAGTAAATTAGAATCGAACGACACCTCTCTAGCTAAAATCAATCGAGCCGTTCAGGCTACAGAGCGGGCCAAATAATTATACACACATACATACATACATACATACAACATAACACTCCTTCTGGCGCAGTCGGGTAAAAAGAAAATACTGAAAGATCGTAGGTCGCCCAGGCTGTACAGTAAGTAATAAGATACCCCCCCCCCCGTCGGAGCCGAAGGGGGAGGTTATGTCGGACTCGAACCGACTAAACCGCACGCCGTCTGTGGGTCGATGTGCTAGGCCGGAGGTGAGGTTGTCTTTTGACATATCCCTCGCACCCCGGCTGACCCAGGGCCATTCCTCTTGGTCTGGCCCTCCTCGGGAGGGGGGACCACGCGGTCCCCGACTCGCCCTACGATGCGCGCCGCCGCCGTGGCCTGCTTCTGCTAGGGTGACGAGCGGCTCCACCCGTCACCCTCAGGCCCGCGCTCATGGGGAGCGGAGGTCGGTTTGCGCCCTCCGACGCCCGAGCCGCCTTCGAACGCGGCCAGCGATGTCCGCGAGTCTTTCTCGCTCGCTGCGCCGCGCCCGCTCTGCTGTCTCCTTCACGAGCATGACCTGCTCGCAGAAGGAGGCGCTGGCCGCCCACGCATCCGCGCAGCGGACCATCGCCGCGAGCAGGGTGGAGAGCGTGAGCACTCTCACCCCCAGGGACGTCACAAGCTCCCGCCTCGGCGCTTCAAACGCCGGACGCTCGGTGAGCGTGTGCAGCCCCGAGTTCACGCTCGCGTCGCGGTGATGGCACTCGGGCGTTGGCTCTATGCCCATCAGATGCAGGTACCGCCCGAAGTTACCGTGTCCGGTAATGACCTGCGTCTGACGGTACGAGAGGCCACCGTGTGGCCTCTCTAGCCACTCCCCCATGATGGGTCTTACCGCCGCAATCACGGCGTGCCCTGCGCGTGGTTGAGTATAGGAGTATCACAGGTTAGAGCAGTTTTGATACTTTTTAGCTAAGTATATACCATATTCTGTCCTCCGTGGTTTACACTTTTATAATTCCCTGCCCGAAGCGATATTTGAAATTGTTGCGTATACAATTACTCTGTGAAATTACCCACCGTCAATTATCGTAAAACCAACAATTCCGTGTACTGAGGGCCGCAACCACCGTCGTGTTAATATTTTCAAGTTACTAGTGTACTAGTTGAATGAAATTTTGAAGCATTTACTATGCTAACTTTTCAAACCGATTGAGATAGGAAAAAGTGAAGAGGTGGGACTCGAACCCACGATCTTTGCCTTACAGGGGGAATGCTCTGACCACTGATCCACCGAGCCACACCTGAAGCTATCCAAATTCTCCTATACTACCGTCTTAGGGCGACCTGTACTAGCCACATCACAAATCGTTTGACTTTCATTCGGTTAACTTGCCTGATTTTTTTTTTAATACTATTGAGACAGCAGACATGCACACTGCACACCTGACAGAAAGTGTTTACCGTGGCCTATGGACGTATGCAACACCAGGGCCGTTACACTCGCGCTACATGTAATTTCTAATTGATTACACTTTCTCTGTGGTATGAATAAAACACTATTTTCTCGCGGATGCAAATTTTAGCGTTGACTATACTAGGTACATGTGCATAAAAGATAAAGTATACATATACATAATATACATATAACTTATACATATAACTTAATTTATAAATAAAACCAATCCTTTAAAAAAATTAACTATCGATGCGGCTGTCAGTTTCAGACCCACGGTACCCCTGGCCATACCCCTGGTGGTACCGTGGGTCTGTCACACATTCCGTGTTACATTTCAATTTCACTTTCACTTGACGGAGGGTGACCAAATTACGTTCTCGCAACCTTTTTAAATTGAGTTGTGACGTCACTCACTTGCCAGTTAGGAGAGTCCCAGTTCTACATTCCAAGGTATCAATAATGTATGAGTTGACGTATTTACATATACTAGCTTTTGCCCGCGGCTCCGCCCGCATTTTCGCTATAATATCGGTTATCGTTATAAATTGTGGCCTATGTGGTATTCTGATGTTTAACTTATATTTTTGTAAAGTTTCATTAAAATCCATTCAGTAGTTTTTACGTGAAAGAGTAACAAACATCCATCTATACTTACATACTATCACGTTCATAATATTAGTGGGATAGTTGCCGGCATATATCTGACCGTAAGTCGTGAAAGAAAGGAGAACTTGGCGTGCGCGGATTGGTTTGATAATAATCTATGAGTTGTATGACTAATGAATTTGTGCACGCGCTTGAAGGTGGCTCGGGCTTCGGAAGGCGAAAACTGACCTCCGCCCCCCATGAGCGCGGGCCTGAGGGTGACGGGTGGAACCGCCCGTCACCCTAGCAGAAGCAGGCCACGGCGGCGGCGGCCTCCCCACCGGGGTTGAGTCGGGGACCGCGTGGTCCCCCCCCTCCCGAGGAGGGCCAGACCGAGAGGGATGGCCCTGGGTCAGCTGGGGTGCGAGGGATATGTCGCATGACAACCTCACCTTCGGCCTAGCACTACGACCCAGAGACGGCGTGCGGTTTAGTCGGTTCGAGTTCGACATAACCTCCCCCTCCGGGTCCGGAGGGGTGGGTATCCGAGGGGAATTCCCGCATGTAAAAAAAAACAGACGTGTGGCACTCGGGGACTGCCGCGGTAAAGCTATTGCATAGCATTTTGTATCAACTTATGCAATTATGACGTGCATTAGTTTATTTTTTCTTTTTAGCTCTTTACGCTTTTCTTCTCTATAAAACGAAAATATCTAGGTATAAATAATAGGTATAAATAATTAGGTATAAATAGTGTAATGACACACCAAAACAAAATTATTCATTTAAAAAAAATAACGATATTAAGAAGTGGTTATCGACAAATTTTAAAAGTACATAAATACCTATACACCCTTTCTCATAAACAGCTGCTTATATTTCGGAGCAGCTCGTCTCGATTCGTGCGAGCTTCGTAGAGTCCTACAATACCGCTAGTTGCACGCACACGAACACCGTGTCGAAGACTGCCGAAAAGAAACGAGCGTGAGGTTTTTTCGTTACGGAATTTCTGGATTCGGTCCCCGCGCTTAAGGCCCTCGATAGAAGCTATGCGATAGCTTAAAAACAAAAAAGACTAATGAATTTGAGCTCCTTCGTAAAAAAAACTTAACGGAACAAAATGCATTTTTCTTAGATTTTGTAGTGATAGAGAAACAGTTGAAATTTTCAGAATTTATGACGAATTAAAATTAATTAAATGAATGTTTAATAACGAGTGTTATCCCCTCGTGCCCTGATTAAGGTTTCCATCCGTCTGTCCCCAGACGACTGCGAAAAATCTAAGAAAAATGCATTTTGTTTAGTTAGGTTTTCTTTTATTAAACTTTAAGTATGGTATTGCAAATTAATGTCAAAATATGTTAATTTAACTGTTGTTTCATGTTTAATTATTATTTGTTTAAAAATAAAGCTAACTATTTTATACTCTCCTTTTTTTTTTATTCAGCTAATTCAGCCGGAGTGTGTAATATATGTCTTTAATAAAAAAAAATTGTACAGCCAACAAAGGAGATGTGGTTGCACCTTTTTACTCGACTAAGCCAGAAGGAGGGTTATGTTTTTCAAGAGTATATATGTATGTATAATAGTTTGGCACGCTCTGCAGCCTGAACGGCTTGATGGATTATATAAAAATAATAAAAAAAAAAACAGAATGGCGGATTATGGTAAAAAAAGTCACTTAAATTTATCGAGTGGGGTATCAAAATTAAGGAAATTAAAAGACTATTACGATTATATATATTTCATAACTAAAAAGTATAAAATAAATTAAATTATTAAAAATAAAAAAAAACCCGCCTGATACTGAAAAGATTGAAACAAGCTTCATAGCAGGCGGTACCCATTTGCAAATCTCAAACCCGATGAAAATTAATGGGTACCGCCTGCTATAAAGTTTGTTTCGATATTTTACGCATCAGTAGGGTTTTTATTTTTAATAATTTATTTAATTTAATATAAAGTTGTACCTATGTAAAGGTGCAACCGTATCTCATTTGTTGACTGTACATAATGTTTGTTCAATAATATTCTAGAACACATGGTACAAGTTATTTAGGCTTAGTTTACATCTGGACAGCGTTGTATAGAATGTGTAATAGTGTACATTACGCAAATATAACTCATAACTCATTTGCAGTGCTCCATGTATGTTTTTATAATATGTTTGGTAATGTCGTTATTAAATCTATTTCTAAAGAATTTAGATTAGAAAACCTTGTGCCAGACCATCGGTCGTCAATCAACAGGAGTACCGGTTTGCAGGTTTAGACTGGGAGGGAGGGCTTGTTGCACCTCCTATAGCCAACTATATGTAACTATCTACATCGACATTATCATTGTAAAGAGGAAATATTTGTATTTTTGTATGTATGTGTGATGTTCCCCATAATAAGCATCTCAATGAACATAAACTAAACTATGAATTGAAGTATATCTGTAAAAACTATGAGCACGTGACATTTGTTAATTTAAATTCTTTGCCGTATAATCATTATGAATTTAGCGATTATTTAAGTAGAACTCTGCTTAAAGAAATTCTACATTTATCTTATAAAAGTTCCTTTACCTCATATAGGAAAAAATTAGTTACTAAAGTCAGCGTTAGTACACAAACTGATGTAATGATTCCGCGTCCACCTTGTGAACATATAGAAAAAAGTAACGAAAATATGTCCTCTACACAAAATAATCTTTTTCGTTGATAATGCATTTCTTGAGCTATCTTCATACAATAGGTTAAATATGGAAACAGTTAATATTTTTCATCAAAACCTATGTGGCATAAGTAACAAATTAAATGAATTAGAAGTTTATATTGATAATCTCCAGTATAAAATTCATTACTTGTGTATAAGTGAACACTTTTTAAATTCAGAACAAGTCACATTACTAAGTTTAACTCATTACAAAGTAGTATCTAGTTGTGTAAGGGTAAACAAGGGGAGAGGGGGTACGATTATCTTGGCCCACAATGATACAGAATGTGTGGAATTACCATTGGTAACTAAATTGTATAGTAGGGACAGTTTTGAAATATGTGGCGTCAAAGATGCTTTGACTGGACTTACGATATGCTGTTGTTATCGGACTCCATATGATTCAAACTTAATTGTATTTATGGACAAGCTTGAAAGATTATTGGAGCACTCTTTCAATGGGAAATGCTGTGTGGTTGGCGATTTTAACATTGATCCTCACTCAGATTGTCAAAAGGGTGTAAACTTCTTGAATTTAATGACATGTTATAATTTTAGGCCCCTAGTTAATTCAATTACTTTCATTCGGGGTGATCGTGAATCGTGTATAGACAATGTATTGACAAATGTTCATGAGGACTGCATTCAAAACTGTGACGTTGATCATAATGGACTCGGTGACGGCCATGCAGGATTATTGTGCAGCATGACATTAGACAGTAATAAATTAAATAAATATAATAATTTTGTGACATTTACTAAAAAAAGAATTTTTAATTTTAAGAATAAAAGTATTTTTTAGAGAAAGGTTGGCAAATCAGGACTGGAATAGCATGGGGATCAATACGTTCATAAAACATTTTGACATGACCTTCAAACAGACTTTTAAGAAATATAAACGTCAAGTTCGTCTCGAGCCTTTAGCAGGTCTCCGCTGGGTCTCCAAAGGTATTACGGTTTCTAGTAAGATGAAACGATTTCTAGTAGTAGGAAAAAGTAATAGTAATGACTTGAGTATAATCAACTATAGACAAAGGTATATTAGAATATATAATAGGGTCATAAAAAGTGCCAAACGGCTATCAATTCAGAGACAGATTGCTAGATACAAAAATGTCTTCAGAAGCATTTGGAAAATAGTAAATCGATACAGAAACAAGGGTCATAAAGTGAAAGAAAAAATTGATTTAAAAGTCAATAATAAAATGATAGCAAACCCAGCTGAGGTTGTAGATATTTTTGCTAGTGAATTTGCTGAAAACTTCAGCCAGGCTCATAGTTATTCACACCTGGCAATTAATTTCTTAGAAGCTCACACAAATAAAATTGACAACGAAATTAAATGGGACCCCATCACGCCTGGTGAAGTGTTCAGGACTATAAATACGATGAAGCATAAATCATCATGTGGATATGATGATATACCTATTACAATAATTAAGGAAAATAGTGACATACTAGCGGAACCTCTCTGTAATCTTTTCAATAAGTGTTTTGACGAAGGTATATTTCCCGAACAATATAAAATCGCGAAGGTAATTCCCGTACACAAAAAAGGCTCTAAAACAGATCCGGCCATGTATAGGCCTATCTCACTTTTGCCAACATTATCTAAAGTTTTAGAGAAACTGATGAAAACAAGACTCGTTCGACATCTAAATTCAAATAATGTATTGCATAAGAGGCAGTATGGTTATAAAAAGTATGTTGGTACTCAAGACGCCATAGACACCCTAATAAATGATATCGCTTGTCGATTGAACGACAAGAAAAGAGTTGCAGGTCTTTTTCTAGACCTTAGTGCCGCTTTTGATACCATAAACCACGAATTGTTATTAAAAAAGTTGGAACATTACGGTATAAGAGGAAAGGCTAGAAATATTTTTGAATCCTATCTAGAGAATAGGAAGATGTTCGTAGAAATAAAAGCTATGAACACTCTTGATCAAGACTCTCAGGGGTACGACAAGTGGGAAAAGCCATATAGATCCAAAATGGTGCAATTCAAAACAGGTGTTCCCCAAGGCTCTATACTAGGTCCTATTCTATTCGTAACGTTTATAAATGATCTCATAAATTATGTGTCTCAGACAGCATCTGGTGAAGTAAAACTGGTTGTGTTCGCTGATGACACAAACGCAGTTATATCTGCTGACGACCTGGATGTACTCAGTTCAACAGTAAATGGGGCTCTAAACATATTCTATAATTGGTTTTCGGCAAACAGTCTTAAGTTGAACTCTAATAAAACTCAAGTTGTTCTATTTAAATCAACAGCTCAAAACAAAAGTTCTCTAGACTGCATTTTACAAGGTGTAAAAGTTAGTTCGGTGACTGAGGTGAAGTTTCTTGGAGTGTATGTTGATGAGTTTCTAAATTGGAAAGCAAAGCTTAGCCAACTAGAAAAATCTATAAGTTCGGCTTGCTATGTCTTGAGAAGTCTGCGAAATGTTGTTAGTTTGGATCATTTAAAAATGATCTATCATGCATTAGTTGAATCTAAACTTAGATATAGTATTCTTTGCTGGGGAGGAAGCTATGACTACAATATAGAGCGGGCTTTCATTCTTCAGAAGAGAGCTATACGTACAATAGTCTGTATAAGACAAGATGAGTCGTGCAGAGAGTACTTTCAAGGGCTTAGTATATTAACAGTTCCCAGTCTGTATATTTTGGTACTCATGACTAATTTTGCAAAGCACATTCATGATTACGAATCGAAAGATGAAAGGAGGGTCAGGGAAAGCACGCGCAGGAAGGACTTCCAGACCATAGTTCACCCTCACCTTAACATAGTCAAGCATAGAACAATTTACAACTCTATAAAAATATTCAACAAGTTGCCCTTGGATTTGAAGAGTCTAATTTATAAAAAAGAGTTCGAAAAGGAATTAAAAGCGTATCTATTGAGGGGGTGCTATTATTCAGTGGACGACTTGTAATTAAATTGTTATTAAATTGTTATTAGTTTTATTATTGTTTTGACATTTTGATATTATATGATAAGATTTGACATAATCATGTATCTATTAAGTTGGTTTTTAGAAATTTGTTATTATTGACTTGTTAATGTCATCACATTTTATTGCAGGGTCTCTAGTTCTTGTTTTATTTAATTTGACTTTTTGCTGACATTCTTAAATGGATTTGACATGTTACACTATTAATTTATAAAATTTGTTTTAATTTCACTATGTAACATATTATCATGTCAAAATTGCTGATTTTCATTGTAAACCAATGAAAGTCAGCAATTTTGACTTTTCATTTATTTATTCATTTAAAATTAATATAATTGGTGCATGGGAAAGTGTATAATTTGCATGTAATACTACTGTTACTATTATCCCTTTGTTATTATTATCGCTATATTTTGTAAAAATGTTCAAACACAATGTAAAAATTGTTCATGAATAAATAATACTGAAATGAATAATCTCAAAACTGCTGTGCCGATTTCAAAAATTCTTTCACCTTTGGAAAGC
The DNA here is from genome assembly GCA_949126895.1 of Eilema caniola. Taxonomy (NCBI): domain Eukaryota; kingdom Metazoa; phylum Arthropoda; class Insecta; order Lepidoptera; family Erebidae; genus Eilema; species Eilema caniola. Next base: position 4,569,153 of record OX421476.1, read on the forward strand.
TACATTCAACCTGAGTAACACAGGCTATATTAGATTTTCACGGGAACGTTTTTACCACCCGTGCGAAGCCGGGCAGATCGCTAGTGTGTTATAAAATGTTTCAACGAAATTTTCAACACAATAAGATGCAAATATTGGAATGCATGAATATATAACTATGTCTTTTTGGTGTTATTAATTATTATGCAAAACATGTGTGAATTTACAAATAACCTTTCTGCGCAGTCGGGTCAAATAAATGTAGGTATAGGTAGGTAGCAGCTAGTGTTGCCAGGTCGGATAGGACCAAAATCGGGCCAGGTGGTATAACTAATACGGATTTCAGGTTTAATATATTTATTCGTTTTGAATTTCTTTTATATCACTACAAGCCCAGGATCCACCTAATGGTAAGTGGTTATCGTGCCCTATTAATGTATGAAACTTTAGGGGTGTTACACGCATGCTGCCGACCTCGAAGAAACCTTCTAATGCCCCTCTTGAAGAACCTCATATTGCAGTCGCCACAGGCCATAGTTATTATTGACGCTTTCGTCGCTTGATCTCATTTGAAAGGGTGCAAGGTTACCCAATAAGGCATTTTCCTCGCACCTCGATTGACTATGGGCCATTTACGGATTTTAAATGGCCCAATCTAAACAAAAAAAACACGATGTGCCCATCAAACCCCGGAAAGGGGATGGGCGAGCATTCACTCGCCGCGCCAGCAAGGTCGTTAAGGTGACAGGCGGCCGTCCTGTCACCCCCACGCCTGCTCTCCATTGCGACCGCTATTAGTCAGAGGGATACGTGGAAAATCTACGAGCAAGTCTAGACAGGGCCACTCCTTCCTCGGCTGGAATTTGCCACAGGTGGAAATGACAGTGTAGACTGGTGAGTGTTGCGAAAACTGAGTATTGTTCTGTGATTTCGGTGACCTCCCCAATTTTACACCCAAGGTTATACGCAGCAGAATATTTATACCTATATAACAAAAGTTACTCTACTTTTTAATCAATTTCACAGAAATAAATAACAGGCTATTTTAATATTTATTGTTCTACGAAATTATAAGGCTGATGAACGAGCGGTATGTATAATATGACATCCATTTATTTTTGATTAAAAGGACTATGTCAGGCATTTTAGAGAAGAAGTATTTTGTTTACCAAAAATGTAATACCTATACAGTATATTTATTTGTATTTATTAGTTCGGACGGGATAGTAATGTTGTATGAACCTGAACAAGGGAGAGGAAGACGTAAGAGAAAATGGATAACCTGTGTAAACAATGCTTCGGTCTGGAAGGGAGTCAGTGTTAAGCTGATTGCTATCAGAGATGAAAGGAAAAACCTACATATTATACATCATCATCATACTCATCACCATGGCATGTCAAGTCCGTGACATCGTGAATAAAATGCAAGAGAGTAAGGCCTGGTGTGGCCACGTCTTGCGGCAACAGCCAGGCTACGTGGGTAACAAATGCCTGGCAATGTCGCCTTCACCGAGTCCAGGTACAAGGGGTAGGCCCAAAAGGTCCTGGCTTGACGTCGTACAAAATGACATGCGTGCAAATGGTCTCACTACCATGGACACCCAAGATCGTGGAGGAGGAAGAGCCGGAAGGCAGACCCTGAGCTCAAAGGGCACCTGAGCCTCGGATGCAATCATGATAACGTCTAAATGTCGATGTCGATTATATATATTCGAGTATAATGTACGCTGGATCACGCATCAAAATTTAGCTAGTACTTCCACGAGGGAAAAATAGACGTAAGTATAAGCATTCGAATTTGGAATTTATTAACTTTTAGCTGTTCCTGTGTTGTATGTGTATGTTTCCTCTTCCAAGCTCTAGTCTACTTACATATCTGTAATATTAATCAAAACCGGTTCAGTGGTGTAGGCGTAACAGAAAGGTAATTACGCATTTATAATAGTAGTGTGGATACACTCTACACTGAAAAGGAATGAAAACTGCGAGAATCTACGAGTACATCGTCGTTACATACCTTTCGAAGCGACTTCGATTTCCCAAAATTCGATTTTACTGGTGAAAGTGGGACTTCGTCGAAAGTGAAAGATCAAAAACCGAGTGTTTAGAGTAGCTATATAAATAATTGAACAGTTAGGTATATGAATTGAAAACATATTGAAATATATTCTTCTATGTCGGATGAAACCTATTCAGTTAGAAGAACACGTTTTATTTTGTCATTATTTAATGTTATTTTATTGTTTACATGACAAAATAAAACTCGTTTGAATGTATTCTTGTTAAAAATAATTTCACTTCAATGTATAATATTTCCATAAATTCTTCCAACATTAACAATTCAAATTAACGTCTGGCGTGGTCTACTATGCAGTCCATCTGAATAAACGATGATGAAATTCTGCACGTTCCTTAAGCACCGAATATTGGCTTTCAACATCAATATTCATATTATTCCCCTTAGTAACGTACCACCTTAACTGTACAGTTTCGTAACAACGCACGTTCGTAGAAGTCGATACATTTACTCTTCTATGTGAACCAATTGTAATCCACCGTCTCCTCAAGTTACGACGGCGTTTGAAACTCCTTGTCCCTCAGAATGGGCATTATTCTGAGGGACATGGAGTTTCAAACGCCGATTTCACTGATTTCATTTCATTTCAAAGTTTGAAAGGAGAAAACTACATTCGATCCAATTTTCCCTTTCAAGTGCGACAATTTTTCTCGTCAATTAACTATTTCAGCGAAGTTGAAAGAATAATCCCTAAAGAATAGATTGGTTTTCACGTATGAGCTATCGCCTATGAAAGCGCAGAAAATAAATCGCTTCTTCACATTGTACCTTTTATTTCAACTTGCACGACTGAACGAACTATCCAATTTAGTAGAAGTAGACTTGCGAATGGATATTTGGAAACGGTAAACTTAAATAGAATTGGTGACACTGTCGAAATAGAGAGATACTTAAGAGAAAAAGAACATAGTGAATGAAATTTTAAAGTGAATGCTAACTTTTATACCTACTGGATAAAAAAGCAATTCTATAATAAAAATTGTAAAGTGGTCGTGCTTGTATATTGGAGATATATTGAAGAACATAGTTGGGTTATCATCATACTAACGATACTGAATAAAAAAATGTTGTACACAATAGCTACTGAACGGAATATGATGCGCTTTGCTTTGTTAAGAAACATTATTTTAGCCAGTGATTCAAGGCTTCGCATCAGTCGCAACTCAGCTGCCGACGAGGCAAGGTCTCCGAAGTCGTCCTCACCCGGCCCTGCGCCACTGAAGATGTCGACCGTAGTGATCGACGAAACGTCTGGAACGCAAGTTTCACATAGACCACGGCCAAACAGCCCGGAAGCAGTATAATCTATATGCAACGCCGGCCGTGAAAGCCTGAAGACTTATATTATTTTATCATTTATCAGACTTGTAATCTTACGTAAGTTTCATCACAAAGTAAAACCTGAGCAATGACCAATAAACGGGAAAACCGACCATCCACGTGGGTGGAACACTAGTTTCTTTATTGTTATCGGAATAATATATCGTTGATTGTTTCCGATCGAGTAATATTGGTAGATGGTTACGCCAAAATGGTTGTATAGAAGAATTTCGAATGCTCAACACGTAGGTCAAATAGCTCAGTTGGTTAGAGCATTCCTCCTGTAAGAAACTGGTTGCGGTTTCAATTCTACAATTGAGTATTGAATTTTTCTTATCTCAATGGATTAGCAAAAGTCAACATCAAAGAACAGATTTATACTCGTGTATGAAGTTATAAACATAGATAAAGTCTAATTCTAACTTCCAACAAGAGTTAACAGCTTAGTGGTTAGGAAGTCGGCCTTATGATTGAAAGGTCCCGTGTTCGAATCCTGGCCATTACATTACCGACGTAAACTCACTCCTAACACAAGTAGCACAATTAATTAGCTGGAGTGGTTAGAGAAATATTAGTAATTTCGGTTACATATCATTCTTAAAAAAATCCCTTGATGAACGTGCTTCTAGTTCCTTCGTCCCGTTTCAAATTCAATAAAATACTACTTATTCATTCAGGCCAAAAGCCTAGTCGTAGGCTACACATTAAAGCGGTATCCAATATCCATTAGCCACAGGTTTCGTCGCTAGTAGGCACGTACCGCTCCAGACTGTCCCGTGAATCAAGTAAATGAGATCAAGGGATTACCGTACAAGCGAAACAGCTTAGCTATCAAGTGACAAAGGATATCGACTCTACGTGTAATTGAGAGTAATAATGCACAATTTTGCACGGTTAGTGTGATTTTATCCGACTTTACAATAAAGAAGGGTACGTAATTCTTTCAAGTTTGTATTTAATGGGGTGTACAAATTAGATATCGTAAATGGGTTGTGGAGGTCAGATGCAGTGTCGTATTTACCTTAGGGTCTAGGGGGACCATGGTCCGGAAAGGAAGGCCTCTTAGGGTCAAGTTTACGCACAAAATATATTTTTAAATCTTTATTTACGTGGCTTAGCCACAATATGACTATAGATTTTATTTTAATTGACATTTAAATTAGAAAACACTTAATAACATTTGCTTTCAAGTACGGTGTAATAGGGGTGCTTGGTTCAGATCCTCCAACGCACCTTGGGAGACAAAACCCTCTCGCACAGGGGACACGCTTCCGCCTACAGTCAATTCCGGCCGATGCGGGAGCGGCCTTGTGGAAGGCTACTCTAAAGGTTTTAACGTATCCTTCTGACTAGCAAAGGGCACAGTGGAAAAAAGATAAAGGGCGGCTGGATCTCTGAGTCCGTTATAACCATCCCCATTATCCTACGGTTGACGGTTAAGATGACGCACGAAAATTTATAAAAGATACGGCGTTTCAAAAATGTCTTCATTGAATAGATCATTCAGTCCACTGCTGCACTTAAACCACTCCCAATAGATACTAGAAATAGAAAAGATCACTTTGGGTCAATCCCAAATGAAAGAGCAGCGGCCGGCAGCGGCCAGACTTTTGTTTAGAAATGTTTGCGAGCAGGCTCGCGCGGCACGTCTCACGGCGTGGCTGCTCCTTCACCTTCAAATGACTATGATCTTTATCTCCAGAAGATAAAATTCAAAATGGATTGTATTATTTTGCCTCAAGAAGTTGCTCTTTTAGTGGCAATTTACTCTCATTCTATAGAAACCCTTGCAGCCGGCTATAACTAGCAACAGGACTTGCAACGCTTTAAGAATACGATGTCACTCTATCGTCACCCTGGGCACATGCCAAGCAGGAACCGAAGCAGTCATAGCTGGGAGCATTGCATCAGCCTGTTGGAGAGGGTAGATTAGGTCCTGGGGCAGCTGATTTAGACTTCAGGGCCTGGAAATGGAGCTTTGGACTTGTAATGGGCAAACTGATTGAAGACCCTTCTATCAAATACGTTCAGTGGCTTGGGCAACTACTCCCATGGCCCTCCTGGATGCTTCGCGGTTAGTTTGGCTTCTCACTGTTACGAGGGTATCGGCAGTGTAGACAAGTGAGAACAGCTTCGGGCATTACCTCATCGGAGCTAATGATGATGCAAGACGCACTCGAGTCAAATAAAACCACACTCAGTTTTGACACATCTGTATGGGCGGCCGGAGAACCAGGTATACCCTCTAGGATATCTTTTTGAGATCCAGTCAACTCCGGCAACTCCGGTTAAAGCTTTCTTGGTTGCTTTGAATTTCGTGCCTTCAGCATCCAGATGTAGCCGATGTTCGACAGAAGCGGCCATAGCATCGCACCAAACTACTTATCGCTAACCAAACCGATAAGTAAGCCCCGACAATACCGTGAAGCTAGCGAGGCACCCTGTGAAAATGAATACATCTCTTATGCAGCTCCAGGGCAAGGTGTTCTTAACGACATAGGCAACAATAGATAATGAGAGCACTAACTCGCCGCACCACTGCTTCTTCCACCAGGGCCCTCACGCGCGTGTTCACATCCGCGGTGCTTCTGACAATAGCCAAATGAGGGTTTTCTAAAACGGTCTTCGTAAGATGGCAGCATCAGGTCCTATGAACTGCCAAAATACATACTATGTTTACTTTGTGTCTAGAGAGCGCTGTGTGGAATGTCTTACATTAATTATTCATTTATGTATTCTTAACAAATAATTGCAGAATAAAGAGAAACAAATGTTCTTGAGACGTCCTCTCAATAATGTGCATTCTACTTGAATATGTATGAATAATGTAATTATTCGTGAACAGCTATTCTTTCTGTCCATTAAACATGACCTTCTTGCGTTAACAGTGACTGCGACATAGGAGAACAAATTGGAGTTAATGAATTGAACAGATAAAAGCGGACAGAACGCGTAATCAGATTAAATTCCAAGACCACTCGCTTGTGAAGTGTGTCTGTATATTGAAGACACATGTCTGGAAATTCTCGAAGGGGTACGCACAGATGTATGAACAACCACCTTTTGCCGATTGTGATTTTTGGTCCCACGTTAAAGCTTATTGCCGTCCAGCTCACGCTTTGTATAACAGAAAACATACAGACCATAAGGTCTGTATGTTTTCTGTTGGACGGAAAAAAAACTTAGGTTACGTTAAATTAGTGATTCTGAACTCCAAAATATCCATTAGTTATCGATATTTTCGAGTATATTATCGCAGTAGCTTGCTTCCTATGGTTTATTCTAAAACTTTTAAAGTAAAAAAGAAATATCATGAAACTAAACAAGTTCCTCGTCTAAACACGATCTTGTTTCTATTCCGCCATAGTGACAACATATCAATTCAATTTTCATCTGTCGCTTTCAAACAAAGAACCCTTCTCACACTCTACTTCCACCAAATTGAATAGTCACCCAGTCATGCACGTTCAAATAAAAGGTACAATGTGAAGAAGCGATTCAGGTTTCCGCTTTTTCATGGGCAATAGTTCATTCGTGAAAAACCAATCGTAGTTGCTCACAGAACCGATGTCGAAATAGTTAATTGACGAGAAAAATGGTCGCGTTTGAAACAGAAAATTGGTTTTGCGATTGCATCGCGTTCAGTATTTTACTTTGAATTGCTTTGGAATCAGTGGCGTTTGTTATTTTTACAAATAGGAGAGAAATAAATCTTTTCATTCTAAAGCTTAAACTCTTAACTATGATTTCAATTTCAGGTTTAACAAATATAAGTTAAAATATATAATACATAAGTGAAAATCCCTTGAAATAAACTGTGTTCTCACGTTCTACCCAATGTAAATAATTAGGTCAATTATTCATCTTGTTTCACTCATATATTATCATTGAAATTAATTCTATAACCCAGTTCATTATATTATTGTATTTTAGACAGATTGAAGTAGTGATTGCATAACATTTAAATCAATGCAATCGATCGATTAAAAAGGTATTGTTATTTTATGTGTAATTTATTAGTATTTATTATCTATCTACTCATAATATTGAAGCAGTAGATGGGTAATTTCACGCTGCCAAATTTTTTGCTAATTTCGGTGTGATGTTGCAATTTCGGTGGAAGGCCTGCAAAGCAGTTTTTTGTTTCCTTCTAAATATCTAGAATTCTAATGTGTTCTAAAACAACATCATTAAATTTTTTCATCGGAAAACCTATGATTGAAAAATAGCACCGAAATTAGCATAAAATTTGGCAGCGTGAAATTACCCAGATATTGCGTGTCTGTACTTATTTCATAAATTTATTAGAATAGAATTATTTTTATTTCAGATTTCTTCAATCCACATAAAGTATTAGTAAAAATGTATAATATTATAATCTTAATCTAGTGTTAGTATCTTGGCAATAGTCAATGAGGTACAGAAGATGATACACAGGGGCCTGTAGCTGCAGCCAACGGCTCAGTAGTAGGAGTCCCATCGTTCAGCCAGCGTGCTCAGTGCTTATTATAACACGATTGTGGGCTATAACACACATAAGCTTATCTTCAAAACAAATATTGACATTGTGAAATTTATCTTTGTTTTTTTACGTCGTTGACCACAGTCACGTACCTACCGTGTCACAGAATAGTCAAAATCTAACAAAACCGATATGCGATATATCCACGGAGGACAGAATATGACTTCCCCATGGATTTATCTAACAAATCGCCGCTGATTTCCTGGTATTTGTTGAAGAGTTCCGAGGTCTGTCTCTGAAACCCATCATCAGACCTTTACGAAATTTTAACTATTTCGGAATAAACTTCTTTCGAACAAAAAAATAATTTTGTAAATCCGTCTACAGTTGACGGAACTAATCGCGTACAAACATAAAAAAATTATAAACATCGGAATTGAGAACCTCTTCATTGCTCAGAAGCCGGTTAAAACCACCAGTAAGATAATTAAAAAAAAGATTAATGTTCTGTAGTCGATTTCAATTGTGACATTTTCAAATTATGTACAGTCGATCGACTAACTCCATCTCTAAAATTGCGTTCTGGCTGACGTGTCGTTGTTAATGACATATGATGTATTGGCGCCTAATTTTTGTTTGGAGTTTTAGGCATTGACGCTAGAACAAAGTTAAATCGACCACTGTGTGTGAGCTGTCTAAAATACAATAATATAGTAGACGATAGTATTTATGTTTCAAAACTATAACAAAAAAGAAATGGTAAGATTATAATAGATGCTACGCAAGGTACTACGGGGATATTTGAATGAATAGTTTCCTGTTTTTTGCTGAAGACAGAAGTGGATTCAACTTCTTCAATATATTTCCTATTAAATGTGGATCCAATTTTTTTGGATCCACATGGAGTTTTGTAGGTAGTGTGTTACAACGAATACGAAAAACACTAAAATAAATATTTACACAAGTTTCTTGTTCGGGTATAAAATTGGTGCCATTTAGGTAAATATAAAAACTGCTGAATCGACTCCTTTTCACGGCCATCTTTATTTATTCACAGTCTATGTAAATACAGTTTGTGAATACATAATGCGGAATAATGTAAATGTTACCCTCTCCAATATTTTTATCGCTATTACTTACCTACAGCGATTATAGAACATTTTGGGGTGTTAATATAGATGATAAAAGGTTTTTGAATAAAGGTGTTAACCCGGATAAACACTTGTGGACATGTATTGGCCCACCTTGCATTTTAAGTTTCATTTAGTCCTAGCTAAAAATTTAAATTAGGTCGAGCTAAAAGTTTTTATGCAGTTTTGAACCAGGCACATTTATTTTGAATTTCGAACACAGAATTTAAAGAACCAAAAGACAATTTGGAGCCCTGTTCGTTGATATTAAACAATCGAATACTAAGAAAACTTGAGTTCATTCGTTTACTTGGATTTAATTCTCGAAAGTGTGATTTTTCTCTTTGGTTTAGCAACAAACATTACTTATTCTTAGTATCAAGGTGAGGTTCTGTCAATAATCTATGGATACTTCGCCTGAAGCCGCCGCCCAAGCTGTGGCACTTATCCAGGCCGGAAACAGCCACAGAAATGTGAGTGCTCAACTTAATTTAAGTCGATCTGCGGTCCGAAATGTTTATCGGAGGTACCTGGAGACTGCCGACTTTGTTCGTCGCCAAGGAAGGCCACGATCGATTCGATTCATCGTGACGACCAGCTTGAGAAATCGATACTTTACCTCCATTGAGATACAAAACCAACTTCGCGACTTCCACGGAGTGTCTGTGAGCGCTTGAACTGTTCGGAGAAGGTTAGAAGAACGCGATATGGTACCACACAAACCAGCTAATGGCCCCAAACTAACGCGAACCCACCGAACAGCGCGTCTTCTTTTCGCGCGCACTCATGTAAATGGGATCCAGCAGCATTGGAGCCGTGTACTCTTTTCTGATGAGTCTAAAATTGCGTTACATTAGATGGCAATGATGGAAGGAAGATGGTCTACCGACGTAAGGGAGAGCGTTTTGCACAGTGCTGCTTTCAAGAGAGGGTTGCTTATGGCGGTGGCTCATGGACTATCTGGGGCGGTATATCCGCGATCGGCAAAACTCAACTTGAGGTTGTTACGGGACCACGGTTGCCAACATTAAATGCTGAAAGGTACATTCGTGAGTGCTTAGAATCTCACGTGATGCCATACGTGGACTATGTGGGCCCAAATTTCCTTTTTATGCATGATAATGCAAGAGCCCATACGGCTGGCATCGTCAGGGAATATCTTCGGGATAGGAATATCACAGTTATGGACTGGCCAGCCAGAAGCCCAGACATGAACCCGATTGAGCACATGTGGGACGAGCTAAAAAGACGTGTTAGGGTTCATCAGCCAGTTGCCCAGACGATGCCGGAGTTGAAAACTGCCATAGTCTTCTATGGTAGATGATCCCTCAAAATTTCATAGAACGGTTGATAAACTCTATGCCTAATCGTAATGCCCATGGAGGCAACACGCGTTATTAAATTAAACCTTTATTTCATAATTAAACCTTTATTTTGATAAAACTCAACTGCACTGATCAAGGCGCATACGCGACTTGTTAGTCGTAGCTCCATGTCCTGTGGTATTCTGAATTCAAATTTAAAACGATACGACCGAAAAAGATGGTAAAATGTATCAGGTTTAAAACTGCATCAATAGTTTTTGTTCAATCTAGCAATCATATTTAGGTAGGGGCCATCGAAACCTAAACTCTTAGGTGGGCCAATAGATGTGTCCACAAGTGTATTTTCGATGTCATGAAAAGTTCTTGATGTCAGTCTATATTGATGCCCATCTAATATGACTAACGTTTATAGAATTCCATACCTCAAAGAAAACCCTTCTGAGATTTCACATTTTCATGAGCATTCAACAACCAAACGTTTTTTTTAAATATGTCCCGAGGTGTACAAATACTAAATAATAATTAGTAAATAAATATTTCACAACATTTCATACAACTCTATTTAGACACATGGTAAACATAGCTAAATTAGCTTGTGTTATGGAAACTAGAATGCTGATAAACATACTTGGATATATTTTCTTTGTAAATACATACATTTTATATATAGAAACACCTAGACCAATGCAAATATACATATTCATCAATACAAATATTTGCACGGAACGAGGATCGAACCCGCGCCTTCTGCGTAGCAGCCGCGTTCACTACCGCTACGCCACAAAGGCTGTCGCTCGTTTCTATCACTGTCGTTTGTATCCTGCAATTCCTTGAGATCATAAAATTAAAGTCAACATTATTAGAAGATGTCTGGCTCGAAGAGCAATGCAACTCTGCTCTATTTAGCGTCGTATAATTTTGGACGCACTTATAAAAACTTTCCGTATGACTATTACCACACCAACTTACATAAACGCACCGCAAAGTATTTCAGCTAGCTGCAAGTGCACTCTTCTATAAGTATTTTGTGGTGCTTGTGGTGCAGTGAGGCCAACTAGGATCTTCGAGAACCGATGCCACATTGGTTAAAGAAGAAAACTAACTCATTCTCGTTAATTAGGCAAGTGACGAATTAAAATAATTATCGGGAATTACCAAAATTATTGACGTAAGGTAAAATATATGGGTTGCGTGTTTACGAGGATTTTTGAAATTTTCTTTGTAGCGAGTTTAAAATAAATTATTACTTACCCTGATTCTCAGACGTATCAATTACTTGTTACTTTGATAGAATTAAGACAGGTAAATAATCCAAGAACTAATTACATAATCAAGCTTGACAGTAACTCTGCACAATACATATTGTTCACCTAAGAAATAACAAGCCCGGTCTTGTTCATAAAGTTGGGCACTTAAACAATGGCTGCCGAACAATGTCGATCCAATATTAATTAAAAGCAAAAACCAGCCCGCTTCCGAAGTCAACATTTTACTTCTGTTATGGTGTTATAAGTGCTTACAACTTTGTTCGATTTATTGAATATACTTCAAATATTTACATCTACAAAACAAAGTACTCGAAGCAAAGATTTGTACTATAACACTCAACTGCTCTTGGCTTTTTAGGCCTTTCCGAGTTTCTGATAGATATTTTAGCCCGGTTACAAGCACCATGATCCGTGTAAAATCCGAAATATATAGTAAATATCCTGGTGAGTGGTATACTGCTAATGTAAATCGCGCTGGTCCATTTTGACCGCGCGCTTTCTAGGGTAATTTTATTTTTGATGTGAAAACTTCTTTAGCTGCGTTGGATGGGTGTAAAATGTTAAGGAAGCGTCAGGATTAGTTGACCTTTGAACCGTAACCGACGAGTGACGTCATACAAGATTAGGTATAGACTATCTATTTTGCAAGTTACAATAGATAGCGTCGTAGTTTACACGGTAAGCACATCGATTGTAAGTCCTTATAGTTTTAGATAGTATCGGGTTCAAACCACCTGGCCTTCAGGGATTTTTTGTGATTGTTTTTTCTTATTATAATTTATTACTTTTGGTGATTATTTTTTCTTTTTGTAATTTATTACTTTTTATGATTATTTTTTCTTCCTGTAATTTATTATTTTTTGTGATTATTTTTTCTTTTCATAATTTATTAATTTCTTCTGATAGAAAATTAGCAGAAAATAAGTGAAAGGTTCTATGATTAGCGCTATATTATAGGTATGGTATGGTATGTTCTTTTTTATCTTTTTCCATGTATATAACGAAGAAAGAAAAAAAGAAAATGTTTTCACTTCTGCCGGCACTCCCAGAGTGCAACCCGTCTTTTTTTTGTATAGGACACGTCAATTTGACTTTACCTCGCCTGATGGTGAGCTGAAGGCAAAGTCTCAGGAAAGAGGGCCACCATTATAAACACGTGCCGTGTTAACAATGGCGGCACTCAGCTTGACGGCCTCATCAGATGCTTTTTCACGCCCCGCTTAAAGGACCCAGGACTGTAGGAAGAGGGAAACACGTGAGCTGACAAGGAATTCCAGGTCTTAATGGTGCGACAAAGGAAAGAGTCACCGAACCGCTTGGCTCTTGAAGGAATGTTCTGCACCGTATAGGGGTGACATCTAAGTCCTGCACGAGTCGTCCTGTATAGGAAGGGCGAGGGTGGGACTAATTGGAATAGCTCTTCAGAACATTCACCATAGTAGAGACGGTAAAATACTGCCAAGGAAGCAACGTCTCTAAGCATCTGCAGAGGCTCGAGGGTACTCGTGACCTCAGGATTTCCGATAATGCGGACCGCACGTCGCTGCAACCTGTCGAGGGCATCTAATAAGTACTTTGCAGATCCATCCCAGAGGTTATGAGTGTACACGGACGTTATATGGGCTAGGGACGCCTTTACTCGTACACATTATTAGTCTAAAAAGTTTCTAAAAACTATACTAGTTATATAATTAGTCAAAACGTCACTTAAACTAAGTTGTGTGGTATATAACAAAGTATTCGCTAATAGTCTCTTGAAATAGATGCTAATTTGATATGCCTTGTGTCAGGCTGTCTAGAACGAGATATGTTATAATTTAGTTTAAATAACTGTCATTAGAGTGCGGGTAATGTTAGACTCGCCGTCTAGTCACGTTTGTTAGACAGGTGTGGCGGTAACACGCCAGTGATCAGATGTCGTATGACTAAGTAAGTGAAATGAAATTTTGATGCCTTTCGTTCCTTTATAGGAGGTGTTAAACTTGAGCATTCACTTATGGCCCAGTCATATTAGGGTGAAACCTCGGAATGAAAGATAATAAGCTATAGATTGGTCTAAACCTTTATTTTGTCGTTCTAAATGTTGTCTCAAAGTCACAAGTGCTATCGTGTCCGCGTTTTAAAATACTGAAGGTCAAAGGGCACAAAAATCGGTTTTTCGTGAACATTTCGCTTTCTATTGCTTAAATGAGATTTGCACCTACTATAAAAGTTGTAGAGTACAAAATTCCCCACAACTTTTTTTTGAACTTTTTTCATACGATAAACCGTTTTTGCGCCAGACCGCGAAGAGTGCGCTGCGTACAGTCAGCCTAATGCAAGGTCAAGCGTGAGTTACGGTTACCAGTATATTAATTGACTTAGTTATGCTTTTAAACCACGTACGACATTCACAGAAACACCTTTTGAAAGTGACTTATCATAATATATAAGACACAAATCAGCCAAGGCTCTTAAAACCGTACGTTCGTCGTTGCGAAGATACAATTTGAAACTAACGAATAATCTTGATTAATATAAAGTGGTCCCTTAAAAGAGAAAGTGGCCTTGAATACAATAAACATCTGTCCCAGCTATAATTAGAAAAGGTCATAGGGTAGGGACAAGTATTTCCAGGTATGTAAGTATTAAAAAATTTACACGTTTTGAAGAAAATGTATATATTGCCGTTTAAACTTAAAATATTACTAAAATATACATTCCAGAATTATTAATATACTATAGGGAAAAATTTAAATATAAATAATTAATAATTAGTACATAAATAATGGGTATTGTTTAAATTTTTTTTTAGTAAATAATTAACTTTATACAATGTACTGATAACCGTAACTCACGCTTGACTTTGCATTAGGCCATATATGACTGTACGCGACTACCGCAAAAACGGTAGATCGTATAAAAAAAAAAGTTCAAACAAAAGTTGTAGAGAATTTTATACTCTACAACTTTATAATAGATGCCAATCTCATTTAAGCAATAGAAAGCGAAATATTCACGAAAAACCGATTTTCACGACCTTTGACCTTCAATATTTTAAGACGCGGACACGATAACACTTGTGACTTTTGAGACAACATTTAAAACGACAAAACAAAGGTTTATACCAATTTACAGTTTATTATCTTTCTCTGAGGTTTACCCCTTTTTTTACCTAATATGACTGGGCTATTATATTGAGGATTCATGCGAATGTTACATTACAGAAATATAAACAAGAGCGTTCTGGCGACCATTATTGCAAAAGGACAGTAAAGCATCGACTAGGGCGTGCGCTAGAAAGGTCTTCAAAATGTTCGTAGTGATATTTGGGTCTATGCATATTAATGGTGAATACTCGATGTAGACGTAGATTTTGACCAAACGAATATAGAGCTAGAGCAAGCGCATTTTTTCTTTTAGTCTTATATATTTTAGTGTAAACAAAAACACGTTTTCAGCGTTTTCACCAAAATAGGCGAAGCATGAAGTGAGCCAGCATTCTTGGAATATTCCATAGAATTTATGCGAGCTAAAAAAAACGACGAGGGAATGTTCTGTATCTGTTACACTAATAGAAGTTGACGGAGAGGTGATAGAATGAGACTCGCTCGGCTGATGAAGCCTTTTCCCCGTCTTTACAGTAGTTTCAACAAATAACTTACCCTTCTATGATTACTTCGCTGTCCGTCTATTTTTTCTGTCAAGACCTTTTTCTCTGGAATACGTGAAGATAGATATCAAGTAGAAATCTGGAGCTATGAAAAAAAGTTTCTAAGCCAACAAGATCACTATATGCTTACAGACATTTATGCAGTATGATTAGACAATGCACTTAAATCTATAAAGTACTTCCTATTGACCTTGAATCATGAATTTTTTAAATATAATTTGGCCAGAAGGGTCAAGGCCGGAAGGTCACAAGTAAAGGGAAAAGTCCAAAATATGTAAATATGGGCCCTTATCACAACTTATTTCAGTCAATCTAGCGCCTTGCTTTCTGTTACTGGACATTAAAAAATTGAACAAGACTCCTCTTTTACCCCTATCCTATCGAAAAATGGGAATAAACCAAACATTTGGCCACCTATAATGAAGTGCAAAGTAAATTATGCAACCATGAAATAACGTCTTTTGCACTCAAAACACTTTTTATCATCAATCAATCAATAAATCAGCCCACCGCAAACTTCTGCTGGACACAGGCCTCTTCCAATGTTCGCCATTTCGTCCGATCCTCCGCCTTGCCCATATCGAGTGAGTTTACAATCTATACATCTATACTACATAATAATATAAATAAAATTGGAGTGTCTGTTTGTAATATTTAAATAACTATTTTTTACTACATGCTTATGAATATAATTTTTTTATACAACTGAGGTGACAGACAAGCACACTGCCCACCTGATGGTAAGTGGTTACCGTGGCCTATGGACGTGTGCAACATCAAGGGAGTCACACTCGTGCTGCCGACCCTGTAAACGCAGAGAGTTTCTGTGCCGCCAGTGTAGAAGACAAAGCAGGAAAAGCCTTTGGTCCCACTGACAGCACAAAACCACTCCAGTGCCATGAGCTCTGGCTGCCCTACTCACCATACGGGTACATACACCAAAATAACATTTTATACAATTTTTGTCTATCTGTCTGTCTGTTTGTTCCGGCTAATCTCTGTAATGGCTGGACCGATTTTGACGGGACTTATTGGCAGGTAGCTAATGTAATAAGGAGTAACTTAGGCTACTTTCATTTAAAAAAAATAGCGTTGACTCAACACTAAGCGATAACCGACATCCACGCGGGCGAAGCCGCGGGCAACAGCAATTGATAAATTACCAAAGATAGATAAACAATAAACTGCAAAGTTAAATAATATTATATGCATGTGAAGACGATATTGGTATGTTATTGTTTCCCTCTTATCTACTTCTTTGAGTAAAAACAACACGCTCATGTGAAGGTTATATAAATTGAAGGTAGCGAACAATAGCTGTATTGAAGTTAGTCTAAGACACTACTGATTAAAACACAATACATTTGATGATATACTATCAGATGACACGAAAACCGACCACTGTTATTATTTGAGTAACACACAACGATAATATTACAATTGTCATTGCAAAGATGTGTCTATGATGCAAAATTCTGTGTGCAATATTATTTTTGGCGGACTAACTGGGATTAACTAACAATAAAGAGAGCATGTATGTCGCAATGAAACTGATTAAGACCTGTAATAGTACTCGCTGGAGTGGTGATCGGTAGGTACCCATAGTACCCATATATTGCGTCTAATTGAAAATCACCGTTTTGGCGCTGATAGTTGCGGCACGCACTAGTGAGCGTATTTGGAACTAATACTTATGATGAACATCAACTGTCTAGGTATCGACGATGGGTCTTTTGTATCAAATTAATAATATGGCTGTTAAAGATATTTTTTATGGTAAACGCATAAATAAAAACAACGAACAACGTCCATTTGCAAACTAATTAGTTCTCAGTACAATGACGGTGGTGCTCCAAATCGACACAAAAAGTAGTGGCCTGTATTAACAACCTGTTTATGATCTAACTAAAGAAATGCCGGCATTATTTGGCCCTATATCAAATAGCAAGGTTTCGTTGTGGGTTTCGAGGCTACTACACTTGGTGCGCACTGAAAAAGTCAATTCACCAAGATGGGTCATAGACTGAACTAATGCTACCTGCATCTTGCCGGTTAAATGGTGACTAGTGGCAATCTCCTTCTCTTTGTCTGCTACTGGATCCTTAGCTGTTTAATCCACACCCTTTTTTTAATCACGAGTACGGATGTGTGTTGTTTAGAGTGTATTAAAATTCAAATATTAAAATACTACAGTTCTAATACTAAAGAAATAATTTAATTATACTAATTAACCTATAGATAAACATAGGCATTTATATGGTACATCATAATAATTGTACTATTAGATATAAGAGGGTATTCAAGGTTTAAATAGTTCATTTAAAGCAGTTAAAAGACACAGGAAAGGAAAAATATTGACCCCACGATGAAGTCGTATTGGCGACAGTTGAACTTTCATCAGATTTGAAGTTGTTTCTGATTCAGTAAAACTAAGTCAGTGTAAACCTTGGTAGGTAGGATAGCCCGATATGCAATAGACGAGAGATAGGTATCATTATAGTTCGTCCACTATATTATTGTATATTAGACAGCTCACACACAGTGGTCGATTTAACTTTGTTCTAGTGTCAATGCCTAAAACTATAAACAAAAATTAGGCGCCAATACATCATATGTCATTGACAACGTCACGTCAGCCAGCAAGCAATTTTAGGGGTGGTGTTAGTCGATCGACTGTGTTTTACATAACTTGAAAATGACACAATTGAAATCGACTACAAAACATTTTTTTTTATTATCTTACTGGTGTTTTTAACCGACTTCTGAACAAGGAAGAGGTTCTCAATTCCGATGTTTCACAGAGAGAGAGAGAGAGGTTTTCAATTCATCTGTTGACGGATTTACGAAATTATTCTTTGTTCAAAAGAAGTTTATTCCGAAATAGTTAAAATTTCGTTAAGATCTGATGATGGGTTTCAGAGACAGACCTCGGAACTCATCAATAAATACTAGGAAATCAGCCGCGAATTGTTAGTTATATCCATGGAGAAGGAAATGATAACGGAGATGTTGCAAGGCAATCGAGTCACGAGCCTTCCGTACTTCAAAACGACTCAATTGGTCTGTGACATCACCATCTAGTTCTAGTAAAACGTCCTTGCGTTCGGTTGTTATTTTTGGTCAAAAGACCAACGATAAAAATAGCTTTAACCTGGTTTAAGAATGAAGTGTGCAGTACAAGGATGCACAAAGTGTACAGATAAACAATTTAAAGATTTTAAGGGTATAAAATTTCATCAGCAAGTCCGCTATATTTAACCATCTATCGTAGAGAAGAAATAAGTAACCTTGTGTTACATGTATTATAGTTGTAATAATAACTTAATCCATTTTATGAAAATTTCATCACAATAGTCTCGCCCGAGTTCATTAGCAATTTTAAAAATAGTATTTTATTTATTAAATAGTATATTTAGCCGAATGAATGAATGTTGTCATTGCGCAAATTATTTATGCATTAAAACAGAGACATTTATGGCATTATAATGCAAAACAATAAAGGTTTTACGTGCTTTGATATAAAATATAATCACAATAATTTTATTGTATATTTTATTAATATAATCAATAATCGATTTATTTCAAAACCGTTTTTATAGTCTGTGGTCATTAATGACGAATGACACATCTCTAAGTGGGCGTAGGCCGTCCATGAAGTATAGTATTCCCTGTAGTTTGTATCAAAAATTATGAGTAAACTTTATGTGCGTGATCTGTCAAAAGTTAAATAAACGATTGGATACACTATAGTTACGTGACTATGGCCAACGACGTAAAAAATAATAATTTCAATATTTGTTTTGGAGAAAAGCGTATGTGCGTTATTTATAGTCCATTGTTTACCTCAGTGTATAGCCCACAATAGTGTTATATTATGCACTGAACACTCTGGCTGAACGGTGGGACTCCCCACTACTGAGTCGTTGGCTGGCGCTACAGGCCTCTGTGTATCGTCTTCTGTACCTCATTGACTATTGCTAAGATACTAACACTAGATTACGATTATAATAAGTTACTAATACTTTATATGGATTAAAGAAATCTGAAATAAAAATATTTCTATTCTACATACATACACATAATTACGCCTTTATGCCCGGAGGGTTAGGTAGAGGTGAATTTACACCCACATTTCACCAATCTTTATTAGGTCCCACGTAATAGGGGGTGAGCCTATTGCCGTATTCCGGGCACTATTGTTAACTCGAGCCATGCATCTGAGGCTGAGTCTGGGCTGTACATATTCTATTATATTCTAGTAAATTTATGAAATAAGTACAGACACGCAATTTCTACTGCTTCATTATTATGAGTAGATAGATAATAAATAATAATTACACATAAAATAATGATACCTAAATATTAATTTATGGATTAAATTTTCTTTGTGGATCGATTTTATTGAATTTTTATGCAATCACTACTTTAATCTATCTAAAATACAATAATATAACCGACAGGGACAGTTTACTAAAAGAAAGTGACTAAAGATATGAAATATGAAAATTATAAAAAGAAATCATTCCTTATGAAGAGACCTTTATGTGTTATTAATTTGATAACCGCTATACCTTCTATATCTAAGTGCACTATATTATGTTGTCTTAGTACGGATCTGCATCTTGTTAGGCGCTGACATGGAACTGATATTATCGACGAAAAATGGTCAATTACGGGAACTGAAGACATCTGTCGATGTCGACTTTCCTTCACAATTGGAATCGTCTATAAGACGTCTCAGTGAAAGGAAAGGTTTTATTAATTATAAAATTGAGAAGCGGTGTGTATCTACAGATGGTGGTAATTATCTAGGCATATTGTATGAAATTGATATAAGGGGCAGAACTAATGAAGGACCCAAAAAGCTGCACCTATTTGTGAAACGAATAATTGATGGTATATCGATGAAAGTAATTTCCATACCAGATGCTTACGTTACTGAGATGTTTGCATACAAAGAACTTTCTAAGATATTCGAACGACTACAAGAACAAGCAAATGTACCTTCAAAAGAAAGATACAAAATGATTAAAATTTATGAAGAAAGTAACACAGAAGCACTTATTATGGAGAACATTGCCAAAAATGGGTTTACTACATATTACAGAATGGAAGTGGCATCTTTGAAGTTCTATGAAATATCTGTTAAACAGCTTGCAAGATTTCACGGACTATCATTTGTCTTGAGAGAAACAAAACCGGACTACTATAGAGAGAAAATAGCATCTCTTAAAATACCATTCATTTTTAGTGATGGTTGGACAGAATTAGTGACGAATTTGAGAAATGCAAGCATTAATCATGTTGATGATAAATTCAAAGACAGGCTAAATAAGGCATATGATGACTTGTTGTATCGATATAGCCAATACTACACGGACGATAACTTGAGAGTTTGTATTCGTCATGGTGATTATCGACCTTGCAACATTATGGTCAAAATAGGCGTGAGTAGTTTTTTTTAGCTATTTATATTACAGTTCATACAGAGTTGGCAAGGAAGGGTAGCGAATATGAAAAAAACCTTTGAAAATATTAAAAACAGTAGAACAAATCGGTACGTAAACATCTTCTAAGCATATTCAATAGGATCTGGTCGATTAAAGTCCCAGCGGCCTTTGGTACAGCTAATTTTGTGCTCATTCCAAAGAAAGAAATAGTAACTAGTCCAAACGAAGCTAGACCAATACAATTTCTAAAAATTTCTTCTCAAGGCTGTAACTTAAAATGGCAAATTTCATGTTCAATAATAAATATTTCAGACAAAATCACCAAAACGGGTTCCTACCCGGAATTTCAGGATGTCAGGAACACATTCTTTATTGGCGGAAAGTTTAAAAGATGCCAGATCAAATGAAAATTAAATAACAGTTTGTTGGATAGACCTAGGAAACGCTTTTGGCCCAGTATAACACGAGCTTATGTTGTTTGCATTAAATTGATCACTTTCCGTCCATCATTTGGGGAATAATATCCTCTTATTATAGTAAATTAAAGTTTGTGATTAATACCAAAAATGGATACACGCAACCTTTAAATTATAATGTGGGTTTGTTCCAAGGTTGCTGTTTATCACCAATAGTTTTCAATAAAGTAATAAATATTTTAGTAGACAACATTTCCACACACGACAAGAAGTGGGGCTATCGGTTTAAGCCAAACGGTATATATACGGAGTCTATCCTCGCATTTGCGGACGATTTGGCAATACTGACTCGCAACCCAAAGCAGTGCCAGTACGCAGTAGCGTAAAGGACGATTTCTGTATATGGACAGATGGAATGAGAACAAAACCTAGCAAATGCTACTGTCTATGTCTGGGTAGGCGGGGTACCAGGTATACTTCATATGACCCAGGGCTTAGTATAGGCGGTGAAACGTTTCAACTATATCTGAAACTGTACCTTTTAAATTCCTCGAAAGAAAAAGTTTAAATATCGATTTAAAAAAGGTAGACCAACAACCAAGAAGTAATGTTAAAAAGCATGGATCTATGACAATTATTTAACCTCGCGTCTTAACTGGCCGTTTCTTATATATGATATAAACCAGAGCCTCCTCAAAAAACTAGATGCGAGTGTCACGAAGACACTAAAGTCGTGGCTAGGGCTAGCTCAGTCGCACTATATAGATCCGCGAATAATTTTGGAATGACGCTTAAGAAGCCCTCAGAACTCTATAAACACCTAAAAGCAACTAAAATGCACGTCTTATCGAAATCTAAAGACGAAATAGTAAAAGTCCTTCAAAAAGATAAAAATGCATCGGAACTCGAATCACGCCTTCCCAGTTCCATAAAAAATTCATGACAGGCTCGCAGACTGGTAGAGTTGGTCTAGGTATTATTCGGAGACAAACAGATAAAAAAATAACAAAATCTTTTCTTAAAGCAGATTAAAACAACACCTAACCTAGAACCTAGAAATGCAAAACGAATTGTTGACCCGAGGTGAATTTTGTATTCCCATAGCCGTAAAGTGGCGTACCATAATATACGACTGGACACTGGCCCTACTTAAATTTTACCTAAATGCATTCCAGTTGACCCTCCCAGACCAAAGCAATCTAGTCAGATGGGGAAAGGACACAGATAAAACAAGTAACTCATGTGGTGAAGCAACTGGTACGGCTAGACACCTGCTAGTGGGTTGTAGGACGCTATTAGACCGGGGTCACTACCCGCGCCGACTTGATAAGGTATTAGAAATCATACGTGAAACATACGGCTGTAAGTTTGGCGGTAGCTAGAGCGAAAAAAGGATCAACCACAAACCTAAGACATGACATTGTGTTTGTAAAGGAAGGCTGCTCAAAGAAATCACCCCAAAAGCCATATTACATTTTTATGGCTGCCGTTGACTGGACAATACTCGTAGATACGTGAGAAGCACTATAAAATACCGGAAGATATCTGTGCCTCATCATCCAGACCCGATATATTCCTTTTTTCATGATCGCATAGGCGTACAGTGCTTGTAGAACTCACAGTACCGTGGGAAACTAATATACCTACAGACCACGCTATAAAGACAAACAAATACTTTGACTTTACTGACGAGTTAACCAAAAACGGCTACGTGGTTAAACTCTACGCCGTAGGAGCAAGGGTAATTCCAACTAAATCCCTGTATAACTTACTTAAAGACCTCGGATTGCCAAGAGCTTCAGTAAGCTCTTTACTAAATCGAATATCAAAAGCGGCATTGATAACAAATTTAGATAGGTGGGGGGGGGGGGGGGGACTACGGACGGTAGAGGTGAGCGCTGATGCATCACAAGGTGGCCATGTGTTTGGTTTATTGCTATGAGCTGAATTCGTCATGTATCATCACGTAAAGAATCTTGTAGTGTTAGATCTGGACTTGCAGGTGGCCCGGAATTATAGCCTAGGCGTGATATGAGTTTTCCTACAAATACCTCGCGTGTAACTGCCAAGGAGTCATTAGAGTCTCTAGCCGCTTTCTTGTTGAAAGCATGTGGTACGAGTACAGGTACCATTTTTGCAATTGCGGCAAGGGAAAAGTTCGGAAGAGGTCTATTATGTATGGATCAAAATTTGCATATAATCTGTGAATGTAAATTTTGATAAATAGACATTTGTTGATCCTCAAACAAATAGGAACCAACCATCCCGTATACTAAAATGGCCGCCTAAACCGTAAAAAAAGAAAATAATGATAACACTAATATCAGTAATATTTACGTTTTTTTATTGAATACGTTTAAATCGGTTCCATTATCTCTATAGGAATTAATGTGATTGATTGAATGAATGAGTTTTTGTTTTTCAGAAAGGTGAAATACAAGAATTGATGCCTGTAGACTATCAAATTATGCACTGCGGATGTCCAGTGTTCGATTTTCTGTATCTGATCTTTGGAGGAACAGATAGACCATTTCGTAAAGCAAACTTACTAAATCTAAAGAACCTGTATTATGAAACACTTGCCGAATTCCTAAAATACTTTGATCTTGATGTGAATGCGGTATACCCACGAGTGGAATTCGAAAAGGTGTATAAAGAAAAGTTGGACTTCGGCCTGATGTCTGCAATGATGCTTTTACCTTTTGTGTTTGCATCTGAAAACGATGTACCGGATTTTAGTCAATCACAAATGCGTTTTAACTTTGATGTTCGGATTAAAGAACGGCTCCATGATGTGCTTGAAGATTTCACAGAATGGGGATTTTTGTAATAAATAAATTCGTTGTTTTTTTAGAGAGTACAGTTAAGTTATCTGGAGCACTTTTGTTTTTTATACCACTTGGGCGGCAGACAAGCACACGGACGTAAAGTGGCTACCGTGACCTTTGGACGAGTGCAACACCAGAGGTATCACACTCACACCGCCGACCCTGTAAGAACAGAGAGTTTTTGTGCCGTCAGTGAAGAAGATAAAGCAGGACAAGCTGACTGACAGCACAAGAACTCTCCAGTGAGCTTAAATACATGTACATACTGTCAATGGGACGACCAAAGGGTTGTCCTGCTGTGGTTTTTATACGAACGGCACAGAAACTCTCTGTTCTTGCAAAGTAGGCAGCACTTATGTGACTTTCCTGGTTTTGCATACAGCCATATTACTACTTTCCATCAGGTAGGCCGTGTGTTTGTCATCTAAGTGGTACAAAAAATTGGGCAGTAAATTTATAGTTTAAGTCTTATTGTATTCCAATCTATTATACTATATTAGACTAGCTATTTATAAATAGAGCATGGTGTTATTAGTATCACATACACATACATCTGTTAGCGTGTTGTATTCTTAAAACAACTACTTAGCTGTTGTATAATAAAATTTAATTAATGAATTGGCACTCGCCTAGTGCAAATTTTAAACCGGCTTTCTGTTTTTATTTTTTTAAATTTATTTATTAAATACAATCTTGTTTATTATACAAGTGGATACGGGTCCAATATGTACATGGGTTCAGAATTTATGAATATAACAGCATAGCATTATTTTTCTCTTTTAATCTTTTCAGTGTTTGTTTTTGTAAAGTGTCGAGCCATGTATACCAAAACCAATTCTGTCTTTGCTAATGTTCTGTCATAGTTCAAGATATTCATCAACACAGAAAAAATAATAGTAACCATATTCTCATAGTTCTGTGTGGACTGTTCCTGTTCTTATTCATTTTGTGGACTAGCTCTCTTATCAGTGTCCTCAATAACGTTAAGTTTATCCTTCAATACAATTTCTTCGGTACTTTCAGTGTGCGGGTCTGCCTTACGCTTGATAGCTTTTTTAGTAGTAGGTATTTGGTTTACTGAGCTTTTATGGATCTTCTTTTATCTAACGCTATGCTAACATACTGAGTTAAGTTCGTTTTTGTACGTAGCCATACTAGAAAATACTGCGTAACTTGCGTAAATGAACAACATGTTATAACCATATTATCACGTTTATTGCTTTTCAAAGTACTCTCCTTTACATTTTAAACATTTATAGATCGAACCTTTTTTTAAAACAGGAGGATCAGTGGGATCTGTATGCTAATTTTATACGTGCTGATTGAACGCTATCACTGCCTCTTTGGAGTTGGTAAAAGTGAAATCTCGCATCAAATCTTTGATTTTGGGCAAAATACAGAAATCACAGGGTGTTAGGCTGGGGTTATGTGCAGGATAGGTGACGAGTTGTACTTTATCGAAAGTTAAAAATGACTTTGTTTTGTTGGCCGTGTGTGAAGAAGCGTTGTCATGATGTAAGAAAACGCGACTTTTTAGTAGTCTTTCGCTATCCTTTTCTAATACCTCTCGGCATTAACCCTTTTTTGATCTTGAATCATAAAACATAAAATACGAAATTCGAATACTTCCGATTAACTAGAAGTGCAAAACTTTTAGTGTATCCCATGTATGTACATGAAAATGTATTTATAATTGTTATGCAATAAAAAAATAATAATCAATCTGTGATATGAAATAGCAGTTACTAAATTTATTTTTTAGTAAAATTTCAATTAATGCTATCTTATGCTAATGAGTACTATGCCTGTCTTTTACAATTCCAAATAAACTGCGCCAAAGATATTTTTTTTTACACATATTTATGCATATTAACGATATTGGACAGTGACGACGGTATTTGGTTTGCAAAAGTAGTAATTTTTGTATAATTACTTCCTTAAGTCGAGTAAATACTGCAACACGTTTACATGGAGGCCAATATTAAAACAATAGCTTTGACGTCGTATTCAATATTAATTGGATACGACGCAAGCGACCGCTATTATTATTTGAGTATCACACAACGATACTGTATATGCAGATGTGCACTATGACAACAGGTGGCTGTCTCAGTACACATCTGCATCTTACTGGTCGTTAACATGGAATTGGCTTCATCAAAAAAAAAACATCAGCCTCGGGAATTAAAGACTTGCAAGGATATCGAATATCCTTTAAAATTAGAATCGTCTATTAGACGTCTCAGTGAAAGGAAAGGTTTTATTAATTACGATATTGAGAAGAGATATGTGACAACAGCTGGTGGTAATTTTCTAAGTATATTATGTGAAATTGACGTAAAAGGCAGAACTAATGAGGGACCTAAAGAACTGCACCTATTTGTGAAAAGTAAAATAAATGAAGTACCACTAAATATCTTTACCATATCGGATCTCTTTGCGACTGAGATGTTTGCATACAAAGAACTCGCTAATATTTTCGAACGACTGCAAGAGCAAGCAAATATACCTTTAGAAGAAAGGTATAAAATGGTTAAAATGTACAAAGAAAGTAACCCAGAAGCACTTATTATGGAGAACATAGCCAAAAATGGATTTACTTTATTTAACAGAATGGAAGTGGCATCACTGAACTTTTATGAAGTATCTGTTAAATACATTGCAAGATTTCATGGATTGTCATTTGTCTTAAGAGAAACAAAACTGGATTATTTTAAGGAGCTTATAAAACCTTTTAAAACTCCTATCAGTTTTAAGGACGGTTGGACAAAACTAGTTACGGATTTAAGAAATGCATGCATTAATCATGTCGATGATAAATTCAAACACAGGCTGGAGAAAGCTTATGATGACTTGTTGTATCGGTATAGCCAATACTACACGGATGATAACTTGAAAGTTTGTATTTGTCATGGTGATTACCGGCCGTGCAACATTTTGATCAAAAAAGATGTAAGTATTTTAATGAATAGTGCTATTATAAACACTTAAAAACGCAAAAAAAAACAACAAAATTGTGGATATTATTCATTTTCTATCGTCTCTTTTTTGGATTTGCGGTATTTACATTGAATTGAAACAAATTGCCACGATTCCAAGAGCCACCTGGGGAGCGACCACAATTTTTTATTCCGCTTAGGTGTCAGTGGCAGACAAGCTCACAGTCCACGTGATGGAAAGTGGTTTCCGTAGCCTATGGACGTGTGCAACACTAGGCTTGTCACACTTATGTTGCCGATCCTATAGGCACCTTGTAATGCCAAGTGTACCCGCTTAGGATCGTCAACATTTGATGTGGTGGCCCGAATCTTTTGGATTGCACCGTAGCTTCTTGCCAGCCAGCATCCAGCGTGTTTCGGTCAATTATTGCACAGTATATTTAAAAAAATATCTTTGGGATCTTCAAAAATATTATAGGATAACTTTTTTTTGCTCAATTATTTGATACAAAAGCATTATATTACAGTGAGTTTATCCGGTAAGCCCATATAGTTTTTGTGCAGGGGAAATACGCAGAGCGTGATCTTTCAAAAACACAGTTACCCTACCCGTGATTTTTTGTTTTTCAGAAAGGTGAAATACAAGAATTGATACCCATAGATTATCAGCTGACACACTACGGGTGTCCAGTATTCGACTTTCTATATCTGATCTTTATAGGAACAGATAGACCATTTCGTAAAGCCAACTTACTTTATCTGAAGAACCTGTATTATGAAACACTTGCTGAGTTCCTAAAATACTTTGGTCTTGATGTGAATGCGGTATATCCAAGAGTGGAATTCGAAAAGGTGTATAAAGAAAAGTTAAACTTTGGCCTGATGTCTGCAGTCTTGATTGTACCTTTTGTGTTTGCATCTGAAAACGACGTACCGGATTTCTGTAAATCAGAAATGCGTTTTAATATTGATGTTCGAATTAAAGAACGGCTCCATGATGTGATAAAAGATTTTACAGAATGGGGATTTTTGTAACGATTTCGTATTCTTATTTGTTGGTTTTTTAGAGAGTACAATTAAGTATTTTATGCGATATGTCTGGTAAATCATAAATATTATTAGATATCTGGAGTGCTTTCAATTTAAGGTTAAATCTAAAAATTACATTTTTTTTCCACCACATTTCACACAACGTTATCTAGATCCATGGTAAGCATAGTTTAACTAGCTTGTGTTATGGAATCCAGATTGCGGATAAACATACTTAGAATTTTTTTTTGTAAACATACACATATTATACATTACTAAAAAGAGTGATATACATGGTATAAATACTAGACATAAAGGTAATCTTGTGTTACATACTACTCGTCTCAAAAAAATAAGGGACTCTTTTATGGGGTAATGTATTAGATTCTACAATAAACTTAACTTTTTAAATGAAATTAGAACATTGTCCATAAATAAATTTAAAACAACTATTAAGGCCGACGTTTTTTTTTTTAAAAAGGATTCCTACTGATTTTTTTGGCAGTGTTTCTCAGTAGTTGCCATGTCACGCACTGCACGGTAGGGGAAAAAATAATGACGATCCCGAACATATTTAATATTTTTATGGAATAAATGATTCTTTGAATTTGAATTTGAATAGAAACACCCAGACCAATGCAAATACCCATGTTCATGCATATTTACACTGAGCGGGGATCGAGGGCATGGTGTTATTAGTATCACATACACGTACATTTGTTAGCGTGATGTAATCTTAAAACAACTGAGTGCCTAGAGCAAATTGTTAACCGACTTTACGTTTGTTTTTTATTTATTTATTAAATTTGAACTTGTTCACTAGATAAGAAGGCACGGGCCTAATAAGTACATGGGTTAAGAATTTATGAATGTAATAGCATAACGTTATTTTTCTAATAAAGTTTATCTTTTCATTGTTACACTGTTTTTTTATAGTATCGAGCTATATAATATATACCGACACCTCCTTTGCTACATAAATACGGAAGGCGGTCAGTCATTGTTCAAGATATTTATCAACACAGAAAAAATAATAGTAAATATCCCGAGTTCTGGGTGGACTTTTCTTGTTTCCCATTTTGTGGACTAGCTCCCTCAAACTCCTCTGTATTTTCAATAAAATACAGTATTTTTCAATGTGAATCTTTGGTTCAATCTTTCGTAGGTATGAGTTTTTTACATGATTTTTTGGGTATTTTACACAATATAAAACAAGGTCGTGTCCGTTATAATAACTCAAATTTTTTGTTCGAATTACCTACATTTGAAATATTATTGGATATTCTTTACCTCCAACGCAAACACTACAGGCACAGAATAATTAATAGTACTAACGTACAGAAGGATCACTGCGCAAGAAGATTTAATTAATTCCAGTCTTGCTCCGACGCAATACGGTGGAATTCAGCTCGCACAACATTAGGTACCTATAATTTTATTCACCTACTACTTCGTCTCTTTCTATCGCGTACCTCTTATCTTTTCTTACGCTGTTAGGGTTGCCTTCTTGTGAAGAAATGAATATTTGATTAGCAGTCCAGTTATGTACCTGTTACTATTATTCTACTTATGTGAAAATGACAACTTTGAACATACCTACCTAGTATTAGATGAAAAAAGTATTTTATTACAATGTCCGCATATTTTAACATACGACGATAAGCATACTACTACATTTAGTATTCTTTGCTACTACACTTTAGTGTATTTGCTAAATTGAACATACCATTTACGTGTTTAGTTACATGCCGTACGACGCAAACACGAAACGGCTTTTTAATAGAAGTTACACTGTAAACTTGTTAAGTTTATAAATTAAATGTTAAATGGAATTAAATGTAAGTTATGAGATGTTAATGTTAGGATGTCACTGTTCAAATGTTATTGATGGGAATGTTAGAGGAATGCACCCGGTCGTGACGGTAACCGAAAGAAGGTAAACCGGTATTTAATTTTACTGAAATGTATAATTAAGTCGCGTCGCCAGCGGGCTCACATCACGTGTTCGGAGTCAGCATTAAACCGAATACAGACAGACTAACAGTCACACACACAGACATGTCAAACTTATACCAACCCGTCTAGCTTGCGTCGGGTCTTAAAAAAATAGATATCTTCATCTCAGTTGACACAAAATAAACAAGGGTACGTAGGAGAAGAAAAACATTTGGTTGCCACTTTTTTTTGGAAAGTTACATGTATCATACACAAAAAATTTAAACTTTAGAAAAATACAAAATGAATCTTCCGCAATTTTCATCGCTAGTCCGCAATATCGTTAAGTTCATCCCTCAATACAGTTTCTACGGTACTTTCAGTGAGTGGGTCCGCCTTGCGCTTGATCGCTTCTTGTAGTAGGTATCTTGTTTACCGAGCTTTTATGAATCTTCTGTTATCTAATGCCATGCTACCGTACTGAGTTAAGTTCGTTTTTGTACATAAAATGTATTTTATCTACTCTGATACTATAATACACAGATTATAAAATTGAAATCAAAACTCTTATGACGAACATTACGCACAGGCCAAAAAAAAGTTTTATTACGATACAGGTCTTGTATGGACACCGATATCATTAAATAACTTTTTAATCATAACGATACACCTATACAACTTCCTTCTGGACTGAACCTCTACTTTAAAAAAAAATCCGCAGATTCGAAGAAAAAAAAAAGAAACACGCATGCGCAATCGATGTTTGCGCCTTGACCTCAACATTTTACATTTAAATTTCGTTTGTAAAATAAATTAGTTTATGTATTATAGTAAGAAAGTAGATAAAGTAGTGTATGACACTGTACATAACTTGGTCTTATAACACTCGTGTGATATTATAAAAGAACCCTTATTGTGCAACAGTATCATAAACTACTATTTTATTGTTGTACAATAAAGCATAATACAGTAAAAAAATAAAATAAGGAATAATAAGGAATAATAAAGAATAAAGAAAGAATAAAGAGGAACAGAATAACGCGGCCATAATAACCTCGTGTTGTGTTCCCGGTGTGACCTATTCCTGCTTTGTCTCCTACACTGACGGCACAGAAACTCGTGTTCACAGGGTCGACAGCACGAGTGTTACTTCCCTGGTGTTGCACACGTCCCTAGGCTACGGTAGCCACTTTACATCAGGTGGGCCGCATGCTCTTTTGTCATCTCAGTGGTGTAAAAAAAAACAATCTGTAAATTATGAAATCGCAGTTACATAATTTATTTTTCAGTAAAATTACAATTTATGTTATCTTATGCTAATGAGTACCACGCCTGTCTTTTACAATTAGTAATAAGTTGCGCCAAAGACGAAATATTTTACAGTAAAGACGATATTTGGCTTGCAAATGTAGTTATTGTTGTATAAATTTCTTTAATACGAGTAAATACTGCAGCACGGTTACATAGAGGTGATTATTAAATGAAAATATTTTTGAATTACGTCAAGGTTACTAATGGTAAAAACAATGGCTTTGGCGATATTCGATACGACGCAATCGACCGCTGTTATTATTTGAGTTTCACACAACGATACTCTATATATGCAGATGTGCACTATGACAACTGGTGGTTGTCTCAGTACACATCTGTATCTTGTTGGTCGTTAACATGGAATCACCAAAAAGTTATCAGCCTCGTGAATTAAAGACTTGCAAGGATGTCGAATTTCCTTTAAAATTAGAATCGTCTATAAGTCGCCTCAGTGAAAGGAAAGGTTTTATTAATTACGATATTGAGAAGCGGTATGTGTCAACAGTTGGTGGTAATTTTCTGAGTACATTATATGAAATCGACGTAAAAGGCACAACTAATGAAGGACCCAAAAAACTGCACCTATTTGTGAAACATAAAATTGATAAACCACCTCTAAATATCATTTCCATATCGGATGTCTATGCGACTGAGATGTTTGCATACAAAGAACTTGCTAATATTTTCGAACGACTGCAAGAACAAGCAAATATACCATTTGAAGAAAGGTACAAAATGGTTAAAATGTACGAAGAAAGTAGCCCAGAAGCACTTATTATGGAGAACATGACCAAAAATGGATTTATTTTATACAACAGATTGGTAGTGGCATCACTGAACTTTTATGAAGTATCTGTTAAACAACTTGCAAGATTTCATGGATTGTCACTTGTCTTGAGAGAAACAAAACCGGATTATTTTAAGAAGATTATAAAATCTCTTAAAACTCCTTTTCAATTTATGGACGATTGGACAAAAATAGTGACTAATTTGAGAAATGCAAACATTTATCATGTCGATGATAAATTCAAAGACAGGCTAGACAAAGCTTATGATGACTTGTTGTATCGGTATAGCCAATACTACACGGATGATAACTTAAAAGTTTGTATTTGTCATGGTGATTATAGGCCGTGCAACATTTTGATCAATATAGACGTGAGTATTTTAGTGAATTGTTATTTTAAACATTTAAAATAGCAAAAAATAAAAGTTGTAGCAATTATTAATATCATTCGACAATTTTTTTAATTGAAGCACATTGAATTGCCACGGTTCCAAGAGCTACCTGGGTACGGACCACAATTTTGTTATACAAGTAAGGTTTCAGTGGCAGACAGGCTCACAGTCCACATGATGGAAATTGGTGACCGTGGCTTATGGACGTTTGCAACACTAGGCGTGTCACCCTCGTGCTGCTGACCCGGTACGCACCTTCTAATACAAACAAGTGCTTAGGATCTGCGCTTAGGATTGTCAACATCTGATGTGGAGGCCCATATCTTTTGAACTTCACCCTAGTTTCTTACCATCCAGCATCCAGCGTGTTTCAGTAAATTAATGGAATGAATATAAAAAAATCCTTGGGGACTCTCAAAAACTTTATAAGATAACTTTTTTTTTTGCTTAATTATTTGAAACAAAAGCATAGGGTTTGAGTAGGGTAAATACGCAGTGCTGAAAAACACAGTTACACTACTCGTGATTTTTTCTTTTTCAGAAAGGTGAAATACAGGAATTGATACCCATAGACTATCAGATGACATACTACGGGTGTCCAGTATTCGATTTTCTATATCTGATCTTTATTGGAACAGACAGACCATTCCGTAAAGCCAATTTACTAAATCTAAAGAATCTGTATTACGACACGCTTGCCGAGTTTTTAAAATACTTCGGTCTTGATGTGAATGCGGTATATCCAAGAGTGGAATTCGACAAGGTGTACGAAGAAAAGCTGGACTTTGGCCTAATGACCGCAATTTTTTGTTTGCCTTTTGTGTTGGCATCTGAAAATGATTCACAGTATGATACGCAATCAGAAATAAGAAATAATTTTGATGTTCGACTCAAAGAACGGCTCCATGGTGTGCTGGAAGATTTTACAGAATGGGGCTTTTTGTAACGAGTTTTGTATTTTTCTTTATATTTGTTACAAGTGCTCACACTCTTTGTACAAGTAATTTTATTTAGCTCGTCTGTATGTGTTTGGGGAAATATCAGTAATTTATGCTATCTAAATTATTTTTATGAACAAATAACAACAGCATACGTTATGTTTTTATTTGAATCACATACATCATTTAGCATGATTTTTTTACTTATGTTGAGTGATATCCCGAAATACACTAACCAAAGAGTTGTCTTGCTATGTATGTCCGCATTTTCAATGAGATATCCAATATTCCCGAGGAGGGCCAGACCGAGAGGGATGGCCCTGGGTCAGCCGGGGTGCGAGGGATTATGTCGCATGACAACCTCACCTCCGGCCTAGCACTACGACCCAAAGACGGCGTGCGGTTTAGTCGGTTCGAGTCCGACATAACCTCCCCCTCCGGCTCCGGAGGGGTGGGTATCAGTGGGGATATCCCGCACGTAAAAAAAAAGAGATTATGAACTTGATTTTGTACTTGATTATGTAAAGTAAAATTATATAAATTGTTAAATGCGAATCACTTAACAGAATTTAGTGCTTTTTGGAATTGAAATTATGTTTGCTCGTATTCACATAGGAATGCTAGATCTAAAACATATATATCACTTTTTTGACCTCATTAACTTCGCTTACGAACTGGAAAGAATGATATAAATATGATATAATTCTCTCTCTCTCTCTTTGAAATTTTCTTACCGTGCAATTAGGTACTGGATTCGCTATTTCGTTTACAGGATTATAGTTTTTAACTTCACCGTAATACAATTTACTCACGTATTAAAAATTTTTTTTTCGCTACATACACATTTAAGATTAGAGCTTTACACAAACCACTTTAAAAGTGAACGCACACAAGACTTTTAAATTGGATATTGCTCAGTGACAATACATCTTCTCCTAAAAGGTCTGCGTTCAACGCAACGTACCACACGTGCTGACTACACATTAGGACAACAAGTGAACACAGTATTTTATAATCAATATGTTTATTAATACATGTCATACGATCAATGGTACCAACAAAATATGGGTTTGCTTGAAATAAATATTTGTTCATAACAGCTCCAAAATAATTCTTTGGGTAACAGGTGGGAGCAGCCATAGGCTTTCAAGCAGCTTAATACAGTTTTAGAGTGAGAGTATCATAAATTGTATCTACAGCTTTTCTTACTGACTTTTACCAGCTACTTTATGAAAGAGGCACAGTAATGCAGCATCCTCTTTAAGATCATAAGTGAGAGAAAAGTTCTTTGTCTATCAAGCTAATCGATTCGCATTAGGAAAAAGACAGGTTCTTCACGTGTCCAATAAAATATAACTACATACTGTCTGTCTATATCATATTTATTATTGTGATTGTATTGATTGTTTTAGTGGGCGTCTTTTCAAAACATACAATGGAAAGAGTATATTTTTGATATTGCCTATATTTCGCTGTTATACAACGATGCATTGGGCGGAGGCCTTGAAGTTCTCGATAAATAGATTTAACAGTAAACCACGCGCTATATTTTTCCCAGTTAGTATGTTAGCGAGAGCCTTTTCCTTAATTCATTCATTTGGAGACTTAAATTATAGTGTGCAATGATGCATTATATTATGCTGTGTTGGTGCCCGGTGGACTATTATATGGCCTCCCCATCTCTTCTGTTATCGTATGTTGCATGTTCGGATATGGTCTTGTACGCCGAGGGCTATATTATGAGCACCGAGAAAACACAACAAATATGCCACCTGTAATAAGTACTGTGTAACTAAGTTGGTTTACCGCACTCATAATGTAGATTATAAAGGCTTGTCTAGACGAGGAGCGTTTCTCACCCGCGAGATACAATTCTTGAAAGGACAGAAAATAGTTGCTTTATCTAAACATTCGCAAAAACAATTGCCGTTTGCTCATCCACGCCTGGCGAGAATTGCCTCGCAATTGAATATTGATTGTGTCCATCTAAACAGAATTTTAAAGCAGAACATTAACATTATGCATGAAGTGATATATCACTTGTGAATCTCGTACGACATAATCGTAAGCGAGAATTGAGTGTTTGCCTGTGTGTAAACATTTTGATACGATAATGGTAAGACGATTATTGCTAACGATAGTTGCGAACGATTATTATCACGCCGGAAAGTATTAAGGATTTTCTCGAAAACATGACCCTATAGGATTTTTGTTTTGTAACTAGATGACTGATGTATAATGTAGATGAGATGACTTGTAGTTAAATAATTATTTGTACACCACTCAATGGTAAAACATGTTGTGTCCAATCGAAGTTTAAGACATATATAATAAGCACTTGACTATGTATATTATATGTACACATGTTTTTGCAAATAAATGTTATCTTATCTTATCTTATCTTATCTTAAATTTTCTTGGAATTTTGGTATGTCGGATGCAAATACCACCGAACGGATTTTATTACGGTATTTCTATGAGACAGATTAAAATCTGCCGAATATTTGATTGTAATCGGTTAAGTAGAACCAGTACGTACATAATAATAACAGGAAGAATAATTTATCGTCTGACTATCGCCCAGGACGAGCACCGCCCGCATTAGCACCCGGTAATACCTAATCGCGAGATATAAAACGATCACCCGCGCTGGTCTAATTTGAGCGTCTACCGTAGCACATTTTAAGTCCAAGATATGTGAATCGAGCATTAACTAAGGCAGTTTAGGAGTATTATAATAATTTCTCTCCATGTGCCGCCCTGCCACGATACCGGGGATAAGTTGGTCAGATCCCTGATTGACTTCCTGAGTTTATACGGACACACAAGAGAAAATAGTTATTCATAAATAAGACCTGGTTCAAAATGTCAACTTTGTAATATCGCAGAGCGTGTAGGTACGACGTTATTCGTTTCGGACTAGTACAATCTCCGCCGCAGGTATGATATTATGCAGCATTGTACCCCGTCTCATATTCGTAGACATGAGACGGATTTAACCCGAAGAATTTGATATTCCTTCGGAACGATTGCAACGCTGGCTGTATTTCTTCAAATTGAATGTAATATAATGTTTCGTCATTCTACTAATATTATAAATGTAAAATCTTGTGAAGATATTATGTAGATGTTTGTTATTCAATTTTGCTCTCGAACGGTTGAACGGATCTGACTGAGGAACAGTGATAGTTTGGAAGCTAAGTGGTTAAGGAGTCGGCCTTATGATCAAGGGGTCCCGGCTTCAAATCTCTCGGACTATTCCTAGCACAAGCAATTTAGCTTGGTTGGAGGGGTTAAAGGGAATATTAGAGATTTCGGTCGCTAATATTCTTAAAAAAAATGTTAATAATGATTTAATGATTCTTGTATCCCTGGAATAGTTTCCCGTGGGTTGATCAAATGGCATCAAAAGTTCACGAGGCCTAAACCGCTAGTGATAAAAAAAGACGTGTGGCACTCGGGGACTGCCGCGGTAAAGCTATTTGTATCAACTTATGCAATTATGATAATATGCCCTTTGACGTGCATTAGTTTTTTTTCCTTTTTAGCTCTTTACGCTTTTCTTCTCTATAAAACGAAAATATTTAGGTATAAATAATAGGTATAAATAACTAGGTATAAATAGTGTAATGACACACCAAAACAAAATTATTCATTTAAAAAAAATAACGATATTAAGAAGTGATTATCGACAAATTTTACAAGTACAGCTATTCACTGTTGTACATAAATACCTATTCACCTATATACTTTCTCATAAACAGCTGCTTATGTATTCGTCCGATTTCGGAGCAGCTCGTCTCGATTCGTGCGAGCTTCGTAGAGTCGTACAATACGGCTAGTTGCACGCACACGAACACCGTGTCGAAGACTGCCGAAAAGAAACGAGCGTGAGGTTTTTTCGTTACGGAATTTCTGGATTCGGTCGCCGCGCTCAAGGCCCTCAATAGAAGCTATGCAGTAGCTTAATAAACTATCCGATTGAAGATAGACTGTCCTACAACACATTAGTAAGTCCAGTGGGCTGCAGAAATCCATGGACAGCTTAAGATCTATAATCGTTCTAGTACATAAGTCTTGTTTAGCAGAATGAAATAACAAAATTAAAAAGCAACTATTTACAAGTAGTTAAAAGAGAAATAAATAACTCTTCTTGGCAGTCGGGTAAAAAGAAAGAAATGCATTTATTTACATTTATCACATTGTTGATTAAAAAATAACCGCGGTAGCCTAGTGGTATGGGTAATGGACTGCTGAGACGAGGTCTCGGGTTCGATCCCAAGTTTTCCATGGCACACACCAATGACTTTTCGATGCTTTGCGAAGTTATGTGTGTATTTATCGCGGGTTTATAAGTGCCCGGTTAATGGCAATAGGCTCGCCACCTATTACATTGGGACCTAAACATAAACTGGCGAAATGTGGGTGCTAGCACCACTGCCTACCCCTTCGGGGATAAAGGCGTGAGTTTATGTTATGTTATGTTGATTACCAGTGTCATCATTATCGTCTACATTTAGACGTTATCCTGATTGCAGTCGAGGCTAAGATGTTGGTAACCAGTGTTACGTACTATATGGCGTGTGACGTCACTTCATATTATTTTAGTTTTAAATTGTCCCTGTCTCCTGCAGAGAGAAGAGAACATGATCAAAACACTGTGCATATATTATGATGCAAACAGATTTATGCATGTACGGTATAAAGAAGATGTTCTCAAGAGATTCTTGGAAGTCATTAATCAAAGGGCTTTAATATAATCCAAAGCTACCGGGCGTTAAATTGTCAGCCCCTCTAGACAAGCGGCTATTCGCTAGCAGTCCCTCTAGACAAGTGGCAATTCGCTAGCCAGCGTTTGGTGGAATAGAATGACGAATGTATGTGATTTGACGTAAATGACAGTCGTTAACGCACGTCAAATACGTCAAATCCCATACATTCGTCATTCTATTCCACCAAACGCCGGCTAGCGAATTGCCACTTGTCTAGAGGGGTAGCGAAACATCTCGAGTGGGCTACACCCGGTTTTAGTCATTAAGGGGAATACGAGGAAGAAATTCTTTGGTAATTGCTAAGTTTGGCCCTTTTATTCTTACGAATTTGATTTTATTATTATCGTGCTTAATTTTGCTTGTATGTTTCCTCGAGGGGCCAGTGTCATAGGCTTGGGGTGAGTTTATTAGATACTGTAATGATTTTTATGTGGGTTGGGGGAAGAAAGGAAAAATACTTTTATGAGAATATTATATTTTTTATTATATATATATTATATTATATTATATATTATATATATATATAATATTATATTATTTTTTATATTTTCTACCTATCAAATGTAAAAAAATAACATTTAAATCGATGGACCCGTTTCAGAGGAGTGATAACATAAACTCCGTAACAGAAGATTTTTAAATTTTAATTTAGAATTATAACTAATTCTCAGTAACTATTATAACGTCCTACATCTACACTATAATAATTGTAAAGTGGTCGTGTCTGTATACTTCCAAAATATGGATTATAATAACCAATATTTTGGCAGTAACGAAACTGAACACAAAAATATTACTTTCAGAATTCATGTCTGTTTATACATCTGGTTATACAGAAACTACTGAATGGTGTTTGATGCGGTTTCCGATTTATTTGAAAGGTCTTGGTAAAATTTTACTTTTATATTTACATACTAGATGGTGCCCGCAGCTCCGCCCGCGTGGATGTCGGTTATCGCTTAGTGTTGACGACGCTATTAAGCATTAAATTCACCTCTCTATTCAACTTTGTCGTCTAAATTTTTAAATTCGTACTATTGGTCCCTTATTCACCTCCCTTTTTTACGCGATTGTAAAATGACAAACTTTATTCCCCTAACCCTACCCCTAGCTCTAATCCATCTCTGTACCAAATTTCAACAGGATACCTTCAAAAATAACAAACTTTCATATAAACTTTCGTACCATAGCCATATTCCCCTTTCTACCACTCTTTTCGCGATAAAAGGTAGCATAGGTATCCTATTTCCGCTCTCAAGCTCTAATTCACCTCTGTACCAAATTTCATCAAGATCGGTTCAGTGATTTAGTCGTGAAAGCGTAACATACAGATAGACAGAGTTACTTTCGCATTTATAACATTAGTATGGATTTATAAAACTCACGATAGCCAACAACCAGTTGAGTGTTGGCCTGTACCTAATAATATCTAATATTCAGTGTGGAAATATTATGCCAATCAAAAGCTAGATACTGTAAATGTGCATAGGTATCTTGCCCTGTTGGTTCCCGGTGAAATGGAATAGGACCACCCCAGCTCTTCCTGCGGGTATCGAAGAAGGCGACTTAGGGGTAGAGCTGTTCTCCATTCTACAGTTAACATACAGCCCAAAACTAAGTGCCCACTTGACAGCAATAAGCTCATCCCCTAATACGTGGAACCGAGAGCCATATTTGGCGAACCGGTACCATTCAATCAAATTTCTATTAAAATATCATTTAGTTCCATCTCTATTTGCGATTGGATACTAAATCACTCCTAGAACTATTACCGTTATAGTAGATCTATCAAACATATCTATGAGTTATTTGTGTGCAATAAATCGCGGTTTGTTTGCCCGCTCTGCTCGTAATATAGTGGAGATTGGCTCGCACTATGTTTGCCAATCAATTAGAGCATTAAACCAATGAACGGCTGATGGAAACATACATGATTAGGTTAGGGGCTGTTGCAATAAGCGCAATATAAACAGTGATATGGAAGTACCCATAATAACCCAAATATCTATCTCAAAAATATCCTCTTCTTCATCTTAGCGTATCCCAGTCGCATCCGAAGGTTTCCCTTCGGAGTCTGAGTTCTGCTCTACCAGTCTAGCTGTGTATTTAGCTGAATTTCGAAATTTTTCGTGAAGCGCCTACCATTTAACCTCCACAATCCTCACATCAAGGGGGAGGTTATGTCGGACTCGAACCGAATAAACCGCACGCCGTCTTTGGGTCGATGTGCTAGGCCGAAGGTGAGGTTGTCTCGTGACATATCCCTCGCACCCCGGCTGACCCAGGGCCATTCCTCTCAGTCTGGCCCTCCTCGGGAGGGGCGACCACGAGGTCCAGAGAAAGAGCAGTAGAATGGACTCTAGGCTCAAAAGTGAAAGTGGATACTTATGATAGAGTTTATTTTATAAAAACTTGTTAAACTTACGGAAAATAGAAATCACGACCAAGGTCAGGGCCGTGGGTACCAGTTAATTACATTTAAAATTGCGTTTTTAGTATACTTAACCACATTTGACTAAACAACTGTAGTTAGTAGGTAAGTACTTTATATTATATTTCGTATGTAATTTGGAATGTTGCTTTTTAATTTATGTAGCGGGTCGGTTCGTTTTATTTTCCCGCATGTTTTCATCTCATTGTGAATATAACTCATTTCCGTAACTGCTAATGAAACATTTTTATATAAATACTTACAAATTGGGTGTGCAGGGCAATACCAACACCTTCAAA
This sequence comes from Eilema caniola, assembly GCA_949126895.1. Classification (NCBI taxonomy): domain Eukaryota; kingdom Metazoa; phylum Arthropoda; class Insecta; order Lepidoptera; family Erebidae; genus Eilema; species Eilema caniola. The sequence goes on from OX421476.1 coordinate 4,609,893, forward strand.
GTTCAAGTCAATTTCACGTGCTAGTCGGTGTAAAAAAAGGACGGGTATCAGGCGCAGATATTCCTCCTAGATTTGGGAGGGTAGACAGACAGGCACTCTACTCAAAAGAATCACTTCAATCGCAACACGTTATTCGGTACCATGGTCGGCACAATTTTTTTTTTCTATATCACTGAGGTGTCTGCTAGACAAGCAGACAGATAGAAAGTGATTACCGTAGCCAGGAGAGTCACACTCGTGCTCTGTGCCGTCAGCGTAGAAAACACAGCAGGAATAGCCTTTGGTCTTCACACTGACAGCACAAAAGCTCTCCAGTGAGCTCTGGCTACCCTACTCACCTCCGGGAACACAACACGAGGGAATCTTTACTGGAGGACTTTATTATGTTTTCACCATTGTTATATATTTGTAATTTATTCGTTTTGTTATTATAATGTAACTAAACCACAGCTATTATTCTTTTATATGTTATTTTCCTGTCATAATTTATCAATCCGGTCTTAATAACTTGGTTTCTCGGGTTGCCTCACTTGAACAAGCGATAACACTGGACAAAGTTTGACTTCAAAGTATACTCGAGTATGTAATTGTAATAGGTAAGAACATATTGCCAGGTAAATAGTATAAAGCTGGATATTTACCATTTAAAGGCATAGTTTGAACACGATAGGTGCTCATGGTACTGTTCCCTCTATGTTCTACCATTTATCATTTATACTTATTAACTAACCAGTTACCAAAATATAAATAAAATCTTCTTTCGCAGCTGGTGATGACAGTTGTATATGAAAACAATAATTAAATCCTTCAATTCTTCCGTGACTGGTTATAAAAGCAAGAAAAAACTCCCTCGTTCGTAGTTGGCTATCCAAAATCTTATTATTATCCAAAATAGCTTTTATTGTCCCTGTCAAAGTCTGCAGACACTATAAACCTATACACTTGCCATTAGCAACTACTAACTACAAACCGAACTCATTTCTAAGGCGAGCTAGCAGCAGTTTAAATGAGCGTTCCAAACAATTTAATTTTGATAGATTTAATTCAGGAATTGAACCTGTGAGACGGCTGCTCAGTCTCTATTTCTTCTCAACGTTCACATGAAGATCAAGAGAAGAAGACTTCAGTACATGAAATATTTTAACTTGTTCTTTTATATGCTGTTATATTATGTTCACATTTTGATATTTGAATACTTCTGTCCGTTTTGTTTTGGCTATCCGTCACATAGTTTTAAATGTGTATTTTGTTGTGAGATAAATTAAGGAACAGCGTGATAAGGGAACGTTGTGGTGTGGTAGAAGATGTAGTGACAAAGATAGAGAAAGGTATGCTTAGATGCTTCGGACACGTAGAAAGGATGAGTGAAATTAGATTGACGAAACAGATTTATGAGGTGAGAGTTTGTGTTTTTATGAACGAACGTTCTTCGATCAAATCGAAGACGTCTTAAGTAAAGGCCAGGTCAAAAGTACTCAGAACCGACGCGCTTGTATGAAAACGCTTATGAAAGTAGGAGAAGCGAAAAAGGTGTAGCAGGACCGTAGCAAGTGGTAAGAAGTGGTCTCTGCCTATCCCGATGGGAAAAAGGCGTGACCTTATGTATGTATGTTGTGATGATAGCGGTTGGTCTCCCAAATAATAAGGAAATTTTTAAGACCCAAGTTGCAAGTAAATGAGGCCTTATAGCGCGGACTGTTTTGATATAGGTACTTAACCACCGCACCGTATATATAGAGCACATTTTGAGCATTGAAGTTTTTTGAATTAATTTTACGTCGAAGATAAATAAGTAAAGTAAAGTTTATGTCACACCTCAAAAGTACACAATTTGAACGATTTACAAAACAATAAAGTAGGTACTCAAAACACAAAAACATACACTGCTGTCTCCCAAAGTAGGTCAAAGCCTGTATCTTGGGAGACAGTATTTAATGTACCTTATCAGATTTAACTTAATTCCATTTATTTTTAAATTAGTAATTAACAAAAAGACAAAATCAAATCAGGAATGGTAAATAGAAAAGCAGGTTCATTGAATAAAAATAAGTAGGTAATCAATTTGTGACAATACTAGGAAAATTGTTTGATTGATGGTCCATTTAAAGTAGTATAGATTATTTAATATCGGGAGGTATTCTGTAGGTTTCCGTACTTATACTATACTTAAGTACATTACTTTATAATGCTAATAACAGTTCTCTCCCTATTCATGCTATTTCATCTAAATAGAAAATATGGAAATTGAACTGGTCTTTGATCGTTTTATGCAAATTATTGAACACGGCTGAGGCGAGCCTATTTAGTACCCAGTTTTGAATATAGTGGAGGGATTAAATAGTTACTTTTTGAGCAAAGAAGTATATACGTTATCGACTAAGACTTACTGGGCCAAGCCAATATCATCTCTTACCCAGCACAGTCGGCATCAGATCGACCTGGACTAGCAAAGTACTCAATACCAAACTGTTTTATTAATTCATGGTAACGTAATCGTTCAACAAGTGACTAAAACACGTAGAGTAAACTAACTCCATAGTACATCATCATTATCTTAAATTCAGTCTTGGTTATATCCAAGGCTTTCACTTTTGAGGGCCGCTTGCTTCTTCTATTCCTTTTAATTGAATAGATAATACGTTTAGCTGACTGAGTAGTGGCACATTATTAACGTGGAACGGTTCATTGGAGGATATATTAAATTTTTCACTTCTCATGCTCTTAAAATGTTACTTTAGTCCCTGCATATCGGGACTAAACTTCCTTATTAATCTCTAGGGACTAAAGTAATTTTTTTTTAAATTTACTTTGATAACTCCTAAACAGCCAATCACGATGTTTGTGAATGGGAGGATTATCACCTTTTTAGTGATTGTGTATAGAAATAACCTCAAAATGACATTTGAAAAAATCAAAAAATCCCCTTTTAATTTCGTGAACCACGATTAATGATATTAATTTAATTAATTATTATGTAAGTATTAAGGATGAGTTCATTTTATTATCCATTTCCAATAAGTTTTAAATTATTTTTCAAGTTTGAATCTGTTGGCTAAATATATATGCAAGCATATAAACCGTACGTCACTTAACAACATAAAAAACCGCGGGACAAATTTCTTTGCAATTTGAATTTTGAATAGATTATTCGTAATAAGCTTGCGTTGTAATCACCAATTACTTACATCAATTAATTGTGCAACTTAGAAACTTTGTTATTATAAATAAATAAAAATAAATAAATATTCCACAACATTTCACACAACGCTATCTAGATCCATGGTAAGCATAGCTTTACTACCTTGTATTATGGAATCTAGAATACGGATAAACATACTTAGATATATTTTTTTGTAAATGCATACATATTATACATAGAAACACACAGACCAATGCAAATACCCACATCCATGAATACAAATATTTGCACTGAGCGGGGATCGAACCCGCGCCTCCTGCGTAGCGACCGCGTTCACTACCGCCACGGCACGGAGGCTTTACCCCGTTATCGATATGATAAATTAATATATTTAGGTTGAAAAAGATATTTGCCCATTTCTTAATTTTTTTTTAAATATTATAATTTTGTGTAAAAGGTCGCTTTTTTTTCCTCGCATTCAAAGTGAAAAGTAGAGTGTTTAACGTGGGACTAAACAACCATAATGACCCTCGAACTATTAGCCACCCTCGCTTCGCTCGGGTGGCTAAAACATCTCGTGTCATTATGGCTTGTTTTAGTCCCTTGTTGAACAATCTACTATAGTATATAACTGTTCGTTTAGTGTATAACTCAAATCACATTCTTTTCATTTATTAAACGACACAACTTATCTCTTAATAATGCACCTACGAAGTCTTTCTCTGCATCAACTTTAGTTGATTGATAGAGAATGCCTGTTGCATTAAGTCCGCCTTTATACTTGTGCATGAAGTATTCTTTAAAAATAATGGTTTTCCATAGTTTCCATAGTGTTTACCATTATATTTTGATCAGTTATGACGTCACAATTATATATATAGTAACTGTTTCCCACGTGGATGTGGGTTTATCGCGACCAAACATAGCCTATAATATCCTTTCCCAAGAACTGATTTACCCCTGCACCAAATTTAATTAAAATCGGTTCAGTTTTTCGCATATTTACAATAGGTATAATAGGTAGAGGTGTAGGTTAATTATATAATTGGTGATTGGATGTATACAGACTGCTATATACAGGAATGATGTATGCGGGCTGGTCATTATTTATAGTGACTGGATTTATTAAATCGCCTACAAAATATTTCAATAACAATAGTTTATATTCGCATCCTGACCGTAAATATGTATCGGTATACGCGTGACATAAATACGAATTCACTGTAGTGTGAAACCATTCTTTATATTTCCTATAAAATGGTATGTCTGTTAATATATATAAAAGGGTGGTTTTAATTTAAACTGGAACTGGAGTGGTGATTTAATGGAAAATGGCCACAACAGAGAGTACTGTGACGGTGTTATGACAATACTTTAAAAGCTTTATTTATTTCTGGTTTCCATTTGGGATATATTTATTTGGTCTACTATTTATGTCACAGGAATTATATAGTGCTCTATTTTTTACTTCGAAATCTATATATGTAAGGAACTTATGCACTAAATATATGCTTGAGTGCATTAATTCTCGCTTTTTCTTCTCCGGGATAGGCAGAGACAAAAGCCCTTCAGCTCCTGTCTTTACGTACTTTCCTCTAGTCTACTGTCCTTACTTTTCTTTTCATACACCTACACTTTTTCAATCACCAATTTAGGTATTCAATTGTTTTATAGTGTTGATGGATGGCACTTGGTGGAATTTGTTGTTACACGTATTGAGAACACTTAATTGAAATTTTGTAAGAAAAGTTTTTAAGCGGTATACCAAATTTTAAAACTACCCACACAAAAAGAACGTTAAACAAACTAGGGTTTAAGCCTAGAAATGTTCCTAAACATCAAGGTTAACTTTTGAAAATGCCGTAAGGCGAAACCGGCAAGTTCAATAATAAACACTGTGGAAAAAGTACAAGTGTTCTCAATATGTGTAAAAATTTATTCAGTGAATGACCTTTGTGACCGTTTTTGTTTAGTACTACGCAAACTTTAGTGGTTAATAAGTGCTAATTTTAACTAAACTGTACATACAAATAAAAAAAAAACTGGGAGGTCAATCTTGGTCGTGCTACTTCCTTCTCTGTCTGTCTTCTGATCTGTCTGGTAAAATAACACAGGCTGCTTTTTATCCTGGGAATAGGTTCCCATGAGTTACGAGAACGGTATCAGATATGGGACCGCAAGAAACAGCTAGTAAAATAAATTACTGTGGCACTCGGGGACTGCCGCGGTAAAGTTATTGCATTTTCTTGATTCGGTCGCTGCGCTCAAAGCCCGCGATAAAAGCTATGCAATAGCTTAAGTCTGTCTGTCTGTCTGTCTGTCTGTCCCTCCGTCCGTCCGCCCGTCCGTCCACCCGTCCGTCCGTCCGTCCGTCTGTCTGTCTTGTCCTTCTTCTCCCAAAGTAACAATTCTTGTTCGTAAAACTTCTGATAATCCCCTCAACATCTTTTTGATTAAGGCCGAGCCGAGCTACATGGTAGGCGGCTGTTATGTTTTTTCGTTACGGAATTTCTCGATTCGGTAGCCGCGCTCAAAGCCCGCGACAAATAAATAAATACAACAATAAATATAACAAAAATAAATAAAACAATATTATATATTTTTATTAATCGCTAAAGCAGTAAAATACATGTTTGGTTGATGATTAGCGATTAATAAAAATATATGTGAAATTTGCCAACCACTTATGGATGTGGAGATTACTCCACATCCATAAGCGGTTGGCAAATTTCACAACTCCACATTCACAACTATATGTAAAAGTGTTACAAAAGCAAACAACAACTATTCAATGCCTTAAATGGAGTGGGTACAGAATGTTGTATACCTATTATTGCAGATGAATTAATCAATTCTATAGGACCATACGCTCAACTCAAGACAATATGATCTCTAGAAGCAGGGAGAGACGTATTATACTCTACGCCAGATGAATGAGCCAGTGGTTCGACCGCAGTGATCGACGAAACGTCTGGAACGCAAGTTTCACATAGACCACGGCCAAACAGCCCGGAAACAGTATATTCTACATGCAACGCCGGCCGTGAAAGCCTGAAGACTTATATTATACTCTCTGTTTATGCAACTACATGTTTATTGGATATTGGTTCAAATTTTGGTTTCATAGCATTATGAGATGCATGAACGATGAAAAAATTATAAATAAAAGATGTCAAGACTAATATTTCAGATTCCAACAGCAATATCCTGAGATTGGCAACTTTTTATTTCGAATGAAAACCATCGGTTGGTTGCTGAAGGTCAGGTTGGCAGGCATATACCTCGCACCCCTCGGGGTTATTTATGCCGATCTGATCCTCGAGTGTGGGGCACACAGAGTCCCCAACCCGTTCTCTGGGTAGGGGGAGATGCGTAATGCGCTGCGCCGCGGCCTGCTTCTGCTAGGGTGACAGGCGACTCTATCCATCACCCCCAGGCCCGCGTTCATGAGGGACGGAGGTGGTTTTGCGACCTCCGACGATTGAGTTGCCTCAGTTGACAGGCAGTGCGGTTTGTGAGTCTTCCTCCCTCCTGCAGCCGCTCCCACGTCGTCTGATGTACCGTGATGTTTTTGGTGATGGCTGACGGCCCAAACGCTAGGTGACGATGACGTCAGTTCCATGATTTGTATACACCAATGAAGTGCACAGCGTGCCTAATGAAGTTTTCATTTTAAAAATGTATTTATCACGTTTGTTTCATTATTGTATATAAAAGCAGATTTGCATTCGGTAAATCGGTGTACATTTGCTATTTTTTCTTATATTCTTCGAAATGTTTAGTACTTTTTAAAAGAATCGACGGTTATAACAAATATTTTTGTTTAGCGAGATTCGAATACAAAGTAACGAAGTACATATAGGTATACGTTGTCACGTACGAAATACAATGTGATACAAATTGAATAGCGAGGATTCTGAATAGATGTGCATTGTGCAAGATGTTTTGATATTTTTGTGAGAATAATATCGTATATTTGTCTAAAGTCTCATGTCTTTTTGTACAGAAAGCTATCTATACTAAGTTAGTGCTATTATTTCATATGTAAAAACTGTCAAAAATGTGTGAGACAGACAGAGAAATTTAGTCTATTAAAAGTTATATTTTAATATATTTCGAGTGAGGAGCACTACATCATAGAGCTTCTATAGTACCTAGTGTCTTAAATAATTCAAATCACTTAAGCCGTTCTTAAGTTATAGCGATTATTATCGATCAATTGTAAATACGGTCAAAAAGTGTCAGAAATGGATGACCAAAGGCTATTTCTGTTTTGTCTTCTATACTGACGACACAGAAACCCTTTGTGTTAACGGGTCGCAAGCGCGAGTGTATCTCCGCTGATATTGCACACGCCCTTAGGCCATGATAACCACTTTCCATCAGGTGGGCCGTGTGCTGGCCTTCCACCTAAGTTATATAAAAAATAAAACACAAAAGCGATAAAAGTTACAGGTTTTTTATATGCTTACCAAATACTAATCATCATCGTTCTCAAAATGTTTTGATGATTTTAAGTAACTACCTGAGACTTTGACATAGTAATAAAATATAGATTAAATACACATAAATAATAAATTTTAAACAAGATTTTGTTATTATCGAGCAACAGCTAATTAAGAACAATTTCTCCGCATCGGAACTCTCAAGATTTCCGTACATTAACAGTAGCGACTCGTGAAAACGCCAAGTAAGGTACTCGACGAGTCCCAGCGAAAGTTTAAGTTGTTTGGAACCAACTTCGACTTTAATTGGGAGTGTTCTAAAGGAGTTGGACTTATAGTTAACCGAGTTTCCTTCTTAGATATATACAAAAACAAAAAGTCAATATATACACTAGGTTCTAAAGTATAAACTTATTAAGAGCAATACTTGATTATAACGGTTTTTCATATAGTACCTACTAGCGTTCGGTCGGTTTGGTTTTGTGGTTTAGGCGTGAAATACGGACAAACACGCGCGCACACACACACACACACACACACACACATACTATCACATTTATAATATTAGTATGGATACACCAATATGACAGACACCGAAACTGTTAATGGTGGCCCTCAATTTGAGAAAGCATGGCACTCGGGACTTTAGGAAGGAGTGAACATGTCTGCTGGTAAAAAAAGACGGGTTGCACTCCGGTAGAAGTGAAAACTTTTGCTTTCTTCCTTTCTTCGTTAATAAAGAGAAAAAGATAACAAAACGATACCATGCCATACCTATAATATAGCGTCAATCATAGAACCTGTCACTAATTTTCTGTCTAAAGAAATTAATAAATTACAAAAAGAAAAAAATCACAAAAAGTAATAAAATACAAAAAAAAAATATCACAAAAAGTGTCAAAAGCCCAGGTTCGAACCCGGTACTATCTGTAACCATAAGGACTTACAGTCGAAGCGCTCACCGCTAGACTACTAAGCTTATTATTGTAAAATAAACAGTCTGTAGCTAATGTTGTATGACGTCAGTCATCGGTTACTTTACTTGACTTCATCACGTTCTCACGCTAATGTTGAAAACCTATTTCCTATAAAGAAAACATTAGGCCTAAATCTAATCTTGCGAAAATGATATATTGAGCAAAACGTATTCGTGTCGTATGCTTTTCAGGCGGTACAATCAATTTGCGTCTTCTTCAATCGATTGAATCGATGTTAAAACGCAAAGAACACTTTACTTTTTATTGATTTTTATGTCTAGCAACTAGACAGTACCGTACAAAAAGATAGCTCGACTCGATCTTGTCTACCAAGTACCAAAAACACCCAATCTGTTTTATTGATTTCAAGTCCACATTTAAGGTATGTAAAATATATCAGAACACTCAGTCAACAGGAGGGAGGGTATAACAAGGTATTAAGATCATTTTGAGTATTTAATTATTCATTAAGATCGATCTGAAGCTGACTGTACCCCCAAAATATGTACATCAATCACGTGCAACTTTTTGTAGCATACGGATAAATTGCAGACTTAAAAAAAAAGACATTTACTCCACTAAAGAAGTGTATTGTTTTTGCAGATCAGTGGCATCACCAGAGCTTTTTGTAGAAGGTAATAAGCCAGCAACTTAAGAGTGACACCTTTGGTGTGAAACTATAATTCTTTACTATTAGATCGCCGTGTTTAACAAGGGAATAGGTTTTTTTTTTTTTTTTTTTTTACGTGCGGGAAATCCCCACGGATACCCCCCCCGTCGGAGCCGAAGGGGGAGGTTATGTCGGACTCGAACCGACTAAACCGCACGCCGTCTGTGGGTCGATGTGCTAGGCCGGAGGTGAGGTTGTCTTTTGACATATCCCTCGCACCCCGGCTGACCCAGGGCCATTCCTCTTGGTCTGGCCCTCCTCGGGAGGGGGGACCACGCGGTCCCCGACTCGCCCCCGGTATGGGGGGGGGGCGCGCACCGTCCTACGATGCGCGCCGCCGCCGTGGCCTGCTTCTGCTAGGGTGACGAGCGGCTCCACCCGTCACCCTCAGGCCCGCGCTCATGGGGGGCGGAGGTCGGTTTGCGCCCTCCGACGCCCGAGCCGCCTTCGAACGTGGCCAGCGATGTCCGCGAGTCTTTCTCGCTCGCTGCGCCGCGCCCGCTCTGCTGTCTCCTTCACGAGCATGACCTGCTCGCAGAAGGAGGCGCTGGCCGCCCACGCATCCGCGCAGCGGACCATCGCCGCGAGCAGGGTGGAGAGCGTGAGCACTCTCACCCCCAGGGCCGTCACAAGCTCCCGCCTCGGCGCTTCAAACGCCGGACACTCGGTGAGCGTGTGCAGCCCCGACAAGGGAATAGGTGCGTAGTACGGTACAGACAGCCTCCGTCGCGTAGCGGTAGTGAACGCGGCCGCTACGCAGGAGGCGCAGGTTCGATCCCCGCTCAATGCAAATATTTGTATACATGAATATAGGTATTTGAATTGATTTGGTCGTGCCTCGGAGAGCACGTTTAGCCGTCGGTCCCGGGTATCATACGAACATCTATGGCAGTCGTTACGAGTAGAGTCTTCAAAAATCCAACAACTGGTCTAACTGCAATGCTTCGATATCGCCTTTGGGTTTTGGAGGTTGGCAGTCGCTTCGCGAAAAATATCAAAGTTCAGCCAAATCCGCAGTTAGACTGGTAAAAGCGGACCCCAGACTCCAAGTTCAAAGCTTCGGATGCGACTGGGATTAACGCTAGGATGAAGAAGGAGAAGAGTTACGATAGAACCAAATCTTCAGCTTTACCAGCGGATTTGACTGAACTTCGAAAATTATGATAGAACAAAATATGCCTCATCAACGAAAATGAAATAAGCACACGAGCTGAGTGGGCTATAAGGTGATCTAGAAATAACACTTGCATATTTACAAATGATGTATAGGTTGTTCAAGTTTTCCTTTTGAAGTTAGGGTCAGAACGCAGTCGCTTTCATACTAGCCTGAATAAAAAAAAGGACAGGAGCACAATGGACCGCGCCGGGATGAGAGCCTCGAATGCCACCGAGGTCATTACAAATACTTACCATAATTCCGAAAGTCACAGGGAAATAACTGGGTCAGCAGCAGGAGTATGACGACGCCCCTGGTATGGCACATCCATATGTCTCACTAACCCCTATCTATCAATCGATTGTCAGTCACCCAAGTAATATGAAAATAAAATAGTTTATTAATAGAATTTTCTAGTCCTTTACTAACACCATTTCCTACTTAATATTTTACCGTCCATTTTCCGATTTTATTTTTCTCACATGACGTTGTTACGTACCTCGCTTTAACCCCGATATTTATCGTCATTAAAATGCATAGATCAATTAAGGTGCCGATAGAGATGCTTTTAAAGGTCGTCAGCGGGTGATGTTGGCAAATGAGCTTGTACATAATAAGTTGAGAGGTTTTACCAAATACTCATTCTTACGACATTGTTGTCGTAAAATTGAATATTTGGTTTAAATTTTATTAACCGAATTGTCGTAAGCGATAATTCGGTTAATAAAATCTGTTTGCTCAGTAGCCTATCATGTCTTCAGCCATTGAACGCCATCATGGTTTTGTCAATTTAGTTCTACATCCTAACCTTGATATTTTTCTCTAAAGCGATTGCTCTAACCCCCACAACACATTGGCGAGGTTATCGGACTTTTTAGGGCTCCAACTGTCAATAACGACTGCCACAGATGTTCGTATGACAACCGGGACCGACGCACGGAGGGTTTTCACGTATAGAAATACTTACTACGAAAAGATTGTAAGGACTCTTATGCTGGGTATTTCTTGGTCTACCTATCCCACTTAGGTTTAGCGGAAGCGACATGTTCTTGCATAACAGGTATGAATAATATTAAACGATTTTCATTATAATATTAATATTATACCAAACCTTTCTGTACACACATATCTATATATTATACAGTTCTCAACCAACAATAAAAGCCTGAAATCATTTCTTAAAAGCGTGATAAATCTTTTGGTAGCCTCTTCTCCCCAATATGTCCGGTAACACGATTTTCCTCATGGCGCGTTGTTGAAAATTTAATACCGCTAAAGTGCTTCGGTATATGTAAGTATGTTTAAGAGTACTCTAACTCTGAAAGGATTTACGAACCATAACTCAAGCCTTCGGGATATTAATCGATCAATCTGAGAATAAATTAATAATCTATGGGACATATACCGCACTGTGTACAAAGATACACGTTAAGTGATGAACTGAAAGCGGATTATTTTATTTTGAGTTCTATTGTAGCTTTTTTTTCTAAATAGCATAACAACCTAATGCTCCATAATTATATCAATTTCCCAACACAGTAAAGGAGGAAATTATAAAAAAAGTTAGAGTGGATGAAGTGAATGGAGAGACATCATAATGTGCTTGCTTGCAGGCTGATAATATAAAAATAAGTAAAAAGTGATTACATCTTTCTAAACGTTTTTAAAAAGGAGAGCACCCTAAGGACAGTAGACACAGGTTGATATTGTTTATACTGGATGGCACTTGGTGGAATCTACTGCACGTATTGAATAATTATATCACTTGTATTTTTACAAAATAAAGTGTGGAAAAGTACAAGTGATATAATTATTCAATACAGGTTGATATGATATTGATATTCTTCCATAGAAACGGTTTAGTTATTGCATAATTAAATTATTAAAAGTAACAATAGGATAACTGTAACCCTGCCAGGAAATTTGATTATTGTTACGCTAGTACTATTATCTATTCTGTGTTATTGTGAAAGTTTCAAATTTAAAATTAACTTTAAATCGCTCCTAGTTTGTCGCGTACACCAGTACCTTATGGTTTGAACGGATGTCAATAGAAGTTCCGAGCAAAGTCGAAGTACCTAGGCGTGATATTTATACGACTGCACTCGTATACAATTCATATTAAAGCCAATTTATAGTTTAAAAACATTATACTATAGTAGCGTGTTTGTCTGCCTGCAAATTGTAGGAGCTAAAAAAGGCTCGCTCATTATTTCGCATTATTATAATGGTCAAATATGGAATTCTACATACATCACGCATGGAAATTCTTTCATAACGTTTTTGCCAGTTTTCTTAAAGTAATGAACTTTTAATATGAAGCACATTACTTGCTTCAAATAATGAAAATATATTATCACTGCATTTTAATCTGAAACAAAATGAATCTTTAAGCATTGAAAATAAATGCTTCTGCGAAAATAGTAATAAATAATTACACACCCTTCCGAAAGCAAATTTTAGTTTGTAGTACTTACCTACTGTGGTAGTATTACACGCATGAATGTTCCACGCGAACACGCCTATCAAGGTGTGCTAGTTTTATAAAATGCCGCGGGAAGAGCGATGCGATATAGCGAATAAACGTATGACAAAGACAGCAAGACTTAGCTCGGACGATGAACCGTCGTGCGCCGACGCGAGCCGATCAATGACGAACACTGACGGCGGCTGCGATACGCGAAGCGATAGCGAAGCGTGTAGTGCTCAATGTGTAACATTTTGTAATTTATCGTTTATAACGCTGGGAAAGATGAATACTAAGAAGTTTATTCAATGTGTAAAAAGCTATCCTATATTGTATAACACGCAGCATCCGGAATATAGAAGCTTTTCACGAAAAACTGCAATATGGGACCGCATCGCCGAAGAAATGAACGAACCCAGTAAGTACTTACTCATAATTTTATTATTATCTCGTTCGACTACCCGGCGCATCAGTTTAAATTAATGCAAGAAGAGGTTATGTTTACTCACGAAAAAGTTAGGTTAGCGCGGGGTAGGTCGCGGCACGGCACGACAATGCATGTGACCAATAGAAATAAATCTAAAGTGCATTAAAATAAGGTCTATTTCTATTCGTTACATAAAATCCTTTGCTGTGCCAGAGCTCTTTTGTCGAAACATTCATTTAGAGATACAGCATGTTCTTGCAATTCTGCTTGCAATATATTTTACGTATAAATACCGGCTTATGTTATAGTCGTACCGGAGCGAAAGATTTTGAGCACAATTTTGATAGCAAAATCAACTGAAAATGTTAATTTAGTTTTTTTTTTAATATTTTGTATGGGAATAATGTACGTACAGGTGAACGGAAAGGTATGGGAGTTATACAAAATATGCAAGAATTTCCGAGTGTGCAAGACGTGTTCTAGGAAATATTAATTTAGTTTTTTTTTATATTTTGTATGGGAATAATGTACGTGCAGGTGAACGGAATAATGTAGGTATGGGAGTTATAAAAAATATGCAAGGATTTCCGAGTGTGCAAGACGTGTTCTATGTAGTTCAGTTGGTCAGAGAATTCCTCGTGTAAGGGAAGAGCCGCGGGCTCAAGTTCAGTCTTGGATGTTTCTTTCATTCATAATAATTTATTAGCGTTAATCCCAGTCACATTCGAATCTGACCTCCACAACCCAAAGGCGATGTCTAAGCATTGCAGTTAGTACAGTTGTAGGACTTTTGAGGGTTCCAACTACCCATAACGCCATGGATGTTTATATGGCAACCGGGACCGACGGCTTAACGTGCTTTTCGAGGCACGACCAGACTTTTGAAAATACTCATTTTCATGCATATAAATATTTACACTGAGTGGGGATTGAAGCCGTGCCTCCGGCGCAGCGGCCGTTTTCACCACGCCATGGTGGCTGTAATACAATGTATTTACCTATACAAATATGATTTTATCTTAAACTTCACATAGCATAACCTGCTATGTGAAGAGATACGGTGCTTCATAAACAGTGCTGCAGTCACTTGAAATTAAGCGAATTCTTAATTCTTTTTTGTACACAGAAGATATTAAAAATTCGCCTATCTCTATCCAGCAGTGTAAAATAATGTAATAAAACTAAAATATTGTTTACAGGCGATGTGATACGAACAAAATGGAAAGGACTCAAAGATGGGTATACAAAATATAAAAAATGGGCATTATATAGACATCCAAGTGCGAAACCTTACAGCCACTGGTGTTGGGGCCCTTACTTAGAATTTTTAGACCCTTATATATGTAAGAGGAGAACAAATAACGATAATATGAATACAACAGCTACAAAAGACTCCAATCCATCAGAATCTACAGCACAGGATAGTCAAGAAAAAGTACAAGAAGGCGACGATACAATACAAACTGAATATATTGTGAAAATTGAAAATTCTGATATGTCTACACCCTGTACTTCTAGGTCTCAATCTCCTTCATCACTCCGAGACCCAATAATGCTAGCAGACACAGATGACAAAGAAAAGTTACTAAACTTTATACACACTAAACGTTCCAATGAGATTGGCCCTGTAGATCTGCTTTTTATGAGTTACGCTGATACGTTTAAGTCATTCTCAATAGAAACACAAACAAAGCTAAAGGTACAGTTGGCAACTATGTTCGCCGAAGCAGAATTACAAGAACACAATTCAAAACGTAATGTTTTGTCTTGAGGACTAGAAGAAGAGCATTCTAAGAGCATCCTTTCTTAACATTTTAAACCTTGTTTTCAAAGAAAGAACAACGAACGAATGATCTATCCACTGCTACACTAAAAGAATTTGACGTAGTCTAAAGGTGCCTTCAAATTATGACCGAAGCAGAATTCTAAGAATACAATTCAAATCGTAGTGTTTTGTCCTAAAGGATGGTGATTTAATTCTAAAATAAATATATTTAGATGTTATTTTTGTATTATTTTCTTGTAGTTTTTTTAATTATACAGTATAATATAGGATAACTGCGGAAAATATGATTAAAAAAAGTCAATTGCACTGTGCTATCGGTACATTGAATCACAGATTAGATAATAGTTACTATTTAATAGATTCCTACATTCCTACATTAAATCCATTCAAGACCGATAATAAATTCTCTGAACAAGCTGCAAGCAGAAATAAACCTTCCTCCTACGATCTGATAGGTGACAATTGCGCGACTGTGTCATCGACTCAACGTTTTGGTACTTGGTAGGACATCAGCACTACATTAGTATGTATTCAATCAGAGACGATATAGACATCTGTCGTTATGTATTTATTTGTATACCACAATAAATTACAATCAGTAGATAGTTCATTATTATATTCCTTACAGACAATTAAGTTATTTAAAGGATCTGCCATCTTTATACTTTTGTTGCCCGTAAGTTATCATTTTAGATAGTATCTTATTTAAATTATAATATTGATCATCTATTCATCATCCATCACTAATATGGTTTTGATCATCAACTTATCAATGCTACGTTACTATTGCTTACTTCAAACACTTTTCTAATTTTAAATGATGCAAGACAATAATATTGTTTTATGATCATTGCAACAATCTCTCAATTCTTTGTGTGATGGCGATTCAATGGAATTGGATTTCGAGAAACACAACACCATAAATGTATGAAAAGATAAATCTTGTTTCATGGCATTCTGAAAAAAAAGAAAAAAACAGTTAGTTTTATTAAGCGCTGTCATATTATACCAGTTGAATCGGGCTAAATACAGGAAATGTTTGTAGAATATACTGCTTCCGGGCTGTTTGGCCGTGGTCGATGTGAAACCTTGCCTCGCCGGCGGCTGAGTTGCGACTCGCCGGCGAGGCAAGGTCTCCGAAGTCGTCGTCGCCCGGCCCTGCGCCACTGAAGATGTCGACCGCAGTGATCGACGAAACGTCTGGAACGCAAGTTTCACATCGACCACGGCCAATCAGCCCGGAAGCAGTATATTCTACATGCAACGCCGGCCGTGAAAGCCTGAAGACTTTTACAGGAAATGTTTGTTTCAAAAAGTCATAGCACCTGATAACGTGATCAAAAACTTTACTGCCAACCGACCATTCGTTGCTAATTATAACAAATTGCTAAATATGTACATAAACGTCGTTTTTCTAATCATATTATGACTTTGAGACTAATATTCTTAAAAAAAGCTCTGTGTAAACCCGGGCGCTGTAGAATGCCAAACTATCGAATATCTATGAGCTAAGGTCTGAAGACAAGTGGTAAGGCTTCCAGATGCCTTAGCCGAAACAGCACTGAGATGGTGAAGCGAAATGATATAGGAGCGCCATTCCAAAAAAAAAAATTGCTGTATATCTTTTTTGCTTGCGTCCTTCACACTTCATAATGAAACCGCCTGTGTTATGACTGGTAGTCAAAGATTACCACTCTTCATAGGACTTCTTTCCTAGGGTATACCCAGAGTTCACGTGGCTCACAGGCTCACGTGAAAGATTGCCCTACGGAACACGGTACCGTGGTAGAAATTTGATGGCACAAATTTGTCATAAATGTCGGCCGGGTGGGTACCACCGTGCACGATTGCGAAAAATCCTCCATAGTAAGTGCTTAGCTGGGCAGGGCGAATTGTGGTCGCAGCCCTAGCGTGACCGATGGGTGTCATGCGATGCTGCGACAATTCTCTTCTGATGAGGCCGTCAAGCTGAGTGCCACCATTGTTAACATGGTATGTAATGGTGACCCTCTTTCCTAAGACTTTGCATTCAGGTTACCATAAGAAGAGGTGAAGTCAAATAGACGTGTCCTATATAAAGAAAGAAACACGGGGATTTTCGTGGGTTCGTTTAGCCACTTTACCGCTAGCTCCAGTAAGGTGGTCCATAAATTACACGGATTCGGGTGACTTAAATGGTATTGCTTCTATGATAATTTATCTAGGAATATTACGTAATACCTAATGCATGTGAAACAGGCTCCCCGCTGTGTAAATCTAAATCTTATGCCGTTGCATTAAAGCTCAAAGGTTTAACTAAAATAATGTTTTGCATAGTGCCTGGCCAAAACTAGTTTAGTGGTGTGCGGTGCGGCACACGCCGGGCTGTCGTCGCATTAGGGATAATATAGGTAAATACATTCGGCGTTATTGGCATTATGCAAATTTCTGTGATGAACGTTTCTGCACATCCTATTGCAAATGCTTTTGTAACAAAGCAAATCATTGCGATTTATCAACACAGGCACTGGGAATAGGAACATGTATTTGTCGCAAAAGGTTAGTCTATCCCGTTCTGTGAAAATTCTAAAGTATCGACCAAGATTTACTAAAAGATACAATCAAAAAATAGCAAGCAATCGTATTTTAGTTTTTCTACAAATGCTTAGAAATTAGTGATGTATTGGGCGCGTGTAGATAGAAGTCTACCTAAAGATCGAGAGGTGCCGGGTTCGAATTTAGGATTGCACTTCCGACCGGAAATCACGCCTAACACAAGCAATTTAGCTTAGCGATAGTTAGCTTGCTTTCTTTCAAACAAATAAATATTGTTATCATTAAATTTCTTTAATGTGTAGTAATATTCATCATATCAGCCACACATAGTCCACTGTTGAACATAAGCCTCTCCTATAAGACTTCCAGAACGACCAAGTAGCCCGCATTCAGCGCTTCCCGGCGACCTTGATGAGGTCGTTCTTCCACCTGGCCGTTGGGCGTATATTACTGATATGGAAACAAAATGCGATAGGTTCCTGTAGGGACCAATTGTGGTTTACCGGATCACGATATTGGATCGCTATACTGCCTGTCTATACGCATCCTATGATCTAGTGAATCTAGTATTACAATAGTTACAATTGAACATACTTTGATCTTGGTTACGTCAAACAAATTCCTGGGAAGCATTATTAATTGTTTGTTCACGTTCGTTTTACCGTTCGAAATACCGTTGAACTTCCTAAGTGTTTAATTTAATTATTCTTGAAACCCTGTAAATAAAATGCTGAACTTTTGTATACCTCTTGTTGTTTTACATTTTTTGACAGTTTGACACAAGTTTGGCTGGATGTCACTACTCCGTCATAATACGGTCCACAGACTATTGAGATATAGTCAATATGGTCACAGGTTGTCATAGGTCATAGTCACGCACACGGAGGACAGAATATGATTAAGTGTCACGCATTATAGTGAAAATTGTGGCTGATGAACTATCGAGCCTATTGGGTAGCGTCTACTTTATGCGGTTTCACTGGTCACCAGCCATAAAGTCATTCTACATACATACTGTAAATCCCCAAAGGGATAGGCAGAGGTGTATTAACATCCACATTTCGCCAACCATGATTTTCAGTCCCACGTAATAGGGGGTGAACCAATTGTAGCCAAACGGGTACTTAGTTTTGTCAATCGATGTTTCCAATATTCGCAGAATACTACTTATGGCTCCGGTCAATGTACACGAATGTCTGTGAATTATTGTAGCCTCGGATGGCTACAATAATTTGCACAGCGTTGAAAGTTTGTGGGACCATCCACCTTAAATGATATTATAAAAAGACCTCATCAATCCCATACCTTATTTTTTTTTTAACTTGTAGAAACCCCCACGGGCTTCACCCCATCGGTGCCGACGATGGGGTGGACGTGTCGGAATCGAACCGACTAAAATCACACGGTGTCCTTCCCAAGTGTCCATTGCCGGGCACCCCGAGAAAACCCTCGAAAGGATAACCCCAGGGTTACGGCGGACATTGACCGCCACCGCGGCCTCGCCTGGTCGATCCGATACCTGGAATTTTTTTATTCGTGGTCAAAGGACATAAGCAAAGATTTGTCATTGGTTGGGAGTAAAACGGAGCCTTTTGTTTGTATTTGTATTTGTTTATTTTTCTGAACAATATTACATTGTATTGAAAATATAATGGAGCTTATTCTAAGTTTACCAGTAGCTACAATACTCTTTATATTTATATTTTAGCACAAAACACCAAATTACAATTTATGTCAAAGATACTAATTAAATTGAAAAATATAGAATATAATACAAATGTCCAAACATACATTAAAAAAAGGCCACAAATTATAAGAAATTGAAACAAATTGAAAACGAATGTCCATGCATGCACTTATCCTAAATTTAATAGTAGCCACAATACTCTTTATATTAATCGTTTAGCACAAAACACCAAATTACAAATAATGTCAAGATATCAATTAAATCCAAAATATAATACAAATATCAAAACATAAAGACCAAAAATTATTAGAAATTGAAATAAATTGAATACGAATGTCTATGCATGCATAAGTAAACCATGTCATTTCATATAATTTTAAGCATGTCATTTCATAAATTCGTCAATTGAATAGAAGCACCCTTCAACAAGAAAAGCCCTCAGTGTGGCTTCGAACTCTTTCGTGTAAACTGCGCTTCTTATATCCAAGGGAAGACTGTTAAATATTTTTACTGCACTATAAAAAGCGCCATGTTTGACCACATCCAGAGTGGGTGCAATCATTGAAGGCATATGTTTCCTTCTTGTACTCTTTACCAAGATCTTAGGGGCCCAAATCAATCTTCTGCTCTTATTCTTTAATTAAGGGGACAGACAATAGGTTGGACTGAAAATACAGAAAAGTTACACCGTTTGAGTTCCTTGTCTCAATCTATTGAATTATCCAAATCGAATTAAAGAGAAAAAATAAAATGGGTCTAGGCGGGGTTTGAACCCGCAATCTTTGCTTTACAAGGGTTTGAATTGGTTAAGACGAGGTCTGGTAGCTTAGTGGTCAAAGCATTGCCCTTGTAAGTCAAAGACCGCGGGTTCAAACCCCGCCTTGATCGATTAATTTTTTTCTCTTTAATTCGATTTGAATACTTAGCATGATAAATGCTTAAAATTTTTAATTCAAATGAATTATATCAAAAATGGCGGTCTTAGATTTTTTGCATCATATATGTCTGCCTTTTTTTATAGTAAAGCTAGAAATTAATCCTAAAACAAACAAAATTGACCTTTGTCATTAAATAAAATTAATGAAAATGTATGAACGTCAAGGTTATTGGTTTACACAATGACTTTAATCACAGAATAGTTAATAGTAGGTATAGCGCTTTAATGTATTACTACAATTTTGAACTAAAATTGTTAAGCTATGATAGTTAGTTTCCAGTCCTTAAGCTGAAATTTTCAACCCCGTGCGAAGTTATTGTACGAAACACCGAAATAGCCAGGCAAAAAAGAAACAAAAATTATTTCACGGTTCTTGGGTGAGGCGGGAATGAATTTTGAATTGAAAATTTAGAAGGTATGCAGGATTTTGACACTTAACTGTATTGGCATAGCATGCTTTTTTGTAATGTACCTATCTAATCTATATAACAGCAACAAAAAGTCGCTGGTGATCTTTCGCGATACGTGTACAGTGAGCAGCAGATTAATATGGCCCACATAAGTGCTAAAAATGATCTTAATGACAAACTTAAAATTTTATATAAGTTACTAGCTTTTGCCCGTGGCTCCGCCCGCGTGGATGTCGGTTATCGCGACCAAACATAGCCTATGTCCTTCATCAAGGTCCAATCTACCCCTATACCTAATCTCATTAAAATTGGTTCCGTGGTTTAGGCTTGAAAGCGTAACATACAGACAGAAAGACGGAGTTACTTTGCCATTTATAATATTAGTATGAATTTCAGTGCTCAAATAGTTGTTAGTTAACATATTATTTTAATCGTATACTTCATTAGATTCAATCGACCACCGTGTTTGCCCATTTTTTATTTTTATTTTATTTATTTATTTAATCTCATAAGCTTAATCTATTATTACAGGTGTTACACCCAATGCAATAGACAGGCCAAAACAATAGTTACTTAACCTACTTTATGATCCATAACATATATTATACATCGCAATCTTTGTGAATTCACCCAGAGCACAACAGAATAAGTCCACCCCAACCGCTATCCTGTTGATGGTTATCAGCGCGCGCGTCAGAGGTGCCTTCCCCAACATATTTGTCTTCCCTTTAGGTATTACTAGAAGCTTCGGTTGACGCCGTCGCTCCACATATCTATTCGGTACACAAAACCCTATTAACTGCAGCACTTCTGCGTTATATATTTTGCCCCTAATCAACTTAAAGATGTATGACACAAAAGCCAGTTCTCTTCGTACTCGTAATTCATTGTATCCCACCATACCCAAAACAAATAACGTGGGATACATAAGGGGATAAAATGGATATACTCCGTACTTTTTAAGATATAAATACCTCACAAATTTATTTTGTATGCGTTCTAGCATCAAACTATATTTTGCTTCATGAGGATCCCAAATCCTTGTATTACTTTCCATGTGACTCCTTACCAAAGCGTTATACAATGTGATTATGACTTTTAAATTGGTAAAACTAGATGCCCTACGAAGTATGAATCCTAAATGCCTATAAGCTGTCTTACACACATTCTCTATATGGTCCTGGAATCCTAGCTCTGATGTAATACGAACCCCTAGGTCCCTCACTTCCATGACCCTTGTCAAAGACGTATCACCGATTTTATAGTCATATTGAATCGGATTACGAACACGTGCAAAAGAGATACTCACGCACTTAGAGGTATTAAATTCCAGCTTATTTTCCTGGCTCCAGGACACTACTCTCTGGATATCTCTCTGCAAGCGCTCGCAATCTTCTGGTTTTCTCACAGTAATAATTAACTTCAGGTCGTCCGCATAGAGCAAGCAAGACGTATCCACCACGACCTTTTCAAGGTCATTAATCATGACCAGGAACTCAAGGGGCCCAAGGTTACTACCTTGACTTACTCCGGACAATACATAATATGGGTCAGAACGGTAACCTGCATATTCGACATACTGCTGTCTGTCCCTCATATAACTTGCAAAAAAATTAAGCAAGGGAGGAGTGCATCCCATGCCAGCCAGCTTTTTGAGTAATATGTCATTGTCGACCATGTCGAATGCTTTCCGATAATCAAAATAGGCAGCGTCTACTTGTCCTCTATCGTCTATTACCGGTATCAGCCTCGTCATATAATTAAGCAGATTGCTTGTGGTGCCATGCCCAGGCCGAAATCCGTGTTGTGCTTCTGTTATTTGTGTACTAATTTGATTATATAAACTATTTTGAATTGCAGACTCGAATACCTTCGCTGGGGTTGACAAAACTGCTACCGGCCGGAACTCGTCCACACTCTGCCCTCCAATAACCTTGGGAACGGGAACTACCCGATATATTTTCCATACTTCGGGGAAATCTTCCTCACGCAAACAGAGGTTGAATATGTGCAACAGTGGCGCTGCCAGTACCAGTCTACAGTCTCTGTATATAAAAGCAGGTATACCGTCGGGTCCTGCAGATCGCTTCGGCTTTAGTTTAACGAGCGCCCTCTGCACCTCGGTTAAGTCCAAACTATCCAGTTGAACTCGCGCCGACTCATTGGCCCCACCAGCCTGTGTTATCGCTGTGTCCACACAAAGTTCGGCCCTTTCCGAACGGTACACAGAATGAAAATACTCTGCAAATTCCTTAGCAATTTGTTCCCCCGCTAATGCTGTGCCATTTTTCAATATTTTTTGTGGTCTTGCATCTCGTCTTTTGGACTTGACATAATTCCAAAAAGATTTTGGATCTTCTTCCAACCGATTTTGGATGCGTTCTTGATAAAGGTTCTCGGCTAATTTAATTGCAGTTTTTACTTTAGCTCGGCTACGAGCGAACTCTTCATAATCTTCTTGTAACTTGCTTGTTTTATATTGCTTGTGTAGAACTGCTTTTTGTTTAATTTCTCGAATAATTTCACCCGTATACCATTCTGGATACACATACTTAAAATTATGGTTATTTTGTCTTTTTTTAGGAACACAAGTATCAAAAATTTTATTCAAATTATCATAAAAAAAAGTTAAACATTCATTAACATCATCTATTTCATATATTGCCCCCCAGTTGAAAGATGCTATAGAACCATAAAGTAACCCAAAATCAGCTTTATTAATATTCCACCTATAATTTGTACTATTTTTATCTAGACCGTCCCCATATATGCCCGGGAGCTCAGCCCTCCCGTCAGTGAATAAAATGGATATTTCCAGTGGCGGATGCTGCGCGTCTACCAATGGAACAAGCGATTCAGTCGCGGTGCTCACCGATATACACCCCTGCATAGTGCTTAAAACTAAGTCTAAATAGCGATTGTTGCAATTAGCTATACTGTTGCTCTGTGTGAATTCACAATATGACAAAAAATATTCATAATAATAATTACGTATACTAGATGTACAAGAATAAAGATTAAAATCCCCTATTACAATAATTTTACTATATTTTACACATAATTGTTCTATAGTTCTGAAAAGTACCAAATATTCACTTTCGATACCATGCGGTGGAATGTAAACAACGCAACATACGAACATAAATCTATCGTTTACGTACACTTTTGCACAGATCATTTCGAAGGTATAGTCCGATATGTTTACATCGTCGGGTAACGGTACTCGTCGCAGCTCAAAGCGCTGTGTGGCCACGAGAAATGCTCCGCCTTGTTTGCGCCCATCAGTGCGGTCACTGCGTATTATATTATATCCCGGTGGCACGATTTCAGAGTCCTTTATTGATGAATTGCAACCCGTCTCAGTGATCGCAAATAGATCTGCATTTGACGATGCCAGATTTATGTAGAATTTGTCTAATTTTGTACGTAATCCCCTTACATTTTGATAGAACAATTCAATCCTTTTGTCCGACTTCTTTTGTTTACTTTTGATGTTCTTATTGTGATTTTTAGGCTGGTTTACGAAACCACACCCATTCGCAAAATTCTACATTCACAGGCCATATTTCCGGCTGACATAATTTCTCATAACTGCTCTCCGGAACTCCAATAATAAACGACGCATAATCTCTCTCTGTTTTGTGCTTGATTTTATCTATTTTTAATGAAATTTCAGCACCGCAAACATTTTTTACGTGTGTTTCTAAATTTGACATTTCAGTTTCTTTCTTTAACCGCCAAACATGTAAATATTTTTTACGTTCTGTTCCTTGAATCTCCACAGAACTTGAACTTCCTCCCTTTTTTACTTCTCTATTAGGGTATCTACTTTTCTTTTTCTTCACCTCTGTCCAACTGCCTTCATTATACCCCTCAGTTTTATTGGAGCCGGGAATATTCTCTGAAACTGAAGAGTTGGAGACGAGAACATTCTCTGAGACCGAAGACATGGAGACAGGAATATTCTCAGGGACCGTGGAGGTTTAATTCTTGACCGCAGTTATGGTTGTCATTAATTTTGTGTTTTTCGTGGCCCCACACGCCGGACCAACTACCGCCGCTTGACTTTGTGATATCGGCGCCTGTGCCACCGCCAATTGAGATGGAGAACTCACATTACCATTTTTAGCCGTTTTATTATTTAAACATGCCTCCAAATGCTCATTTTTTTTCGTAAGTAATTTGATTTGTTCTTCTAAAATTTCGATCTTGTCTACTTTTTTAAAAATTACCGCCAAATTTTTTCGTACTTCCTGTAATTCCATCTCGGTTTTATGATATCTACTTTCTAGTCGATCATATGCTCTTATTTGTTGGTCTAACCTGGATTGCATTACCGTACTTAGTTCCCGCAACTCCTCCAATACTTTGTTGTCACTATCCATTATGGATATATCTGCGCAATGAATTCGATTCCCGCGTTCGTTGTTGACGTAAGTACTCGGAGTAAATGTCTTGTTCATCACAACACCTCGAACAGGAGTTTCAGTATTCCCACGCTTGGGATTAGTGCAGACACATACCGGACAATTCCATTGGTTCTTGTACTCTTGAGAATATTCTTTAAAGACTTCTTCAGTTATTGCCAAACACTTCAAGTGATATAACTTCTTGCATTTATCTTTAGAGCACTCCATATACGAAATATCATATATTACGGCATCGCAGCCACTACACTTCGTCGCCATAATAACAATTATCACTCCGTAACTATTTAATTTTAATTAACATAAGCAGTCGCACTTTAAACTCGTCCGCTTTCGCGCGCGATCGCTATTATGAATATGAACACTCTACTAACTAACGCAATAACGGAAATCTGATTGCTAATATGGTTTGACCATTCTGGATGCTTACAACTATTTGAAATTTTGATAGGTATTCAGATCCTTTTGAGCACTTTACTGCCCTCAGCTTGACGGCCTCATGCAATGACACCCCCCGGCCCCACTAGTGCTGCGACCACAATCCCCCCTGCCCGGCTATGCACTTGCTAACCCCTGAACGCAATGCTTACTGTGAGGCTAATCTTTGTGTACAGAATCGATACTATAATTATTTTGCATGCATGAGTATGAAAAAAGAAACAAAAATAATTAAAAAATATAACTTATTTATCGCGTCTTCTCGGTGTATATTCCTCAGCTGACCTCAATTCCAGCCGGCTCTCAAAGATGGCCGGCGAATATATCTGTGGTTAATGGTACTCTCAGAGAGCTGACCTAGGAAACTGGGGTATAATGTCACATGTGTTTGTTACACCCGGATGTGACATAGTTACTGCAGTCATATGTATTCAGTAATTTACAAACGACACTGCAGTTTTTATAATTAAAGTTGTTGGTAAATAGTGTTGTTTGAATAGCTTATGTACACACAGCCATGTAAACAAGGCTTCACCTTGAAGTGGAGGTGTATGGAAAGGTGTATACTTAATTCCTTGGTCGTATGTACTTAGCTGTATTTCAGGTGTTTTGAGCCTAGACAACCTCACCTGCCAACCTGTTGAGTAACCATTGGAACTTTGGCGTAGGACTGGCCCGAAAACTTATATGGAGATAGAAATGAAGTGAGAGAGGCTGTGTGTATGGGAGAGAGAGAAAGAGGAATAAATAGAAATGAAGAGAAGAGAAGGGAAGAAAAGAAGTAACAGTATATGCTTCAGATCATGAGACATCATCCATCTATCTTCAGCTATTGTCACGAAGGATTGTCAACATGTCTGCTTAAAAGCATGCGAAACGGTGAGATTAGTGTAGGTTATAAAATAACATTAAATAAATCGCGATAATTCTTTCAAAAGGTTTTACTTTCATGGTTACTTTTAAAAATATATTTATGTAATCCTCTTTAGCAAATTATATGTACAATACACGTCACCACAGCTGTGCCTAAACAGATGATTTGGAGACACCTTAAGCATTGTTAATAAAGTAACATATTAATCATTCTAGTACGTACTACCTAGCAGATTAGTATATTAACCCGGCGGTGATTATGGTAGCCAGAGCTTACTGCATAGTTTTTGTGCTGTCAGTGGGAAAACCAAAGGCTTGTCCTGCATTGTCTAATGCACTGACGACACAGAAACTCTTTGTTCTTAAGGGTCGGCAGGACGAGTATGACTCCTTGTTGCATGCGTCCATAGGCCACGGTCACCACTTTAGATCAGGTTTCCCATGATATAAAAAATATAGGATATATAGACTACCCGTTCCAGAAATAAAAATTAGCCTGTGTACATACCCACAACAAATACAATAATTTATCCCTGCACCAAATACCAGTCACATCTAAATGCAAATCTTCAAATTTTTGAAGTGAAAACTTCTTTAGCGGCGTTGGATGGGTGTAAAATGTTAAGGAAGCGTCAGGATTAGTTGACCTTTGAACCGTAACCGACGACTGACGTCATACAAGATTAGGTAAAGACTATCTATTTTGCAATTTTCCATAGATAGCGTCGTAGCTTAAACAGTAAGCACTTCGACTGTAAGTCCTTATAGTTTCAGATAGTATCGGGTTCAAACCACCTGGCCTTCTGAAACTTTTTGTGATTATTTTTTCTTTTTGTAATTTATTACTTTTTATGATTATTTTTTCTTTCTGTAATTTATTACTTTTTGTGTTTATTTTTTCTTTTCATAATTTATTAATTTCTTCTGACAGAACATTAGCAGAAAATAAGTGATAGGTTCTATGATTAGCGCTATATTATAGGTATGGTATGGTATGTTCTTTTTTATCTTTTTCTATGTATATAACGAAGAAAGAAAAAAAGAAAATGTTTTCACTTCTGCCGGCACTCCCAGAGTGCAACCCGTCTATTTTTTTTTATAATTGTTACCTAGCATAGGATCAATTAGCGTGATAAATTAATTCGCCTTACAGTTGTTACTGCTACATAAAAAAGGAGTAACGTTACAATAATCAGATAAAAACAAACTGCAAAGGAACTCTTTGCCCGTCTCACTTATAACACAAGCTTTGCATAGGGATAGTGAGTTATTGCAAAAAATATATCATGTTATTTGTGTCCGTTTGTGAAATACCCATTCGTAAGTCTTATCACGAGCGAGATCGGAAAGTCGACCAAGTGTGAATTCCATCCATAACCAAACCGACTTATATCTTTATGTAGCGCTACTTATTCTGTACAATAAACTATGTGGTGTTTTGATATCACAATTTGTATAAACAGAAGTCAAAGTAAGTCGTGGGTTCGTAAATCACGGGTGCTGAATTGCGTTATCGCAGTTTACAGGAACCTCTCGGGATAATCAGCACTCAAAGTACTATTTTAGACTATGAATTACAGAATCGGTAGCACGAGTGTGACACTCCTGGTGTAACATACGTCCGTATATCAGGGCGAGTACTTCTCATCAGGTGAAAAGTGTGCTTGTCTGACCCGTAACTGCTGCAGATTTTTTTTCCCGTACAATTAATCTATACATGGATATTTCTATTTAATAGATAGTGTTTCTAAGAAAACAAGTAATGTCTGGCAGCCCCGGGCTAGATCTATAAAAGTTATCAGCGTTTCGCAGATTATTTAGCAGAATTAGAAGGGCGAAAAAGCCAAGAAGTCTAAATACTTCCGCAACACAAAGAGCCATTTCCATTAATGGACTGAATACGTAATCGCTTGTCAGTTAAATGACATAGACATTACGGAAAATTCATAGTACAATCTCAATTTGTAAGAACGTTTGATAGGTAGGTACATAGTTTGGCATGGTGTGCATTGAATATCGAAGTTCTATACGACGATGTGTACAAGTTAGAAGCAAATTAAGTGTAGTGTACTCATAAACTTAGTAATACCTACGACAAGTACTTATATTAAATTTGTGTGGGAACTAGCTTAAAATAGTGGTTCTTGATACCGAGTAAGAGTTACTTAGATAGATTTTTGTAGATATATCTGGATTATGTACGAAATACCGTTAATTGGTAGTGAAAGAAGTGATTGATAGAGATATACGAAAGTTTAAAGCTAATTGCTAAAACTAAATGATGGATGAGGAGTGATGTGATTCGAATTCAGACGCAAACATATGTGATAATAAATGACGATATGCGATCTATTTAGTGATAAAAGTAACGTGATATAGTCTTAACGCACCAGTCAGCACAATTCGGTACCATTCCTCTTCAATAACAAGTTTTAGCTATGGGGAGGGCTATGCTCGGTATTTCTCTACGTATGATCGCGTCAGACATATTGATATCCGTAGGAGAATAAAAGTAACCGACGTAGCCCAGCGGATTAGCTCGTTGAGGTGGCAGTGGGCGGGACACATAGCGCACAGAACAGATGGCCGATGGAGCAATAAAGTTTTGTAACGTAGTGTAGGACGCCCTACAGTTAGGTGGAAGGACGACCTCATCAAGGTCGCCTGGAAGCGCTGGATGCGGACTGCTTTATATCAGTCGTTCTGGAAGTCTATGGAACAGGCCTATGTACAGCAGTGGACTGTGTGTGGCTGATATGATGATGATGAACAAGCTTTGATGTAAACGAAAGTGGCGCGAGCGAGAGAAGGTGCAAAAAGGTAGTACACTTCACTATTCCCTCTAGACAAGGGGCAATAGGTTTTGCTAGAGGGTTGTAGTATCTAGCCTCGTCTAAATCTGTGGCTTGAAAGAAATTTTGTAACAATGTCGCGTCCTGACTATCTAGGACATCGACCGATTAGTGAACATTTACATATCCGAAATAGTTGATGTAGATTTGTTTTATAAAAAAAAACTTTTAGCCTTATCTATGTTGCATGGCTTAGCAACGAACGGTCTTTTTATTTAATGGGCTAGATTACTTTATGTAGAATATACTGCTTCCGGATGGTTCCTGAAACTCTGCGCACTCGGCGCCACCCTGACCTGCGTCACTGCAGATGTTGACCGCAGTGATCGACAAAACCTCTGGAACGCAAATTTCATATGGACCACGGCCAAACAGCCCGAAAGCAGTATATTCTTCATGTAACGCCGGCCCTGAAAGCCTAAAGACTAACATTACCTTCCCTAGTGGTGAGCTAAAGGTTAAGTTTCAGCCTGTTTCAGGAATGCAGAGCACTATTATACACCGCGTCATTGTGTGCGTGGATTTTTTGTCCGTTCAGTTCATAATCTCTGAATCTTTTTTCAACTCAGGGGCTTTTCAGTATAACAATAATGTGGCTGATTATAGCGTCTGCTATTTGATCTCCACAGCCAATTGGCGGTAACGAAGTTATGTAAATAGACTATTTAAACTATTTGGGGCTCCAACTAGCAACACCCGTAACAACTACCATAGATGATTGTATGGTAACTGCGATCGAACGGCTTAACATGCTCTACGAGGGATGGAAACATTCAGGCCATTACAAATAGATATATTCGTGTATACGTATATTTACCCTGAGCGGTAATCGAACCCGCGTCCCCACCGTAATAGTCGATTGCACTGCCGCCACGTCACAGAGCCCGTTCATTTAAAAATGTAATTATAAATCGTTCAGGCTCATGTTAATTGAGGACGGAAATAAATAATCAGTTAGGACTCTGGGACGGTGATTTTTAATTGGGATTATGTCGAGAGTACAAACTTTGCTGATGACGTCATTTGCATGTTGATTAGAGTTTTTACCAGTTTTAAATAAAGGGTCATTCATAAATTATGCCATAAGAATTTTATTATTTTGGACCCCGGATTTTACAAATTGTAGCCACCTGTCTGAAATATAGATTGTCACAAGAGTTGTTACATTCCGTGTCATCCGTTCTTCTCCTGGGCCTGTCCTGCTAATTGTCACCGACAATTAGCAGGACTGCCATACTACTGACATCGCAAACAAGGCTCATACTAAAAAAAAACATTTTTTTAAAACAGTATTTTATTATTTGGTAACAAGATGAACTAAAGATGCATATTAACGCCAACCAAGATACTCGTAAAAACATCCGACAAGCCCAAACTCGATGGGTTTGCGTCGTTTAGTTGCGGAGTTATTATGGCCAGCTTCCAGGTCCATCATCAAACCCTGGTTACCATATAGTTTCACAGTACTCGTCAAGATGAATCAAAAAACCCCATACTCGATGCGGTTGTGTCCTTTAATTACGATGTTTCTTTGGCCAGCTTCCAGGTTCATCATCAGATCAGCTCTGTCACAATAATATCGCATCGTCATCCGATTTATCTATGTGTCGTAGGATAACTTGATACTTCGAATCTTCGCGGAAATCCTAGGGGTTTTGCGAAAACGCGGATAATTAGACATAGGCGAAAAATTATCAAATCTTACTGGACAAAGTCAGGATTTTTGCGAAAATACTCGTTACTATAGTAAGATTTGATGTGCTCAACACTGATTGGCTACAATTTTGCTGGCTGACTTACCCCGACTCGGATAGGTTAGGTTAGAAGGCTAATGCGGGAGCGGAGCGTAGCGAAGCTCCCGCATTAGGCCTTCGTGGTTATTTTTTTATAAACCACCCAGAAGTAGGAGCCCCGCGTAGCGGGGCTCCGTCGACCTTGTCGTCGGTTCACTCATTATTTAATCGTTCTGTCGGAGATATGTTTCAGACCGATGATACAATACTTGAAGTTAATCATCGGCAAACTAGGAACCAATTAGAAGTCAGCCAGCAAAATTGTAGCCAATCAGTGTTGAGCACATCAAATCTTACTATAGTAACGAGTATTTTCGCAAAAATCCTGACTTTGTCCAGTAAGATTTGATAATTTTTCGCCTATGTCTAATTATCCGCGTTTTCGCAAAATCCCTAGGATTTCCGCGAAGATTCGAAGTATCAAGTTATCCTACAACATATGCATGCAATTTCAGCTCAATCGGAAACCGGCAACGCAATGCAATTAAACGTGCATGATTTGATTACAAACAACGAGACAGGCGAAAATAAATGAAAGCTTGTATCATAACCATTTGAATTTTACATATTTATTGCATTTTTTTTTAAATTTACATATTGTAAAGGGCATTAGAAGGTTCCTATAGTGACGATAGGCCACGACGGTATTTCCTTCCAATTAAGGAGTCCGACTGGGGAAGTGACTCCGGCCTACAGAATACCGCGGCCATAATAACCTCGTGTTGTGTCCCCGGCGGTGATTAGGGTAGCCAGAGCTCATTGAAGAGTTTTTGTGCTGTCAGTGGAGAGACCTAAGGCTTGTCCTGCTAAGTGTGCAACACCAGGGGCGTCACACTCGCACTGCCGACCCTTTTAGAACAGAGAGTTTCTGTGCCATCAGTCCAGAAGATGAAGCAGAACAAGCCTTAGGTCTTTCCACTGAAAGCACAAAAACTCTCCAGTGAGCTCTGGCTACCTTACTCACCGTCGGTAACACAACACGAGGTTATTATGGCCGCGGTATTCTGTAGGGCGGAGGTACGTCCCCAGTCGAACTCCTTAATTGGACGGAAATACCGTTGTGTCCTTCCTCCTATACATATTATGGTGTTTGCATTGCATTGCTGCTTGGCTGTCACCTAATTGGCAAAAAAGGACTAAACAACAACATTATTATTTCGGTATCCCACTTCTAATTAAAAGCTGTCACTTTGTAACCGAAACTTCGTGCAAGAGGCTCCGATTTCACTTAGCATTCTCATTAATTTTATGAATAGCTATCGGTATTACAACGGCCTGTTATAACGTCGATGTTAGAGATTTAAGTCGACGTAGCTGTTGATTCATTTCTGAGGGCAGTATGAAGCGACCTTATTTAGAAAATATTTAACTTGGGTACATTATCACTACATAGTATAAAACATAGTCGCTTTCTCTGTCCATATTTCCCTTTGTATGCTTAAATCTTTAAAACTACGCAACGGATTTTGATGTGGTTTATTTAATAGATGGAGTGATTCAAGAGGAAGGTTTATATGTATAATACATGTTTAATATAGTAGAGGGTGCAGCGGGAACGGGATCTGACGCCACGCGGGCGGCAAAATATCGGTGGTAAGAAGTTCGCCGGGTCAGCTAGTTCGTAATAATTTTCGGTAGAAGTTCAAGTTCATTTATTTAAGCTGGCGGTAGTTTGATGGTTAAGGAGTTGGCCTTACGGTCTCAAGTTTGAATCCTGGCCATTACGCTACCGACGTGAACCCACTCCTTATAAAAGTAATTTAGTTTAGCTGGGAGTTTAAGAGAGTATTTATTTTTGTTACTAAAATTCTACGAACAAGCACGAAAATACAAAGAATTTGCTGCTTTGTTGAGGGTTTTTGAAGTTTTAATGGTAACCAAGTATATTATAAGGTTAATTTATGTTAGTTAGATCAGTCTTTAGGCAATTCTTAACATATTCAGACCCCTCCGTACCTCAGAGTGCCTTCAATCCCAGTTGCCCTACGAACACCTGTAGCTTTCGTTACGGGAAATTGAAATCCTATTATTTTAATTATTTTATGTAAACTTCTAGTTCTGAGGAAGTTGGTAACTTGGAGTTGATACATCCATATGTTCACGCCTGTAATTCCACACAGGGGTAGGTGAAGGTGTATTAACGCCCTCATTTTCGTAACTATGATATTCGGCTCCACATAAAGGGGGTGAGTCTATTGCCATCAAATGGGCACCTTGTCATGAACTGTATATACATGGGGTATTCCAGGGGAGTTCTCGAGAAAAAAGTTGTATGTATATTTTCATTATTAAGACGTCTTTCTCGACGAGGGTCGAAGAGGCAATACTGGACATAGCGGCAGTTGGTTGAGTTATCAATTGAGCTGGCTCGCGATTCGTGTAGTTTAAGTTTTATGACAAGGTCTACAGTTAATATAAAAAGGCTTTGCAATAATGCCAGATGTCGGCAGTCATAAACTACAAATAAAGCTCCTTTGAACGTCAAATAAGATGTCGTCTATTTTTTATGATGTTCAAGTAGTAAAATATGTACTTAAAACTGCTTTTATAATAAGAAAATTAATTATATTCCCAGTAATAAGTTATTTTAAGGTAAAGTCAGGTAGGCCAGGTAGGAATGATCTTAATACTGTGGTTTTTCCAAGCGAATACATTTTCTTTCTCTCTTCAGAGGGTTATAGAAGGTTTTTACTGGGTCGTCAGTACGAGTGTCGCAGCCAAGGAATTTTCTTTTATTACTTACTCAATTATCATTTTTTAGTACATTTTTTAATAAAACCATTTAGATAACATATAAAATGGTTTTAACTTATTTTACTTTTGAGTCTTTAATTTTAATTCCGTCATAAAAAATCATAGTGTAATTTTTTTTACTCGCCTTCACATTAGAAAGTTTAAAAAAAATGCGCTATTTTGTAGCGATGGTGGCCACTTTAGGTGCATTATAACTATCCATAGACTGTGCTTTAGGTGTACAATAATGTTGAATAATTATAAGGTACACAAATTTGTATTATCATCCGAACTAAAGATGTGTCACAAATATCTAAATTAACAGAAACGGGGAAAATTACAATAGATATTCGTATGGCAACTGGGCCCGACGGCTTAACGTGTCTGCGAGACATGACCAGACCAATGGAAATACACATATTAATGCATACAAATATTTACACTGAACGGGGATCGAACCATCGTCACCTGTGTAGACACCGCGTTTACAACCGCCAGGCACACGTTACTAACATTCAAACAAAATGTGAATTCAAATAAATTGAATTGTACAATTAACTTGCAGCAAGGTGACCGTGAATCCCTTATAATTCAGTATATTTTTTGATAAAATCTTTAACACCCGGACTGGCAATATTATTATATAGGGTAGGGATAGATGCTTCATTTGGATAGTTGCCGCAGTTGTATCTGGGGCAACTATCCTAAAGGGAATGTGACGTACACACTTAACTATAGTTGTAGGAACTCCTCATGTCTCATGACTGCAGAGTCATAAAAATCCTAAGCGTAGATGAAAAAATTTTTTTTCTGTGTGAGCGTAAATCTTTCACGGCTATACCTCGATGGAACTAACATTTATTTTGCTAAGTAATTTCTTTTGAATAATTTTACTACTGATTGAGGTATTAGTCAAAATTTTGGTTTCTTTGCATGCATTAGAGTTTCTGCTACATTGTTTTTTTTTTGGTTTCATTCTCGTATACTGATTATTTGTTTAACAAATACAGAAGGACAAATATCCGTATGCAAAAGGATAGTTACCCCAATTACTTTTGCAGATAGCTGCTCTTAGAGCGCTCAAACGAAAAGGATAACTCCCACCACATAAACTGGACAAAAGATTCAAAAGAATTTAACATTTGCATTCAAAGTAGCTTACAGGTATGAGGTTAGTTACTCTATCAGAGTGTTTGGGGCCACATCGAGTTGATCAGGTCCCAAGCTAAGCTGATGGATGAACCAGGCTTTTTCTCTTTTTGGGGTCAGATGGCATTTGTTCCCCTAAAATCAAAGATAATCAAAGTGTAGGAGCAGAAGAGTGGAATCCAGGCTTGATATTGCAAATTTTAATTGCAACCCAGATTGAGGCACTACAGCTTCATAATTAGTTTTAGGCTGATATTTTGTGGAGAGTTATAATTGGGAAGAGGACAACAATAGAATATAATAGGCTCCCAGTAAATTTCCACACTTGGTAAAAACTTCCTTCTTTTTGGAATTTTCTCCATTTTTGAAACAGAAAAGGTTGCCGGGCAGAAATTGCGTAAAACGATAAGAGCGCCCTTTGTACTGCTCTTGTCTGCTTAACTTCTGTATCATAAATATTGTTAACGGCATAAATGAATAAATATTTCTTTTATTTTCATGCAAGAGTAAAATTGAGAAAAAAGGAGAGGAAATAAAAGACTACCAGAAATTTCACACACATATTAAGTAGATATTCCAATAAAATATGAATAAATAAAATTATCGAATTTTACAATTAACCCGTAACAAGATGCCTCTTATAATCCAGTATGTTCTTTGATAAAATCTCTAATAATAGGGGCTGCAACATTGACATATACATCTGGTGTATTTGGATATGCACATATTTTAGCTCTACTGACAATCCCAACTACCATATTGTCTTGAACAGCTGGACCTCCGGAGTCTCCCTTACACACTCCTTTACCACCCATTTCTGTTCCTCCTCCACACCAATTAGCGTCCTTTGAAATTGTAATAATATCTTGGAGTATCTTTTGACATTTTTTAAAGTTGAACACTGTGAGATTTATAGCCTTCAGTAGACCATCGTCCTTGACTATAATGGTTTCATTATGCCAAA
This sequence comes from Eilema caniola, assembly GCA_949126895.1. Taxonomy (NCBI): domain Eukaryota; kingdom Metazoa; phylum Arthropoda; class Insecta; order Lepidoptera; family Erebidae; genus Eilema; species Eilema caniola. The sequence continues at coordinate 4,645,758 of OX421476.1, forward strand.
TCTCCCCCCATCCGCTCATTGTGAACATCGATTCGTCGTTCATATACCTTCCCTTTGGCGGCAGTTTTATGGGCTTTATAACATTGCTGAATTCTATTGGGTTCTTCGTTCTCATAACCCCCACATCTGCTTTCATAAAATGTGGGTGTATTATTGCTTCAGCTATAGGTATAGTGGTTCCTTTAAATAGTATTTCACTGCCAGCTCGGATTGTGTATATGTCTAATCTCATAAACAGACAATGTGCGGCGCTCAGTATATACCTTTCACTTATGATGGATCCTCCACACAATAATGTTTCATTCTCATTCATCCACCATCGGGTAATATAAATCCCCACTTGATAGGGAAAATCTTCTATAGAGGCATTGTAGCCTCCTACGACAGTGTCTTTTCTGATTTCTGATAAATGCAGTATACTGGAATGAGTGCTTGATATAATTGTACCGAAAATTGTTGTAATGATAACAAGCTTCATCGTAGAAGTCTAAGTACAGTATTACAAGAAAGTATATCTGCAACAGCTAGCGAAGCCTTCTTTTTATACCTCCGTAAAAACTTTAACGACCCAATGTATTAAAATAGCCGTATCTACATAGTTTACATAAATATTTATTATTATCGCAAATTTGTGCAGTAGAACCTTGAACCAAATTGTTACTGAGCGAACATAGTCTTTTTTTCTTGAGCGTAATATTCCCTGCTAATAATACTAATACCCTCCTCCCTTCACATATCATTCCATCGCTGTGAGTAAGTCGGTGAGCGAAAGTACTCCCTACCGCATCTAGGGCCTCCCTAGGACCTGCCTCGGCGTCTCCCATGCCGGGCACTCAACCAGCGAGCGAATATAGTCTATTTGAGAGCGAATATATACCGTAGTTATTAGTATTCCTCCTTAATCCAGCTAAGGTAAATTGCTTGTATTAGGATATTGATTCGATCGATTAACAATACTGGACGGTTTCTTTTTCGGAGCTCTTGTCGGTTTGTTTGTTTATTCACGATGAATGCAAGAAGAACTGAACGGATTCTGATAGACTTAATCCAATTTAAAATCTGCGCTATATTTGATCACAATTGGTTGAGTAGAACGGAAGGTATGAGCAAAGCTGCTGGCATCAGCTAATTTTTTTTTGTTGATATTATTGTACAATGAGGATATATAATAACCTCTATAGAGAGGTGGTAGTGAACGCGACCGCTATATAAGGGACGCAGGTTCGATTCCCGCTCAGTGCAAATATTTGTATGCGTGGGTATTTGCATAGGTCTGATCGAGCCTCGAAGAGAAGGTTAAGCCGTTGTTTGTGGCTACCATACGAACATCTTTGGCAGTCGTTACGGGTACTTGGAGCCCTAAAAAGTCCATTAACTGGTCAAACCGCAATGCTTCGATAACGCCAAGGGGCTGTGGAGGTTTGATGGCAATCGCTTCACGGAAAATATGGAAGTTCAGCCAAACCCGCAGTTAGACTGGAAAAGCAGAACCCAGACTCCAAGGTGAAAGCTTTGGATGCGACTGGGATTCATGTTTGGATAAAGAAGATGATATTTTATGATATAATTATGTTTGTGGTGCAAGGCTATGCTATATGCATTGGTTAGTGTTCAGAGGATTGGTTTGAGATGATGCCCACAGCTACATTCTATCATCGTACTGTCTGTTATAGGAAGGGAGTCCATCCTCACACATTACGACCGGAAACGGTACTGTGTATGAAAGGAACTTCATCTCACACACGCTCAAGCTATGGAATGAACTCCCTGCTGTGGTTTTTTCAAACGACTGGGATTCTTCAGGAAGTGCATTAGGTTCTTATAGGGTCGGCAGCATGAGTGTGACTCCCCTGGTGTTGCACACGTCCACACGTCAATTATAAGCACTGCCACCAGGTGGACCGTGTGCTTTTCTGCTGTCTAAGTGGTATTTAAAAAAATATATGCATAAGTATAGTCCGAACCTATACCTAAATTTTAGAATTTTAAGGTTTATAGATGATAAAGTTCTGCAACAATAAATAATAAAACGGAGCCCAATTGATGACCTCCTGTTTTTTTAGAGTCATGCCATTTTATTTAATTCAAGCAATAGTATAAATTGATCAAAGGGAAATGTGAGGAAATAAAAGTCTTCCAGCAATCCAATACACGTGATTAAAACTCAAACAAAATGCGAAAAAATATAAAGATTGACATGAAATAAAAATAAATATTTTACTATTAATTTGTAGACAAATATCCTTTATAATCCAGTGTGCTTTTTGATAAAATCTCTAACAGCAGGGGCTGCGACATTGGTATATATATCTGGTAAATTTGGAAGTGCACATGGCCAGCCACCACTGACAATCCCAACTATTATATTGTCTTGAACGGCTGGACCACCGGAGTCACCAGCACACGATCCCTTACCACCCTTTTCTGATCCTCCTCCGCACCAAACAAAGTCCTTTGAAATTGTTATATAGTTTTTGTAAATCTTTTCACACTTTTCAAAGTTAAACACTGAAATATTCACAGCCTTCAGTAGACCATCGTTCTTGACTATAATAGTTTTATTATACCAAATATGCCCCCATCCGCTCACTGTAAACATTGATTCATCTTTCAAATACCTACCCTTTGGTGGCAATTTTATTGGCTTTATAACATTACTGAATACTATTTGATTCTTCGTTTTGATAATCCCCACATCAATTCTAGCAGTTTTTTCATTAAAATCTGGGTGTGGTATTACTTCAGCTATAGGTAATGCGGTTCCTTTATTTTTGAACTCACTACCCATTCGGATTAAGTGTGGAGGATTTCTCATTGGCAAACAATGTGCAGCGGTTAGAATATACGTTTCACTGATGATGGATCCTCCACAAACCAACCTGTCATGTTCATCGCCTCGACCGTAATAAATCCCCACTTGATAAGGAAAATCTTCTATAGAGGCATTGTAGCCTCCTACGATAGTGTCTTTATTGTCTGTCAGATATTTCTTCGAATGAGGTGCACTGGAATGCGTGGTTGATATAATTGCACCGAAAATTATTGAAATGAAAACCAGCTTCATCGTGGCAGTCTGTAAAGTAGTTAGTTAGCGAACCCTTGTTTTTATACCACCGCAATAACATTAAAAACTCAAAGGTATGAAAATGGCCGTAAATAGTTTACACAAATATTTATTTTTATCGTGTATTTGTCCAGTAGAACTATGATTGTTATTCCTTTAACGACTTGGTATTTACTGAGGGTACTTGTAAATTAAAATCTTTACTGATTACGAATTTTTACAATGATGTTTATGTTTATGTATATATTTAAGTGTATGTAATGTTTAGCTGCAAGTAATTCATTAACAACTTATATGACAACGGCACATGTTAATGAAATTATCCTTAAAAGGGCATATTCCCTTCGGTCTATGTATGTTCTAGGTATGTGTTTTTGAATAAACCTTACAAATATAGATTTTTAGATTCTGCATTACATACGCAATGTTTTTAAATACAATAGCTTTTGCCTGCTTCGATTACCGCGACCAAAAAAAGCAAATATATTTATCTAACATGTTCTTTCTCAAGGTTTAATCTATCCCTCTATCAAATTGGTTCAGTGGTTTAGGCAGACAAACCGACAGACAAAGTTACTATCGCATTAATAATATTAAGTATGGATATGAATATGTCATTTCATTTTTATTATCATGGCAGATATTTGGAGTTTAGGTATAAATAAATTTGTTTCTGTGGAATTTATTTATGACTCCAAAAATACATAATAATTCAACGTGAGTATTCAAGTCTCGAGTAAATAAGTCTCTTCTTGGCCAACGTTTTGCATCTTAGACCACATCGTCACTTATTTTCAGGTGTGATTGAGGTCAAACGTACGAAAAATCAAATCTGGAGGGTAAAAATCTAAACCGGTTCTTCTATAAAGAAGTTCTGCGGTAAAGAAGATCACGAAAAGTCATCAAAGCGAAAGGAGAGTAAATAAAAGTCTACCAAAAATGTCACACACGTAATTACTATTCAAACAAAATGAGAAAAGAAACTAAAGATTGTAGACGTGAAAGAAAAAAAAAATTTAGAGAAGGGTGGTTATAGCAATAGGCCTTTATTAGGCACAGGATGCATGAATGCAGTTTTCCTCGAGGCCGGGACTTGTCTCGCGGAGTAAGAGAGTGCGAAAAGGCGTGCAAGTACTGGGCACAATTCGGAGGTACAGTGCCTAAGTACCATCACCGGTATGCCGAACCTTATTTTTATACCACTGTAATAACTTTAACGACCTCGATACCAGCTCGGATCACGTATGGGCGTGATTTAAAAAAAAAGGCAATGAGTGTCGGTCAGTAGATACCTTTCATTGATGATGGAATCCACAATGAAATTCGTCATGTTCATCGCCATGGCAACCTTTGAGGATGTCGTAAAGCGAAACTGACAGGTCCAATAATAACTACTCCGGAAAAAGTAAAAGTGTGTTCTCAATACGTGTAAGAATACATGCCAACAAGTGCCATCAATCAATATTATTAAGAATTCTATCTCAATTTATTGGGTATTTTGACATAGGTAACTCAACATACCCAATAAATTGACTCACTTCAAACTATGTGACAAATATCATCTTTAGTCACCTCACGATCATGGCTGCAGAAAAATGGCCGAAATGTCAGGCTAAATATAAATAATACCATTTAAGCCGCGATAGAAACCGTTAAAACGTTTTATTGCAATAAGTGACGATTGTACAAACTTGAGACAGTATCACTGTACATACATACATACATACATACATAATAATCACGCCTTTATCCCCGGAGGATTAGGCAAAGGCGAATTAACACCCACATTTCACCAATCTGTATTCGGTCCCACGTAATAGTGGGTGAGCCTATTGCTATATTCCGGGCACTTTTGCTGACTGCAACCATGCATCTGATGCTGAGTCTGGGCTGTACATATAGTATAGTTAATCAGCCCTATCCCTTAGTCGCCTTGTACGACACCACATGGGAAGAGAAGGGGTTAAAAGATTTTCGATAACAAGTCAACCTCACCTACGTCTTGTAATTGACGGACGAGGATTTGGTGCAGGCTTTTTTCTCGAGGTTGGGAGGTCAGATCAGATGGCACCCGCTGCTATATTTTAGAGTAGGTCAAAAATCAGGGGAAAGGAGAGGGAGTAAGCAGACCATGTGCTCCAGAGTGAAAGAGAGTCGGTAGCACGAGTGTAACGCCCCTAGTATGGCATACGTCCATAGGCCACGTTAATCACTTTTCCTTAGGTGGGCCGTGTGCACTCATTTAATTTAATTTAATAATTTAATTTCATTTAATTTAATTTAATAATAATTCATTGCATATATGGGTTACAGAGTAGTCGTTATAGGCAGTGTATACAGTTTCACCAATAGGCATGCAATTTTGGTGGCTAAATTACAAATTAGAACATTGTCTCATCATTAGAAATAGTCATTTCAAAATTCCTTCAATTTCAATTAACAATGTCAATAATATTAATAAGAGCAATACAAAATAGAATAGAAATAATGTAGGTTGTCAGTTTAATTTTAGATTTTAATGTCTATGCATATTATGATGTCAAGATATAATTAATTTACTTTGTAATAAATAATAAAAAATAAAATTTACCTACATCGAATACTGTATGAACCGACCACATCACAACTAGGGCACCTTGTACTGCTGTAATGTCTTATCCATTAGGAATTCTTTCACGGAGTAATAGCATTTTTCTGTTAACAAGTCACGGAGTTGTTTTTTAAACAGTTGTAGCTCATGTGGTATATAAAAATAGCTTTGCTTGATTTAATTACTAAACCAAATGTCAAATAAGTTTATAACAATTTAAAACTTGACGTAAATAGCCCTCTGAAGTTAAAACAGTAACAAATTTAAATTCAATAAAGAATTCATGAAAGTGACGGACGCCTCGGGTTGTGGAGATTACGGGATTAATTATGAACGTGTCAAAGTTATCCGTTGCCAATGTAAAGATACGTTAGTAGACTAGTTATGTGCTGTCCTTGAAATACGCACTTTAAAATTTATTTACTGCACATACTATACTGGTTACGTATCAAAATATCGAAATTCAAAATCCCGAATGTACGAAATCCCGAAGTACGATTTACCGAAGTTCAAAATCCCGAAAATTAGATTTATAAACGTGACCGATGGTATGCGTTCTGGTTTAATTTTTATAGTTATGATTTCTTTTCATGTAGCTGCTATATCTTCATCTATTATCACAAGTAACCTAGTATAATACAAACGACAAACATAAAAACTGACACACCAACGAACAGACAAAATTTCAAAAAATATTTGCGTGTTTGGAATCGTTAAAATTCTGTAAATTAAAATTAGTTACAATAGAAGCTCGTGTTACAGTCCTTTACTTCTCCAATTTAATTCGCCTCATAGGGGAGGCGAATTGAAATATTCGGGATTATTTGAAATTATTCTTCATTACAGCGTTAATCCGAGTCGCATCCGAAACTTTTCAACTTGGAGTCTGGGGTCTGCTTTAACACACTGTTAACTGCGGATTTGGCTGATTGGCTGATTGAACTTCGATATTTTTCTGTAAAGCGACTACTATCTGTCAATCTGAAGCATTGCAGTTAGACCAGTTGTTAGTCTTCTTAGGGCTTCAACAACCCGTAACGGTTAATATAGATGTTCGTATGAACCGGGACTGACGGCATAACGTGTTCTTCGAAGCACGAGCAGACCAATGCAAATACCCATATTCGTCATAATGTTTGCATTGAGCGGGGATCGAGCACGCGCCTTCTGCGTTGCGGCCGCGTTCACTACCACCACACCACAGAGGCAGTCTTTATTAGTTGAACTACTGTGGTTATTCTGTATTTGGATGCTAGCTTTACAAAATTAATTAATATGTCCGAGATAAAGTTCTGATTCTCACCGCCAGCAACTTAGTTTAAATAGCCAATTATTTCATTAGGTTGTGGAATCAACTCCCTCCTCTCACAACAACATCCCTCACAATAAATCAAGCTGTAGAATCAACTCCTTGCTGTGGCTTCCTCGAACGACTACAATATGAGGTTCTTCAAGAAGGGCATTAGAAAATTTCTTCAGGGTAGGCGGCTCGAGTGAGATGCTCCTGGTGTTGCACACGTCCATAGGTCACGGTAGCCACGTTCCATCAGGTGGGCCGTTTGCTTGGTGCCAGACTCCTGATTACTAAAAAAAAGAAAAAAAAAGAAAAATGCGTTTATTTCAGCCTACTGCTGCACACAAAACAGATCAACCCAAATACAAAACCCATACTAAGTATATTGACGACGAATACATTTTAGATAATTTTACATAAATAATTTCATTTTATTTTGTTTTTTCCTATAAATTAAACATGTAGGAAACATTCCGTACGTTTGACCATTACACTACCTACGTGAACCCACTCCTAAGACAAACAATTTAGCTTAGCTATAGGGGTTAAAGGGAATACTTATTAGTCATTTTAGTTGTCAATATTCTTTAAAAAATAAATAGCTCTTTACACATGTAGGAAATATATCGGGTATTTATGTAAGTAATAGAAATTACTACATAGTATTCCAGTTAACTCCTCCAGCTAAACTTGGGATCATCGTCAGTCGTGTAGGTAATGACTAAAATTCGAAACTGCACCATAATTTTATACCCTTTTTTAACCCTTTACTCCTCTTAGCATAAGTTTTTACAAACCTTCTCGTCTCGTCTCTTCACAGTCTCGTGTACCTAAAGGTACAGTCGTATCTCCTTTTAACAGGGTTCCTTGCATACTCCTTAGTTTATCCTATCCTGCTAAATATTGTGTTTGTTTTATGTTCAACCTAGCCAGAGCGTGATTGAACAAATACGGCTAAAAGGATGTCCCTGCAATTTGGTACATTTGTAGACTGCAGTTTGCTATAACATAGAGGTTACTTTTCATCCCGGTAACAGGTTCCCATGGGTTGCAGGAACAGGATCAAAATTCCAGGCGGGCGGTTATCAGCTAGTACAGTATAATTATTTAAAAAATCCACCCACGGCCTTCAAGTTACGTTACATTAAATAAAATTTGCGAAATTATGTTAGTGAATGATTACTTGAAGTAGATAAGTACATAAATACATGCGCTCACACCTATTTCCCTCCGGGGTAGTATATAAATCTTTATTGAATTATTGGACTAGTACATAAAGTGAAAGAATGTAAATGTGAACTGATTCAAACGACTTAAATTTTCTTTAATTAAATGGCTAGGCAATAGTTAAACGTCATCGAGACGAAAACATAAACCAAAGTTATTTGCCTAGCTGTTTAATTAAATGGCTGAACATCATTGAGGCCGTTAATTGAATGGCGCCGTTTAGTTAACTGCCTAGGCAGTTAGTTGAACAGCTGATTAAGCTAGTTGGCGGCGACATATATATATATTAAAATACTTACGTAAATAGATGTATGTATTTTTTGTGAAGTATATAGCTTTTTTACTTCGACCCAAGTGAAATATAAACCAAAGTAAATAAAACAGCTGTAGAATTAGTATTAAATAGAAGATTAGCGGTAAGCTTACCTCCAGCGTTCGATTGTATCTAAAGTGCCTTTGAGATAAGCGTGCGACACTTGGATGGCGCGGAAAATTGCCGGCTTGCGGTTTATTTTTTGGATAAAATAACACGCATGGCTTATTTATGATTGAAGACAACACGTATGGAACTTGATCCTTTATAACCTACATAATAAATACTTGAGTTCGTGAAATAGCACGAATACTGTACAAATTAAAAAAAAAAAAAAACTGCCGATTACTTGCAGGTTTACATGAAAAGTTTATGACAGTAGAGGGAGCTAGTGAAGTATGTAAGGATAGAGGCAAATGCCTACCTCAGAATGAAAAAGGCGTGAGCATATATGTATATATGTATGTAAATAAGTAACTATCTGTGTTGTTGAGGTAACTTATTTATTCCCCTCACCCCTGTACCGGGGACGAGTTGGGGATCCACTGAAACCGACCCGAAGAGGGCCAGATCGACAGGGATGGCCCTGAGTCAGCCGGGGTGCGAGGGATATGCTCTATAGCTACCTCACCTTCGGCCTTGCACTGCGTCCCACAAGCGGCGTGCGGTTTAGTCGGTTCGGGTCCGACATACTCGTAACCTCCCTCTCCGGCGCCGGCGGGGGAGATATTCGTGGGGATCACACGTTAAAAAAAAAGACGGGTTGCACTCTGGGAGTGCCGGCAGAAGTGAAAACATTTTCTTTTTTTCTTTCTTCGTTATATACATACACACAAAGAACATACCATACCATACCTATAATATAGAGCTAATCATAAAACCTATCACTTATTTTCTGCTAATTTTCTGTCAGAAGAAATTGATAAATTATGAAACGAAAAAATAATCACAAAATATAATAAATTACAGAAAGAAAAAATAATCATAAAAAGAAATAAATAAATTATGAAAAATAATCACAAAATATAATAAACTACAGAAAGAAAAAATAATCGTAAAAAGTAATAAATTACAAAAAGAAAAAATAATCACCAAAAGTAATAAATTATAATAAGAAAAACAATCACAAAAATCCCTGAAGTCAAAAACAATCACAAAAATCCCTGAAGTCCAGGTGGCTTGAACCCGATACTATCTGAAACTATAAGGACTTACAGTCGAAGTGCTTACCGTTTAAGCTACGACGCTATCTATCGTAACTTGCAAAATAGATAGTCTGTACCTAATCTTGTATGACGTCAGTCGTCGGTTACGGTTCAAAGGTCAACTAATCCTGACGCTTCCTTAACATTTTACACCCATCCAACGCCGCTAAAGAAGTTTTCACTTCAAAAATACTTTTCTTTTATTGATACAATGCGCAAAGGCATGGATTTGTAGCCGACCACAGACCGTATAAACACATTTAGATTTAGACGTTTCTTGTTAAACTTTGATACGGATAAACGGCATTAAGAAGCCGCTTTGATTTAAACAATAAAGTATAGATAGTAAGTTTCCGTGGTATTTAGATGATTTTTTTAAGCAATTTGCCTCAAATTCTCTTCAAAGGAGAAATTTGGATAAGTTCGGGCATGGTCTGGTAACTCAGTGGTCAGAGCAGTCCCCTTGTAAGGGAAAGGTCGCGGGTACGAGTCCCGCATGGACCTATTCAAAATAATTGCCTATCTAAATTGATTTGAAATATGGCATGCAAACGGTTAAATTCATTTATTAAATTATTTGGGCAGAGCAGGCAAAAATCATAACTGAAAAAAAAATCGGTATCGAGTTCCGCGTGGATCGATTAAAAAAAATTCCTATCTAAATCTATCCGTGTATCTGCTGTACGCGTCTGCTACTGTGATCTGAGGTCGGCTACCAAATCATACCTTTAGGGTCACGCTAGAACAGTAGTTCACGCAAAATATGAGCTTTGTTTTTATAGAAGACACCGCTACTTCATCGAGAAAAAACATTTCATCTTGTTGCCTCCTAGATACTTAATTCCGTTTCGATGACGCTTATGATGTCATTTTTGTTGTCTAGCTTGCAGTGAATATCCACACCATGTAATATATATGTACCTAGTACCTATAGGTATACATATAGACCAATACCATGGAGAAGGATTCGGTCCTCCTTGACCAAGACTTAAGTATGATACAAACAGAGCATCCAGAGCACAGATAATATTTGTACCGAGCGGGAATTGAACGCTCTACTACCAGTAAGGTCGCTAAAAATAAAACTGCAGATAAAATGGTTTACTTCCTATTTTTATTATAATTTATAATCAAAACCAGATACCATGACGGCGTTAACGCTAAACAGGCCCCTATTCCGCTAATTTTATGACAAAATATCACCACTGTCGTACCGCTGACATATTGATATTAAATTTTAGACTTTATGCCTGAGATTTAAAGTTCAAAATGAAAAGAGTAAGAATTTATAAAAATTTTCATTCACTCTACAAGATTGTCATTTAATTTTAGACTTTAACAGTATCTATGTAAATTTTAAAGTTAAATGGTATTGGTTGCAGTGTCGGTGGCACCGCAGTAGCTTTGTCATGAAATAGCAGAATCAGGGCCCTGATCAAATGACATTGAATTTGTACACGTTTAAGTTAAATAGATTACCATCGCGGCCAACTATGACGGACGAAGAGATAATACTATCTACTACTATTTTTTTCTGCATATAATTTGAATAAGGACATTATATTTGAAGGATAGAATTCGTAACGAGGTCTTCCGACAATGAATTAAAGGTTACCACATATAGCAGGCAGAATAGGCAAGCCAGCCTCCGTGGCGTAGCGGTAGTGAACGCGGCCGTTGCGCAGGAGACGCGGGTTCGATCCCCGTTCCGTGCAAATATTTGTATGCATGCATATGGGTATTTGCATTGGTCTGGTCGTGCCTCGGAGAGCACGTTAGGCCGTCGGTCCCGGTTGCCATACGAACATCTATGACAGTCGTTACGGGTAGTTGGAGCCCTCAAAAGTCCAACAACTGGTTTAACTGCAATGCTTCGATGTCGCCTTTGCGTTGTGGAGATCAGATGGTAGTCGATTCTCAGAAAACGTCGAAGTTTAGCCAAATCCGCAGTTGGACTGGTAAAAGCGGACCCCGGACTCCAAGTTGTTAGCTTCGGATGCGACGGGGATTAACGCTAGGATGAAGAATAAGTAAGCTGAAGTGGCAGTGGGTTGGCCACATTTGGTGAAGGACCGATAGCCTTTGGAGCGGACGAGTCTTTGAGTGTTTAACTAAAGGAAAACAATATTAATGTATCTTTTTGTACAAACGCATATTGAACAAATAAACAAGTGCCTTAACTAGAAGTTCTATAACGGTTTTAGACGCATCTCATTTTTAAAATGGGTTTTAACCGAAAAAAAAGAATAATAAATTGCGTTTTTAAATAAGGAATATCAAAAGACACATTTAGATTGTTTACTTTTATTATGTACCTAGCCAAATGGTAGTCCATTTGGCTAGGTACATAATAAAAGTAGTTTGGCTAGGTAGTACACTTATATAATGTATTCTCTCTATACAAAAATTTACAACAAAAGATATTATTTCCTTTGTGTATCCTTATGCTGAATATATTTTAATGTGACGGTAAGTATTTTTAATGAAATTCCTCGAATATATTCTGAAGAATTTGTGCCAAAACAAGCATCTTGTAAAGTCATATTTCATTTTAACCTTTATGAAGATAATAACAAGAAGCTGGAGTTTAAATAATGCGAAAAATTCATACATATTCCGTGTATTAATTTTTTGGATGAAGAATATATTTAAATTTGAATACCTTGTGTCTGCAATTTTACCTAGTAAGTATTAAAGCAACTTAAAACGATTTAATGGTCTGTACCTACCCAAGAGATGGTCCGAGGAGGGCAAGACCGAGAGGAATGGCCCTGGGTCAGCCGGGGTGCGAGGGATGTGACGCGAGACAACCTAGCACACTAACCCACAGACGGCGCGCGGTTTAATCGGTTCGAGTCCGACATAACCTCCCCCTCCTCCGGGGAGGGGGGGGGGGGTAACCGTGGGGGCTTTCCACACCCAAGAGATGGTCATTGATTTATGATGATTAATTTGAATTGAAATTAATAACATTACAAATTCTTAGACAATATTAATATTAATGGATTTCTTTGAATTGCATTTTACTGTTAAGCAGGAAAAAATTGTCATTCGCATACGGTGCGACGCGGGTGGCCACCTAGCCATGTAAAAAGGTGCTTACATAGAGACGCAGGTTAACCAGCGCGAACCAGCACGATAAGCGTTTGATTAAACTTAGTATGGTGCGTCTTATTTTGCGTGGTGGACAGTTTTTAAATTTCTAGGTATTGTAAAAAACCGCACGATAAAAATGGTTACTCTGTGTTATCCTACTAAGTGTCTTCACGAACTTATTTATTGACGGGTTCAGCCTGCGTTTGCAAGGCGCAAATGTGATATGATCAGTGTTTCTCTACTATATTAAGCATGTATTTTACATAATGTATAAACATTCATCTTGAATCACACTATCTGTTAAAAAAAGATCATCGGGATCAGTTGCGTAGTTTTATAGATCTAAGCGTACATATAGGGACAGACAGCGGGAGGCGACTTTGTTGTATATTAAGTAGTAAACAACGTATAGGAATCTATCGGATTTGTGGACATTCATGATTACAGCTTCTTGAGCAGCAATGTAATGATATTTAGCCTATAACCTTCCTCCATGACGGACTATTCAACATAAAAATATTTTTATTAAACCTACTGTTCTTGTCTTGAGACAAGTGCGTCCAACCAAACAAACAAATAATTTTAAAAAAAAGTCTACTAAGTTTAAACAAGCCGATCGCCGCCGGCTGGTCGAAGCCGCCAGCTTCTTTATGCAAGCACCCTTAAGCAGTAATATAGTAAAATAACCTGCTGAAGGCGGTACGGCATTTACTGCACCTGAATGAAATAGACACGAACTCTTTTTACATTTTGTTAAATATTTCTCTAGTTAAGGTATACATACAACAAAATATACTTCCATAGCCAAAGTAGGCACTTTGGCATATATCACGATGCTTCATTTAACTTTCTTATATCTACATTTTTTTATATAGGACACGTCATTTTGACTTCGCCTCGCCTGATGGTATGCCGAAGGCAGTCTCAGGAAAGAGGTTCACCATTACAATTACATGTTAACAATGGTGACACTCAGCTTGATGGCCTCATCAGATGCTTATTCACGCTCCGTTTAAAGGACCCGGGGGCTTGTTCTTTGGAACCCAGAGTTGTGGAGCGACTGCCATTTGATCTCATTCAGCTAATGAGGTATGGGTTGGGGCCTGAAGATCTTGGTACCAATATACCTTTTTCTTTTTATTTTTACATTTACTCTAGTACAGGATAGGTATCTGGGTGACTTCAATTAAGGTAATCTACACAAAGGAATTGGTTCACATCCAGGGCACTCTGGTGGCATGTACGCTATGCAGTATTCTTCCCCGACGCACACGTGTTCGTCACACACATCAGGAGTTGTGAAGCACGATCTGTATGCTGTGGACAAAATAAATGAATGTTATAATAATGAATCGAATTGAATCAAGATCGCTTTCATACAATTTGCCATTCTTTCTCGAATACCTACTTACTTTAAATTTTAAATCTTAATTTGTTTTATAGCAACTAAATGCTATCTTATAGCATGAACTGTACACGCCTCTAACTGGTGTATAGTCGGACAAAGGAGATACGTTCGTACTTTTTCATATAAAGTTTGTAATCACCCCGGTCCTAGATCACGTCACCAAGATGTAATGTCCTGGTCACGCGGGACCAAATTGTAATAAACACTGCCTTAACCATAGTAATCCTGGTGAGCGGCAGCAAATTGTACCGTGATCCTGCGTCACAGCTCCAATACGTAATAAAGCGGTGGTCATACCCGCGGCATTTCACCACACTAAATAAATCGTCTATATTGTTAATTCTACTTTGGCCAATGATCGTATAATGGTCAGAGGAGACCCTAGATGAGCCCGCATATCCCGGATCCTATAGAGTTCTAGGAATGCTGGTATTTATATAATGAAACATTACTATACAATTACTTAATTCTACCCCCACTTACTTTAACTGATTTATGTTAAGGTACAACAATTTCTCAATGAATGAGTCTCTCACAAATAATTTTCTCACAAGCAACCTACAACCGTACTAGATCCTAACACTGCCCTAATTACTACTACTGTGGCAAACAACCCGAATAACTTTATTGATCTAACCTTTTACATTGTCGACTTAGTGTTGCAAGCCTAACACTGCCCTAATTACTACTACTGTGGCAAACAACCCGAATAACTTTATTGATCTAACCTTTTACATTGTCGACTTAGTGTTGCAAGCCTAACACTGCCCTAATTACTACTACTGTGGCAAACAATCCGAATAACTTTATTGATCTAACCTTTTACATTGTCGACTTAGTGTTGCAAGCCTAACACTGCCCTAATCACTACTACTGTGGCAAACAATCCGAATAACTTTATTGATCTAACCTTTTACATTGTCGACTTAGTGTTGCAAGCCTAACACTGCCCTAATTACTACTACTGTGGCAAACAACCCGAATAACTTTTGCTCCCCATAGGCATATACTTTGAATTTGTTAGTTTTTGTTTCCCCGTTGGCGTATACTTTGAATTTGTTAGTTTTGTTTCCCCGTTGACACATACTTTGAATTTGTTAGTTTTTGTTTCCCCGTTGACACAGGCTCCACCAATCGCCGTGTGCAGTGGGATACTACCAACTTTAAATATCCCCCCTCTATCCTTTTGTAAGCACGTAGCCCCAAATGGAACTTACGCGCCTTTAGAGAGTAGGATAGCCGACTCGCATTTTCCCTCCCCCAATATCTGAATCCAGACAAATGTATACGTCTAATTAGACTTGAATTAGAAAGGCGTTGCCAATTAATTGTAATTCAAAATAAGATTATTTCTTTCACAATATTGTCAAAGCATAGTATGACTAGTACAGATTCAATGAATAGTTTCATGTCGTAGCGCGGTCTGATGACCAATCCATCAAATGAGATTCTGTGTCCAAAATAGGATCTTTAACATGTCAGAACTGACTCATACTTGTCACGTGCATAAACGAGATCGATATAGTGTCCCTGGTGTAGAAGACAGCCATATCTAGGGTCAATTGCCCAAATCAATTAAGGTTCGATACAAGTTCCAAATTAGGAAAGCGCTCTGCTAAGGTGAGCTAGATGTACCTCGCCAAAATGATTCCTCGGCTACGACGCTCCGAGTAATAAGTATTATTTATAGCATAGCATTTTATTCAAAGTCAATTGGTAGATCAGTCAAACAAACTTCTCATTTCGGAATAATTTCCATTACGAATTTGATTAATTATGATGTGGGTGGATTTAAAATATGTTATGCCACCAATCTGAGTTTCATTGAGACCATACTAAGTCAGTTGCTAGGCAAGTAGAACATTAGCAACGCGGTCCGACGACGGCTCGCTTATAGGTCTAATCCGAATACAACGAACGCCTACTAAAATATACAACACGATAGCTCGTATACAATTTACTCAAATCACGATTTCACCACGGCATTAACGCACGAAAAACCTTAACTAAATCAATCACAAGCATCACCAAGGAATGATATGTCACATCACCAAGCAAAGGCCCGATTAGCTCAGAACCGTTACAATACTAGTCCTTACTAATACACTTCCTAACCTATTCCCATTGTGTGAGTGCCTACTCTACCCCCAACTTAGAACTTCTGTTCAACCAAACTAGGTGTAACGTCACCTTATTTACATTTAAACGTGTGGTGTGTTGTGAGCCTATCATGTATTGATGGTATTCCATCAACACTCCTGCTCTGCTATGGGTGCAAGCTAGTTAGGCTTGACTGGCCTATCCTCATAACTGTGTGCTTGCTCCAGTCCACGAGCCGAAGCTCAGGGATGTGAACTGAAACCCTAACGAGATAATAGTTAGTGTATATATAAATAGATATATAAGACTGAACTGCGAGCTCTGTAAGTTCTGATCCAGGCCCAATTGGACGGTTCCACTTCGACGGTACCTACCCATCACAGAACAAACAGTCACCCACATTCAGGAAGCTTTTCCGATCCCGTTTCCACAGGTAAAATCGGAATGCCGCCCGCTTCAAAGGTTACCGGCCCCTAGCTATTCAGATAAATATGGAGTTGTTGCCACCGTTAGGTATCCCTCCATAACCAGGCACATCGCCATGGGTTTCCTACGGGAGAACTAGCTAAAACACCGCAGTGCTACCCTCAACTACTAACATAACAAAAGATGATAAAACGACAGCAATGACTTTACGAATGCACTGCCAGACTCAACAGCACAAGACAGTAATAATACGCATACATTTACACGTACTATCCCTGCCCAATGTAAGGTGTCTTCATTTTCGTAAAGGCCCTAAGTCCTGCTCCGATCGCGACCCATCCCAATATTCGACGCGAGAACTAGCCTACCCCACGCCCTAGTCGTAACAAATCTTAATCGCGCACCCTTGTACGTATCACGCCCAACCACACACAAAATCAAGATTTACAATTAATTTCAACAATTTCAACATAATAAAGATGATAAAGCGACCGTAAGGACTCTACGAATGCACTGCCAGACTCAACAGCACAAGACAGTAATAATACGCATACATTTACACGTACTATCCCTGCCCAATGTAAGGTGTCTTCATTTTCGCAAAGGCCCCAGGTCCTGCTCCGATCGCGACCCATCCCAATATTCGACGCGAGAACTACCCCACACCCCAAGGTTTACAATAAATTTCGACAATTTATAATTTTTACAGAATTATAAAACTCTCGGCGGTACATTGGAAAAACTCTAAACTGTTCGCGTTAAACAAAGATAGCTAGTAATTCGTTTATTACACAACACCGGCAACAATTTCATATAATTCACAAAAGGAATTTAACACTATTTCTTTACAACGATAGAAATATATAACTTACAAAGACAGTCCGCCGAGCCGTACCCCTTTTAGCTATCTGGATCGAATGAATGACGAAAAAAAGTCCCCCCGCCTCCAGAAGACCCATCTTTTAAAGGCGAGGTCTCCCTTCTCTAAACTAACCTCGCCGTTTCTAGAACTACACATCATCCTTCATCCAATCGTGAGCTATTTCCGGCAAGCCGCCTCAGCGAATTTGCTCCTTTTTTATAAAAACTCCTTAATTCATATGATTGGAATAAGAATAATCCAAGATAATGTCTAACTAATTTTCCAGTTAATTATTCGTATACTAATATTTAGAATTCGCGACTAGTGCAATATCACAGAAAATGCAGCCAATAGAGATTCCTGGTTACATCAACCGCAGGATCAGTAGCAGTTGATGTTAAATCTTATTTCAATTTTTTTAACGGATAATCTTACGTTATTTCGCTACCAATAAGACAAACATGGAATTTAATTTATTTACAATAAAGGAAATGGCTCAATCGCAGCGCCATCTAACAACCCTCTTAAATACCACACCCATTTTTTTGAATTTTTAATTTTAGCTCCATCTACCCATCTAATTGTGAACTACTTCCACTCACCATCCGCAGTCCGTTACATCCCGACCCCCGAATCTTTATGAAGGTACATTCTTATTTTTTTTTTTTTATGACCGGAGTAAAGATTCTACTAATTTTAATACAGAACAATAAAAGACAACCTGATTTAAACCTCACACGGGCTGCAAATCGAGGTGAAGATACTTCTTTACCCACAGGCCCCCTTTTTTTTTGTATATTTCCCGCTTAGCTAGAATCCAGTCATCCCACACATTAAGTGTCTGTGTAGTTTAACCATATCAAGACAAACCACTTCTCAGTCCCGATACCAAGCTTGATAGTAGTCCCGCAACACAAACTATCTCCTCGAACCAGGACATGACAGTCTAAAGCAAGGAAAGCCTGGTTGTGAGGCAAGCTCAGTCCTAGCGACTCAGAGTAAAAGTTTGTGGAGCGAACCTATCTTACGTTCTTCCACAACCAATTACCCCATCCCCCAATAATAAAGTCATCCCTTAACAGCCGTCAAACATAGTAGGTGCAAACGGTCCACCCCACTTGGCTCGAAACCCAAAAGCATTTGCCCCGAAAATGGCGCATGTACAGTGTAGCTCGTTATAACCTAACTGTATAGTTGAGGAAGTGTGAAGGTACCTTAACGGTATGCTTAGACCTCGGATTCATCAATCTCGAGCCCGTCTATTATCCTAACTCTTAGCAATCCTTCATAATTCCGATTGAGGTGCATGCAGAATGACTAGACTATAACCAAGCCTCGCGATTCTACTCCCCATAGTGCTGGTTGGGAAGGCCCTTCACACTGAATTTAAACAAGTACTCATTCAACATACAACCTCTCCATGACCATTCCTTAACGTGAATATTCCTTTCGCTCTAACATAACCAACTTCCATGGTCATTCAGACTACCAACCAATCAGCACCCGATACAAACGCATGGTTATTGTTTCGTAATTTCAGGAATGCTCCAGCTTTTGCAAGGAAAAGCGGATTTCAGTATCCCCCTCTATTGCACACCACGCGTGGCAAATTGATAAATTTTGATTAAGTCTTAAAGTCGAACTATAACGAACCTTACTACAATTTTTTCCTTTTGTAATATTTAATTAAATTTTTTTTTTTTTGGTAAAGCCACCCTGCTCCCCACCATCTGACGGGATGAGAATATATTTCGTTAACAATTTAGGGTGAAAGTGACTAATGTGAAACTAAGTGAAAATTATTATGATCAACTCATTCACATGATGGACTACTGCTCATACTATCAGATGGGCTTCACCCTATCCACCAAATTTATTGATCACATTTTTTTTTTTTTTATATATTTATCCTCAGACCAGATCTAAATTATTAATTGAATATAATTTTAAATCAATCCTACTTACTAGTTCTACTTAACTAACTACATTACTTAAATCTACAAATTCTTACATACTAAGTAAAGTAATTGCAAAATCTAATCAACAATTCAAGCTTAAGTTCACGAACCTTCTCTTCTCTTCCCGATCCAGCCCCAGCCTACTGCGTATAATATCTAGACAGATGTATAGTATTGAACTTCCCCCGAACCTCATTAGTTTGGGGGTCTAACAAAATGTACACATTTTGGTAAGGATTTCCCGCCACTACGTATGGACCTTCATACAACGCCTCAAACTTCTTGGTTACCTTTAATTTCGCGCTAGATTTATTTAACTTCCTAATTTTTACTAAATCGCCGACCTGATATTCAATCAACCGATATCTACCATTAAACTTTGCCTTCCGCTTTTCCCCAGCCTCTTGTAGATTCTTACGCGCTATCTCCCTGACTTTCTGTACGTCTAGCTCTCCATTACTCCTACCTATAATTTCGTCAAGCGACAACCTCGTAGAAGTTCCGTACATTATCTCACAAGGGGTAAATCCTGTGCTTTCATGATAAGTGTTATTATATAGCTCCTCCAACTTGGGAAGAGTCTTTACCCATCCTTTGTGATTCGTGCTATTATATGTCCTAAACAAACGCCCTAACTCCCTGTTGACTCGCTCTACTGTATTTGGTCGTGGGTTCCTAACCGTAGTGTATACCACTCTAACCCCCAACGTTTCCATGCCCTCTTTCCACACTCGACTAGTGAACTGGGTACCATTATCCGACATTATCGCCTTCGGCTTTATTATGTCGAAGAACCTCTTTGCCTTATTAAACACTGCCACCGCCGTTGCCTTCTTAAGCTCAAAAAATTTGACAAACTTACTAAACGAATCCTGTAGAACGAGTATATAATTCATTCCAAATTTACCCGTAGGGAGAGGCCCGTATATATCTACCATCACTAAATCGCCAATATCTCTTGTAATTATTGAACAGCATGGGCCTACTTTGTTTGAATTAGAATGCTTTGTTAACTGACATACGTCACAAGTCCTCACTAAACGTTTCACACTCTTAGTTAATCCTTTCCAATAAAACCGATCCCTTATATACTTTATCACCTTGTAACCTCCCTGATGACCCATTTCGAGATGTACTTGCCTAACTAATCCTTCCCTAAGGACATTTGGTAAGAAAATGACTCGTCCCTTTTCACCCCCCTTATCTATATACAAAACGTCATTAATCAATCTACACCTACTCGCCAAACCCGCTAACTCTCCTCTTGTGCTGGCCGTACTTATCTGATTAATTAACCTACTTATCTCTACATCAGCCCTTTGTAATTCAGGTAGTAGTTTTAATTGGTTCAGTAATTCTTTATTTCGTTGCGCTTCCATATATAGGATGCTCGGTGACCTAACCTTTTCTTCCTGCAAAAGTTCCCCTTTAGGAGGATAGCGCGACAATACGTCCGCGACCACATTATCTCTCCCTTTAATATGTTGTATTTCATACTGAAAATTCTCTAAATAGTTAATCCACCGAGTTACCTTAGCGTTATATAACCTCCACGTCTTGACAAATGCCAAAGCCTTATGATCCGTCCTAATAACTACCCTAGCTCCCCTCAAATACGTTTCGAATTTCTCTAAACAACAGATTACTGAATAGAACTCCTGTTCAGTCACTGTCCAATTTAATTGAGCCCCCCTTAATGCCTTACTATAAAACCCCAGCACCCTCTGCTGATCATCATCGCCTACCTGATATAAAACCCCTGCTAATCCCACCTTAGAACAATCCGTTTGCAAATAGAAAGGTTTAGTAAAATCCGGATGATGCAATTGGATAGGTTCTAAGAACAAAGCTTTAATTTGTTCGAACGCCCTTTGTTCGAGTTGACCCCAACCCCAGCCTTTACCCTTCTTCAACAAATTATATAATGGTTGCGCTTGAATATTAAAGTTAGGTATAAACTTCCTATAAAAATTACATAACCCCAAAAATGCCCTCACATGCTTTATCCTTCTAGGTATCGGAAACTCTTGTATAGCTTTAACCTTATCTGGGTCAGTGTGTAATCCCTGAGTAGAGATGATGTAACCCAACATCCTCACTTCCTTACAACAAAACTCACATTTCTTTAAATTACACGTTAAACCTGCCTTTTGCAATTTACCTAAGACTATGTCCAAATGTTCCAAATGTTGTGTGAATGACCCTGTCGTTATTATCGCTAGGTCATCTAAATAATTAACACAAAATTCCCTGACCTCATGTCCTAATATTATATCCATGGCCCTACTAAAACTTCCCACGGACGTTTTCAACCCTTGGGGCAACACATTATAAACGTAGGACTTCCCATTGAAGGTGAACCCCGTATATTTTTTACTATTCTGCGTAATAGGTATTTGGAAATAAGCATTATTCAAATCTACTACACTTATATAGTTAGCCCCATGGAAGGAATTCATGACATCAATCTGTAGTGGTGGTTTCTCCGTTTCTGCCACCATATATTTATTTATCTCTCTAGCGTCTAATAACACTCTAATCGAATCATCTCGCTTAATCGTAAAAGTCAATGGACTACAATAAGGAGTTGCAGATCGACTAACTATCCCCAAATCTTCCATTTCCCTTAGCTTTTCTTCTACTCTCCCCCTATAAGCATATGGCACCGGATAATTTTTCTTAACAATAGGTACATCTGAACACATCACTATCTCGTGCTGATAGCAGTTCGCTCTCCCTAAACGCGAAGTGAACACACCCTTATATTTATGTAACAATTTTAGCAAGCTATTCCTCTGTTCTGTCTCTATAGCAACTCCGGTCTCTAGACTTGTCCAGACTAGATCATTAAACTCGCTACAACTATCCATGGCTGATATTAATTCCTCACTCTCCCTTAGGTCGGATCCCTTTACTTGCTCTAAAAACGGTATTACCTCTCTTTGCCCTGCCTGATCCAGAACTAAACCTCTATCTATTTTTCCCGTGTTGATAGTTACTTCATTCCCCTTTAACCAATCAAATCCTAAAATCAACGAATTAACTAGGCCTGGAACTACTACAAACCCCATATTTTGTACACACTCTCCTAGCTTTAAAGGCAATAGAACTATTTTCTTAATCTCTCCGCTCCTATGACCCACAGCTGTCTTAATTTTAAAGGGTCTAATCGGCATCCACGGTATTTCGCGACTCCTATCCGACCTCAGTACATCCCAGAATTCCTCTGAGATGCTGGTTATATCACAACCAGTATCCACTAATCCTATAACCTCATGATCAAAAATATGCACTATTACTTCTGAACTAAAGGTTCCCTCATCGCGTTCTGTAGACCTTTCATCAAATACCGCCTCTATCGACACAGGATCGCCTTGTCTCAAAAGTTTCTGCTCAATATTTAATTTAATCACATCAACTATTTGTTTATCGATAAAGAGACTCTTTGGTTCTACTGTTCCAAAACCCAATCCCTCACGTATACCACGAGTAGTCATCTTCGCCACTAGCGGCGCCCTAATACCGTTTCCTACCTTACCTAAAGCTAGCCCTGGATTCCAACCCATTTTGATCATCATATCTAACGCTGCGCTCCCTGTGACTGAGGCTAGATCGGGAACAGAACTTCCAGCCTCTACTAGTTTAAACCTGCGGGTGACGCTAACGCCGATGTATCACTCTGCACTACCGTTGCCACCTGCTCACCAGACGGTCGAGTTTTGCTTGGCTTAGGCCAACTGCGATAGTCCTGACGAGAATCCTTAGCCCTTTTCTCCGGTATCCTCTTCTCGCCGCCAGAGGTTGGAGTTGATACAGCCTCTTGCCGAGCTATATCGTCCATCCCTCTCAAAAACTCCGCTGTTTCAATGATGTTATTCAGCTTGGACGTATACCATCCCTGTTGCACATACTTCGGAAACTGCCTAATTATGTCCCCAATCAGTTGTTTCTCGGAAAACTTATAAGTTAGCATCTGAGCCTTCCCGGTCAATCTTAGGAAATGGCCTAACATAGTAGGCGACTCCGCTTTATTCCAAACTCCATGCACTATAGACCGGCGTAATTCGTTCTGTTCGCTTTCTCCCCAGAAGGTAGCCAAAAAGTCCGCCTTGAAGTCTTGCAATACGCTCCAACGACATTTGTAAACTCTTGCCCATTCTCTGGCTTCACCCACTAGACATTCTTGTATCAAGTCTAATTGATTGCCGTCCCGACCGACCTTTCCCAAATATGTTGTTAGGTCTTCCAAAAACGTCACCGGATGCACATCGACTTTGTCTCCGAACTTGGGCTTCTCGAACGTTACATTTCTCACATGGTAGCTTATGTTTCTAGGTAACTCCGAGTTGACACACTCCACGGAGATCGAGGGTTCCCCATTTTCCCTTAATCTAGGAGAGTCTGTATATAGTTGTTGATTCAATTCCGGATTAGCCTGTTCCCTAACCACAGACAACGCTTCTGTGGGCACTGCCCCCCATTCGCGACTACTTCCGCTTCTGTCTGCTGGAGAAGCTCTTGTCTCACTCATCTCAGCCCTTAACGTCTCCAATTTCGCAGCTAAATCTTCTATAGTACGATTCAACTTCCTATACCGAAGGTTAGCTAAAGAAGTGTTCACATTCACACTTCTCCCCTCCGGTCTCCTTCTAGCTTCAATTGTCCGTCTCACACGCCTAGATGTGGTAGGTACAGGTTCATTGGGCGTCGTAGTTTGCCTTACAGGACTAGTCGTCCCTTGCTCACTTGTCCTGTTTTCCCCATAACGGGCAGGCGCCCGCCTTTTCCTGCTCGGCTTATCCATACTATATTTATCACTGATCGAACACTCAAAGAACACTACACGTAACGATTCGTCAATACAATCACTATAAACTCCCTTTTAACTTATAAATTTGAACACCACTTTCAGCTAAGACTCACGGCTCATAACCGGAACTATATATACACGATAAGTTAACAAATAATACATTATAGTGTTAACTGTTGGTTGGGATGCCTCACTGTCATACAATGTTGCACTCCAACGATATGTGTAGGTATTTCAATTCAATAAATGTTTCTCCCGAGTTCGACCTACTCAAGTCTATAAGATACTTAATATCGACCCCCCAACAATTCGACTGATAACATCCTAACCCAGACTTTACGACCCCCCATTGTTTATTATTCTCACCATTTTTCATTTTACACTAAATTCACCCCAGCATAATTTCCTAGAGACCCTTACCTATAATACAGCAACAAATTGTACGGTATGCAACATACCGTACTCCTACCCTCAACTAACCCACAACAAACAAACACAATGCCAACGACCGATGGTCAGAATATAGTGTCTATCCCGAACACTGCAACGAAATTGTCCCAGACTCTGATCTCAGGTCTCGGCTCCAAATCGTACTGGCGCCTGACCTTCCAACCTATCCCCGGGCAGACAAAATGTTACCATCCTGGTTACCGACACCAAATTGTGGTGTCGTCCTGGCCACCAGGCATTAACTTGTAGTGTGTAGTCTTGATCCACGTCATCAATTTTTAACGTGTAATCCTGGCTTACGGCCCCAAATTGTAATAATCCTGGTCACGGCACCAAATTGTAATCACCCCGGTCCTAGATCACGTCACCAAGATGTAATGTCCTGGTCACGCGGGACCAAATTGTAATAAACACTGCCTTAACCATAGTAATCCTGGTGAGCGGCAGCAAATTGTACCGTGATCCTGCGTCACAGCTCCAATACGTAATAAAGCGGTGGTCATACCCGCGGCATTTCACCACACTAAATAAATCGTCTATATTGTTAATTCTACTTTGGCCAATGATCGTATAATGGTCAGAGGAGACCCTAGATGAGCCCGCATATCCCGGATCCTATAGAGTTCTAGGAATGCTGGTATTTATATAATGAAACATTACTATACAATTACTTAATTCTACCCCCACTTACTTTAACTGATTTATGTTAAGGTACAACAATTTCTCAATGAATGAGTCTCTCACAAATAATTTTCTCACAAGCAACCTACAACCGTACTAGATCCTAACACTGCCCTAATTACTACTACTGTGGCAAACAACCCGAATAACTTTATTGATCTAACCTTTTACATTGTCGACTTAGTGTTGCAAGCCTAACACTGCCCTAATTACTACTACTGTGGCAAACAACCCGAATAACTTTATTGATCTAACCTTTTACATTGTCGACTTAGTGTTGCAAGCCTAACACTGCCCTAATTACTACTACTGTGGCAAACAATCCGAATAACTTTATTGATCTAACCTTTTACATTGTCGACTTAGTGTTGCAAGCCTAACACTGCCCTAATCACTACTACTGTGGCAAACAATCCGAATAACTTTATTGATCTAACCTTTTACATTGTCGACTTAGTGTTGCAAGCCTAACACTGCCCTAATTACTACTACTGTGGCAAACAACCCGAATAACTTTTGCTCCCCATAGGCATATACTTTGAATTTGTTAGTTTTTGTTTCCCCGTTGGCGTATACTTTGAATTTGTTAGTTTTGTTTCCCCGTTGACACATACTTTGAATTTGTTAGTTTTTGTTTCCCCGTTGACACAGGCTCCACCAATCGCCGTGTGCAGTGGGATACTACCAACTTTAAATATCCCCCCTCTATCCTTTTGTAAGCACGTAGCCCCAAATGGAACTTACGCGCCTTTAGAGAGTAGGATAGCCGACTCGCATTTTCCCTCCCCCAATATCTGAATCCAGACAAATGTATACGTCTAATTAGACTTGAATTAGAAAGGCGTTGCCAATTAATTGTAATTCAAAATAAGATTATTTCTTTCACAATATTGTCAAAGCATAGTATGACTAGTACAGATTCAATGAATAGTTTCATGTCGTAGCGCGGTCTGATGACCAATCCATCAAATGAGATTCTGTGTCCAAAATAGGATCTTTAACATGTCAGAACTGACTCATACTTGTCACGTGCATAAACGAGATCGATATAGTGTCCCTGGTGTAGAAGACAGCCATATCTAGGGTCAATTGCCCAAATCAATTAAGGTTCGATACAAGTTCCAAATTAGGAAAGCGCTCTGCTAAGGTGAGCTAGATGTACCTCGCCAAAATGATTCCTCGGCTACGACGCTCCGAGTAATAAGTATTATTTATAGCATAGCATTTTATTCAAAGTCAATTGGTAGATCAGTCAAACAAACTTCTCATTTCGGAATAATTTCCATTACGAATTTGATTAATTATGATGTGGGTGGATTTAAAATATGTTATGCCACCAATCTGAGTTTCATTGAGACCATACTAAGTCAGTTGCTAGGCAAGTAGAACATTAGCAACGCGGTCCGACGACGGCTCGCTTATAGGTCTAATCCGAATACAACGAACGCCTACTAAAATATACAACACGATAGCTCGTATACAATTTACTCAAATCACGATTTCACCACGGCATTAACGCACGAAAAACCTTAACTAAATCAATCACAAGCATCACCAAGGAATGATATGTCACATCACCAAGCAAAGGCCCGATTAGCTCAGAACCGTTACAATACTAGTCCTTACTAATACACTTCCTAACCTATTCCCATTGTGTGAGTGCCTACTCTACCCCCAACTTAGAACTTCTGTTCAACCAAACTAGGTGTAACGTCACCTTATTTACATTTAAACGTGTGGTGTGTTGTGAGCCTATCATGTATTGATGGTATTCCATCAACACTCCTGCTCTGCTATGGGTGCAAGCTAGTTAGGCTTGACTGGCCTATCCTCATAACTGTGTGCTTGCTCCAGTCCACGAGCCGAAGCTCAGGGATGTGAACTGAAACCCTAACGAGATAATAGTTAGTGTATATATAAATAGATATATAAGACTGAACTGCGAGCTCTGTAAGTTCTGATCCAGGCCCAATTGGACGGTTCCACTTCGACGGTACCTACCCATCACAGAACAAACAGTCACCCACATTCAGGAAGCTTTTCCGATCCCGTTTCCACAGGTAAAATCGGAATGCCGCCCGCTTCAAAGGTTACCGGCCCCTAGCTATTCAGATAAATATGGAGTTGTTGCCACCGTTAGGTATCCCTCCATAACCAGGCACATCGCCATGGGTTTCCTACGGGAGAACTAGCTAAAACACCGCAGTGCTACCCTCAACTACTAACATAACAAAAGATGATAAAACGACAGCAATGACTTTACGAATGCACTGCCAGACTCAACAGCACAAGACAGTAATAATACGCATACATTTACACGTACTATCCCTGCCCAATGTAAGGTGTCTTCATTTTCGTAAAGGCCCTAAGTCCTGCTCCGATCGCGACCCATCCCAATATTCGACGCGAGAACTAGCCTACCCCACGCCCTAGTCGTAACAAATCTTAATCGCGCACCCTTGTACGTATCACGCCCAACCACACACAAAATCAAGATTTACAATTAATTTCAACAATTTCAACATAATAAAGATGATAAAGCGACCGTAAGGACTCTACGAATGCACTGCCAGACTCAACAGCACAAGACAGTAATAATACGCATACATTTACACGTACTATCCCTGCCCAATGTAAGGTGTCTTCATTTTCGCAAAGGCCCCAGGTCCTGCTCCGATCGCGACCCATCCCAATATTCGACGCGAGAACTACCCCACACCCCAAGGTTTACAATAAATTTCGACAATTTATAATTTTTACAGAATTATAAAACTCTCGGCGGTACATTGGAAAAACTCTAAACTGTTCGCGTTAAACAAAGATAGCTAGTAATTCGTTTATTACACAACACCGGCAACAATTTCATATAATTCACAAAAGGAATTTAACACTATTTCTTTACAACGATAGAAATATATAACTTACAAAGACAGTCCGCCGAGCCGTACCCCTTTTAGCTATCTGGATCGAATGAATGACGAAAAAAAGTCCCCCCGCCTCCAGAAGACCCATCTTTTAAAGGCGAGGTCTCCCTTCTCTAAACTAACCTCGCCGTTTCTAGAACTACACATCATCCTTCATCCAATCGTGAGCTATTTCCGGCAAGCCGCCTCAGCGAATTTGCTCCTTTTTTATAAAAACTCCTTAATTCATATGATTGGAATAAGAATAATCCAAGATAATGTCTAACTAATTTTCCAGTTAATTATTCGTATACTAATATTTAGAATTCGCGACTAGTGCAATATCACAGAAAATGCAGCCAATAGAGATTCCTGGTTACATCAACCGCAGGATCAGTAGCAGTTGATGTTAAATCTTATTTCAATTTTTTTAACGGATAATCTTACGTTATTTCGCTACCAATAAGACAAACATGGAATTTAATTTATTTACAATAAAGGAAATGGCTCAATCGCAGCGCCATCTAACAACCCTCTTAAATACCACACCCATTTTTTTGAATTTTTAATTTTAGCTCCATCTACCCATCTAATTGTGAACTACTTCCACTCACCATCCGCAGTCCGTTACAAGTTGAATATCAATTCCATTAATTTATTTCGATCAACATTTGGATCATACATTATCATTATATGAATTAAAAATAAACATAAACATAAAAATGGTTAGAATAATAATACAAAACAATCTTAATAACTTACATAAATATGTCAGAAAAACAAAAATTCAAATGATAAATAGTCATCAATCTCAACACAGTTGAATAAAAATGTAATTATGATAATATTCCAATAAGATTAAAATAAAATAATTAATGATTTAAATTTGCATTGAAATAGACAATAAAATGATGTGTTGATTGTGTTGTGACTATTTAGTTACTACATTAATCATACAGCAATGGTTAATGTAATGACAGTCGAACCTCGCAGCCATTATCCTCAGGACGATGTTGGAGCTATCGCGGAACCTGCGCAACAAGGATGTGCATCGTTTCCGCATTATCTCATAGAAGCAATCAATGCGTGATTCGGCGAACATCCCGGACGCACGCAGTACCGCGGCAGCCCCAACAACACTCTGTAGGCATTGTTGTATTGAATTCATAGGGCGCTGAACTGCCTTGGAGTATCGTTAGCCCACAGTGCGCTCGAGTAGAATGAAGTGCAATACGCTCTGAAAAGAGTTTTCTTCACCTCCCACGAGTATCGTGCAAACCTGCGCGCTATCATGTTCGCTCTAACAGACAACGCGCTACGTTCTCATTCCATATCTGTATCATCTTTTAGGTCAGAAACAGTATCTCTTTTGTCGAATATATCAAAACTATACCTTGTATTCGATGATGATAATAATGTATGTATATTATACCTATGTACAGTTTTCGGAGTGGGTTCGCGTCGGTAATGTACAGGCTTTGAATCCGGGACCTACATTCGTAAAGTCGACTCCATAACCACTTTAGTTTTGAATATATCGAGTATTCGAGACTCTAATACGGAGATCGAACTCACACTTGTCAACTCAATGGTAATTGATGATGCGACCACTTAAAGCACGACGTCATGCATACAGTTCTAACCTAATTTGTACATTTGTGTTGTGATGTGATACGAACCGCGAATGAATGGGTGATTGATTTAGAAGGACATGTCAAATTAATATCTATTCAGCAGATATAAAGAGCTCCCAAATTCAGAAAGTTACTGTACTAAGCTAGCTTATGCCCGTAGTTCCGTCGGCGTGGAAAATTAAACCCCTGCTCGTGGCCCAGTTGTCGTAGTAAATGTAGGAGGTAGGACACGTGGGTATTGTGGTCCAATTAAGCAGTCCAACTGGGGAAGTACCTCCGCCCTATGAATACCTCGTGTTGTATTCCCGTTGTAGCCTAGGGTAGTCAGAGCTCACTGGAGAGTTTTTGTGCTGTCAGTGGGAAGACCGAAGGCTATTCCTGATTTGGTGTCTACGCTGTCGGCACAGAATCTCTGTGTGTTTACAGGGTCGGCAGCACGATTGTGACTCCCCTGGTGTAGCACACGTCCATAGGCCACGGTAACCACTTTCCATCAGGTGGACTGTGTGCTAGTCTGCCACCTCAGTGGTATAAAAAAAAGTAGTTTTTCCAAAAAATAACTGTCATATCCATCTAACTGTTTTTGAATGATTGAGTAAGATTCGTGAAATTTATGCGACTGAGTCACGACAAGTTATTGAGACCGAAACATATAGTTGGTGTAATTATTACTTCCTATCCGTTTTGGGAGATACAGTCGCAAATTAAAATAGAATATACATGTTTACTTACTGTCTACGCACTCGCCGAAGAAACAACAGCCTCCACAGCATTGTGAGTGATCAGCACACTGTAAACAACAAACGTGATTATATAAACATAGGACTTTTGAAAGTAAGAAAGAAGAAATAGAAAGAAATTGATTTTTATTGCGGACTAGCTGTTGACCGCGGCTCCGCCAGCGTGGATGTCGGTTATCGCTTAGCTAGCTAGTAATAAATATAAAAGGAAAATCGAAACTAAAATAAACGAACATACAATTATAACATTTACACCGGTGATGTATGAATAAATAGCTACCCAGGCAGCTTGTCAAACATAAACTCCTCTAGTTCTTCATCTGATATGAGAACGGGGAGATACCCCTTGCTAATACAATAGCAATGAGCATAGAATATGTCAACTTATCGCATCGTAAACCAAAACTCCATTTAGTCTATCCAAAGGTTTGATGCACCTATGTCCCATATCCCAAATACAATTACAAATACGATTATTCTAACAATAAGTCACTTGGGGGCTGTTCCAGAGAATAAATCTTTTGCTGGTAACAACATTGTATTTCAAAGTACTAGATTAGACAATAAATACGTGTAAACTTTCGAGTCCTGGTGCTAATACAACACCCTGTCTTGGGTTATCAGACGCCGGAGTCTGAGACTGCCTAAGACATATGCTTCGCAACCCTGGAATCCATCACCCCTAACATAGCAGTTGAACCCTTTACCGGTCCGCACACAAGTGGTCTAAATAAAAATGACTAATCACATTTGTATCGCATAGTTAGTTAATTCAAATCGATGTATAATAACAACGTATAATTAAACTAATATAAATGTTTAGAATTAATACGAGTGCGCGTGATAAAGCACGTCTACACTTCGATAGGCAATCGCTAGTACCGCCTACTTGATTCCGTAATGTAATCAATATCAGATACTTTATAATATACTCTTAATGACTATTACTATTCGGTAAATGATTTACCAAATAGTAATAATACTGGATGGGTGAGCATGACCGCTTAGCAGTATTTTCATCTGAGCGCGTCCGTGCAATATGGTCTTATGGGTGGTATGAAGGGTGCTCAAGGGTGGGTGATGCGCAATACATGACATTTAACTAAATGTCACTTAGCCTAGCCCCACCAACTCCACTCCCTCCTGCACGTCGGTGAGCCCTGCACCAACAGACGGGAGATCGGGGGTCCGGAACTCGACCACTTTCCATCTTGGGTCATAAGTCCGGGA
The DNA here is from genome assembly GCA_949126895.1 of Eilema caniola. Taxonomy (NCBI): domain Eukaryota; kingdom Metazoa; phylum Arthropoda; class Insecta; order Lepidoptera; family Erebidae; genus Eilema; species Eilema caniola. Next base: position 4,677,749 of record OX421476.1, read on the forward strand.
TTACCACCAGGAAGTGAGTCAACCTGGTGGTGTGGCGGCTGAAGGGCGCAGTTACACAATAACATAAACACTAACCAATAAACACTAAAATCACACCGAGCACTACTAAACACATAAGCTGACCAGCAGTTCACAACAATCAAGTGTAGGACCACACACAACACGACAAGCCCAACAGCCGACTCCTACGCGAGGCCGTGTCCCCGCTGCGCCGTCCGCGCAGCGAGGGTACGGCTTCTAAAATTCCGTGCGTAGTCGAACGCCGTAGGTATTACTAAGGAGTCCTGGGGGGTTGAGCCAAATGCACCCGGGTCAGATGGTCGCAGGAGGCAACACGCCCTCTTTGGCCCGGTGTTGTACCACAAACGGTGCCCGTGGCCTAGCCAGCTTCGGGTAATACGGAAAACGCATCGGCCGTCATAGGCTGATAGCGGGCGAGGGCTCTGGGCAGACGGGTAAGCAGAGGGCGGCGCACGGAGGACGGGAAAGCGACCCGGTTTTCCCGAACCGGGGATGGCACCCGCCCCTCTTTGTGCCTCACCGTCGCGTCTTGCTCCCTGCTTGCGTAGCAGCTGGCACCTGTATGTCCCCGGACAGTTCATCCGGACAGGAGCCAGTCAGAGCCCTACACCCTGGCGGTAGGCCCTGGCGTTCCTCGGCCATTCTTTTCATATCACCGAGGACGTCCCCACCGTTGCGGGCTCCCTGGAGGGTGGGGCGCCGCTGGGGTAGAGTACACATATCCACTAAAAATCATGGAACATAGGGACAAGACCGACACACCACAAACACACAAGCCCACATTCACTACACATCACACACACAAACACACAGACAGCACACGGGTCAGGATCAAGCAGTGACACAACTCCACTAGTACCTAGTGGCCTGACACCCGCGACACCGGCACCCGGAAGGTTGTTAACAACCTCCTGGCAGCTGGTGACTCGCAAGAAACAGCAAAAAAACAGCACTCTACAGGAAGCGAGCAGCCTCACTCCTGAAGAGCGTAAGAGGGCGAAGATCGAGCGGAAGAGGCAGGCTCGAAAACTTCGACAAAAACAAAAAAGGGCCAGCGCAAGGAGTGACGACGCTGCCCCCCCACCCAAGGCGAAACTGGACGCGACAAGCGGTGAGGTTCTGGCTCCCAACACGGGGGTGGGACCAACATCCGTGAGTGCGGAAAGCGTAGCCAAGGAAGGGGGAGTAGTATGCCGCCATGACGGAAGCTGAGCCCAAAGCTGGTACCTCGAGGCAAACCGAACCTGGCGGACTGACATCCAAGGCGAAAGCCGAGGAAAGACGTCAACCGGCGGAGGCAGCCAAGAGGGAAGGCAAAATAACCAGGGCAGAGCGTGCGGTACATGCCGCTGGCGCCACCGCCCCCAGGACACATGAGGCGCCTGGGGGCGGGGACGGCAGGGGTGGGGGTCCCGCAAGCCCAGCCCTACCTAACAAGAGGGGACCAGACGCAGGCCATTCCAAAAGGCCGCAGGGGAGGTCCAGAAGGACGAAACGGAATCGTCTAGACGACACCGTATCCCCGAGAGATGACACCAAGCGCGTCAAGGTTGTACCCTCACAAGTCAGCGGACCAGGAACGTCGTACGCAGATGCAACCAAAGCGGAGCTGCGTATGGCGATCCGACTGACACCTGCGGGGTCTTTAACCCCGGACCAGGCTAGGCTGGTCGAGAGGCAAATCCTGGACCGTATGGACAACATACTGGTACAGGCTCTCGACCAGAAGACAGTAATCCCCTTCCTCCCTGCCTTCAAAGGCAGGCCACTCTACGGGGACGGAGTCCTCAAACTCTGGTGCGAGGACAAAGAATCCGTGGCGTGGCTAAGGGAAGCAGCGGGATTACTAGAATCCCCTTTACCAGGCACCACACTGGAAGCAGTGAGGGCATGTGACCTGGTAACCAGGACCAAATGCGGGATTCTTCTCGAAAACGAGTTCCCGACCGATGTCCGACTGGTCCAGGCTAGACTCATGGCGCAGAATCGTGGCCTTAGCACTGAGGACTGGATCTTATATGATCTGAATCGTCAGGCTAGGGACACATTCCTAACGCTAGGGGTCCCAAAGCCGCAACTTGACCAGCTCAAGGAGAAAGGTCGGGCACTACACTACGGGACGGGGCAATGCTACCTCCTCGTCCTCGAGAAAGAAAACCCACGGCCGCCAACGGAGGAGCAAAGCCAGGTCGGGTCTGGCAATGACCAAGAAGCCACTCCAGGAGGTGGTATGGACACGGGTGAAACCGAGGCAGACCCCAACATAACTGCCTCGAAAACAACACCGAGCTCCAACATGGACCAGGGCTATCACATGAGGGACCCTGCCCCTGAGGTAGCTAGCTCGGACGAGGACTTGGTGAGCAGTATCGAACATCTTCTCTCACCAAAGTCCGATAGCCTATAGAGCCATACAAACTAACCTCCAGCACAAAAAAATCGCAACGGCTACCCTTCGAAGAGTGCTGGAGGTTAACCAGGAGACCATCGCCCTAATCCAGGAGCCGTGGATTAGGCGACACACTATATGTGGTCTCAACAACATCGGAGGTAATATATTTTTCAATAACACTGTCCGTAACCCTCGAACATGCATATACTTACCATGTAATTTAAATGCTACCTTACTTGATCAGTTTAGCACAAGAGACTTGACAGCTATAAGACTGGATCCACAAACCACCAGGGACTCTGAGACGACCATAACCACAGTACTAGCATCGGCGTATTTCCCAGGCGAGGAACCCATTCCTCCAAAGGAGCTGGCCGACCTGGTACAACACTGCGAGACAGCTGGTTTAGAACTCATCGTGTCAGCAGATGCAAACGCGCACCTCACCCTGTGGGACAGCGAATCATGTAACAATAGAGGTAAGGACCTTGTATCATATCTTCTGGCGAGTCTCCGATGAACCATCCTTCGCTGACCATCGGCGAATATGCTACAACATAACAGCAACTGCGAAACAGATAATTCCGTATAGAAACCCAAGGAAAACCAACATAGAGAGATACACGACCGAGCTGGGAGTACTTCTGTCTAATATAACTATTAAAGATATGCGTCAACACAGGGCAAACATTGACGACAACGTTGACCTATTAACAAAAAGTATAATCACAAGCTACGAGAAGGCATGCGAGCCTATCACGCCTCACCCGAACCGTGACCGCAAGGGGTCCTGGTGGGGCCCGGAGCTAGACAGGCTGAAACATAGGATGAGGAAACTCTTCAACAGGGCCATGAACACTAGGTGCGAACTTGACTGGGTGGAATACAAGCAAGCCCAAAAAGTATACAAAAAACGAATAAGATTCCGCAAGAGCGAGTCCTGGCAAAGATTCTGCTCCAACATAGAAACCTGTAGTGCAGCAAACAGAGTGCGGAAAATTATCACGAACAGCGTGACTAGAACAATAGGATCACTGAAGAGGAGTGACAACACCTATACCAACACAGATAAAGAAACCTGTGAAGTCCTACTGGAAGCCCACTTTCCAGGGTGCACCCTGACAGATGACACCGCCTGGGAAGACAACACAGGCGAGACCACAACAGAACAAGACTGGAACACAGCCCACAAAATCATATCAAATGATAAGACTAGATGGGCCATAGCCAGTTTTTCACCTTATAAAGCAGCTGGCCTTGATGGAATATTCCCCGCACTGCTACAATGGGGAGGGAAGCAAATAAACTCCCAATTAACAGAAGTATTCACTGCATGCATAGCACACAGATATATGCCCAAACAATGGAGAGAGGTAAAAGTGATCTTCCTGCCGAAACCGGGGAGAGCAGACTACACAGATCCAAAAGCGTACAGACCCATTAGTCTGACATCCTTCATGCAGAAAACGCTGGAGAGGATGTGCGATAGACATATAAGAGACACCCACCTGCGAAGCAAACCACTACACCGGAATCAACATGCCTTTAGTACGGGTAAGTCTACAGATTCCGCACTACACAGCGTAGTCACCACGATCGAAAGATTCTTGTCCTCGTCTTGTCGAAAGCGCCTTCTATGTCAATACATAGAAGGCGCTTTCGACAAGACGGGCTTCAGGAGCATAAGCAATGCTTTGACCAAATATGGGGTGGAACCAACGCTATGCGAATGGATACACAACATGCTCAAACAAAGGGCCATACGATTCACAGTGAACACTACGACACGTGCTAGAGTAGCCAAAGGCTGTCCACATGGAGGGGTGCTGTCACCTCTCCTCTGGAACGTGGTAGTGGACGACCTGATAAGACGGCTGAACGACAGATACTACCCAACGATAGGGTATGCGGACGACCTAACCATTCTGGTTAGTGGGAAGTTTGAGAACACCCTATGCCTTCTAATGCAAAACGCCCTAACCATAGTGGAAGCGTGGTGCACAGAACACCAGCTGTCTGTGAACCCTAAGAAAACTGAAATGGTACTGTTCACGAACAAAAGGAAACTAACAAACCTGAGACCACCAAAATTATTTGGCACAACACTACAGTTCGCAACGGAGGTCAAGTATCTAGGACTGATACTAGACAGTAAACTAAACTGGAACAGTCACATGGAACAAAAGACAAACAAAGCCTGCATTACCCTGTGGCAATGCAAACGCATGCTGGGGATAAGATGGGGCATACAACCTAGAATTATGCTCTGGCTTTATAAAACGGTAATCAGACCAACAATAACATATGGTTGCATAGCATGGTGGCAAAGAACAAAGTTGATTACCGCACAAAACCAATTACAATGCCTACAAAGAATGGCATGCTTAGCCACCACAGGCTGCATGTCCACAACGCCTACAGCCACCCTTGAAACGATGCTGGACCTCCCACCACTCCATCTATTTATACAACAAGAGGCAGCCATTACAGCCATTAGATTGAATAAACTCTCCCTATGGACACACGACACGAGGGTGCCACACACCAACGCGGTGGAAGAGGCCAAAAACGACCAACCACTGATAATGGCCCCCTGCGACACTATACCAAAACAATACGTCTTTGATAAACGGTACAGAATAGAGCTTAAGGAAAAGAGAACAGATTCATCCGGCACAAAGGAGGTGAGGATATACACGGATAGATCTAAAATGAAAACAGGGACAGGTGCCGGCACCTACTCCGCTGAACTAAATATTAACATATCAACAGCGCTGGGCATGCACAACACAATTTTCCAAGCGGAATGTGTTGGTATAATCCAGGCCGCAGACGCGGTGGCTGCAAGAAATATAGAGAATCAAGGCATTCGAATCCTAACGGACAGCACTGCAGTACTACACGCTCTACGCAGCAACACAATAAAATCAGGACTAGTCCTGGAGTGCCACAAGAAATTGGAGGGAATATGCGAGACAAATGAATTACACTCCAATGGATCAAAGGACATAGTGGTTCCCTAGGCAACGACGCGGCCGATGAACTGGCCAGAAGGGGAGCCGAAATAGAGACCTACAGGGTGGAACCCGTAATACCAATATCGGCAAACCAGCAAAGATTCTGGTTGAGACATAGAACAAGGAAACTACACGCTGAAGTGTGGGCGAAGACGAAGGAATGTCGTCAATCGAGAGAGGCAATGCCATCTCTAGACAGACGGCTCTCTAAAAAACTGCTGCGCCTAAATAGGGCGGACCTACGGTTTGTAGTAGGGACCATAACAGGGCACAGTAATCTTAACAAACATCTGTATGTTTTAGGTCTAACGGACAGTCCATTATACCGAGCGTGCATGAGGACTGACGAAACACCGGCCCACGTAGTTATGAACTGCAGCGAGGTCGCGGAACAACGGGCGCAACACCTGGGAACACCAAGCACACTTCGAGAGGCCTGCAGCAGACCCGGCAGCCTGGCCGCTTTTTGGAAGGAGCTTGGATGGTTGGAGTAGGGCAGTGGAAACTAAAAACCACAAATCACGCAAAAAGGCCCAACTAAAAGGGACCACATGCGGAAAAAGAGCCCGCGAAAGAAGAAGAAGAAGAGAAGAAGATGGTCTTATGAAATCATGTTATTTTGAGGATATGATGAGGATCGTATCCCCGCTCCCACGCCTCCTTTCGGAACCGTTATAGTGCCGAGAGGGTCCTCGCTTCCAGGATACACGGTGGCGCTTCGGCCAGGAAACTCGCCGCTTCGAAGAATATCGTGCGGTACCCCTTGATGGCCCTGGCGGCCATCGTCCTCTGCGCCATACGCAGCAGAGGCAAGAACCTGGCCTCTAGGGTATCCAGCCACACGGGGCACCCTATGCCATGGACCGCAAGACACCCACGTAGAGTCGCCTGCAGGAGTCCTCCGGGCCTCTCAAGTTGGGCAACAGCCGACCCAAAGCGTTCGCTGTGGCCATAAATTTGGGGCGCAGACTTTGGAAGTGCTCCCCGAAGTCCCATCGACCATCGAGGACGAGCCCCAGCTATCTTAACAGGGGCTTTATGTCAATGGGAGTGCCTCCCACTATAAGGCTGGCTGTGGTCTACTTAGATACAAATCTTAGTAGTCTACAGGTAGCTTAAAATGTTGATAGGGTCATGCATTTTCAGCCAAGAATACTGCCGTTTTTGATCACTTTATAAATGTGGATACCGAAGTTCCCATAGGAACGGAAAAAATCACTTTTGAAAATCAAATACAAAGCCATAGAGCGCGTGACCAAGTTAAGCTCTAGTACATTACATCATTATGTAATAAACACTCTAAATAATATATTTAGGTATTTTATAAGAACAACACGCAGGTTCACCGGTTTCTCACATAAACGTGTCTGTTAATATAACATAGTTTGTTGAGCACTTGATTTGTTAGCGCACTTAAGGAATGAAAAGTAAACCTAATTTACAAGAATTGTATGTAGGTAACCGTGCGACAGTGTCTTGTACAGAGTTCGAATCCTGGCCATTAGTTGTATTACCGAACAATTTTGCTTAACTGTAGGAAATAGGGACAATATTAGTAATTTTGATATCTAATTTTCTTTTTTTCATACCACTTAGTTGATAGACAATGACACGGCCTGATGGAAAGTTATTACCGTGGCCTATGGACGTGTGCAACACCAGGGGAGTCACACTCGTGCTGCTGACCCTGTAAACACAGAGAGTTTTTGTGCCGTCAGGATATAAGACAAAGCAGGTATAGCCTTTGGTCATCCCACTGACAGCATGAAACCTCTCCTATGAGCTCTGGCTGAGTAGGGTCTCACCGCCGGGAACACAATACGAGGTTATTATGGCCGCGGTATTCTGTAGGGCGGAGGTACTTCCCCAGTCAGACTGCTCAATTGGACGGAAATACCGTTGTGTCCTACCTCCTGCTCCTGTTAGTTGATAAACAAGCACACGGCCCATCTGGTAGAAAGTTTTTACCCGTGGCTTATTGAAACCACGGCAGGGAGTTCGTTTCACCGCTTAAGTGTGCGGGGGATGAAGTTCTTATCATACCTGACTGTGCGTACTGTTCTAAGTCACAATGTGTGAGGATGGATTCCCTGCCAGTGGTGAGAGGTGCGATGATTGAATGTAGCCGTGGGCATCATATCGAACAATTCATCTGAACAGACACTATCGTAACAAATAGTTATATTTTTCTGAATTTTTTCGGAAAGATAAACAGAAATATAAAGAACTAGCTAATGCCCGCGGCTCCGCCAGCGTGGATATCGGTTATCGCGACCAAACATAGCCTATGTCCTTTCTCAAGGTCTAATCTACACCTATACCAAATTTTATCAAAATCGGTTCAGTGGTTTAGGCGTGAAAGCGTAGCATACAGGCAGACAGACAGAGCTACTTTCGCATTTATAATATTAGTATGGATGCTTTTACGGCAGTAATTGCCGTTTGACCTTCAAATTCCAAGAGGAAAGCCTACGCCAGAGCGTTGTCTTTCAAGGACCCAAAAATTCTGGTTGTGTCCTGAAAACTAACGTCTACTATAACAGTACTTTAAAATACATTATTAGAAAAATAAAGTAGTACTCGAGACAGCCATTTATTTACCGTAGTTGTGAAAAGAGACTAGAAATAATTTGATACTTGTGTGCCTTTACTTTGTCGAACATATTCAGTTGAATATCTGTGTCAACATTGTTTGTTCGAACCGCAAATAATAGAAATAACAGTACGTGCCCATCGGTTCACGGAGGCGCTCTACTTGACGAACCATGGCTGTTCACTACTTGGCTGAGAGGGTTCTATAAATATTTTCGCTTATTTACTTACTGTATTAATAACTGCACCAATCTATGAGTAGTTTTTATATGTGGAATAAATATTGGCGTATGTATATTATATTATGTCCTGATTTATTAATACACGCAAAGCCTCTGTCACTAGAGTTATACATTTGAAATTGTGGCAGTTGATGCTTTTAGGGATCCTTGGCAAAAAACTGAATTCTTATGGATTCGTCATGTCTGTCTGCCTGTCCGTCTGCACGTCACAGCCACTTTTAAACCGCAATTTACCTTTCATTTAATCAAAAGTTGCAACGAAGTACAAGAACTTTTATATTATGTTACTTGCTTCTACGGAACCCTTCATGGGCGAGTCCAACTCGCACTTGGCCGCTTTTTTAATGTTGTAATCGTGCTCTACAATTGCTTCTAGACCTGCTCGATCATGACCTGCTCATGACTATTTAGTTACTATGTAGTAGTATATCGAAGTTTAGCGGCGTCATAGTAGAAAACCGACCCCATCTAAGTTGAGAATAGACTTCAAATCAAATCAAATTAAATTAGCTTAGAGCAAGATATGTAGCTCGGTGACACCTGGCAATGACGATTGCACTTCATCGATGGATGAATGCATTAAAACGATTCAGACCGTCTGTACAAATTTTAAGATTTGATAAGAGAGAATTTCACCTCTATAAGGGTAAAGAGAGGGGGTAAGAGAGAGTAAGTATGAAGTATGAAATTTCATATACTCGTAGCTAGTTCTGATTACAAAGATAATCCTCACATAAACCACCCCTGGTTTAGGGGATGAAAATTTAATAGGGAGTTGAGTTTGAAGTCAATTTGAGGGAAGAATCATAAAATGTTATTATGTGAAAACTTTTAATTGGTGGTCACATAAAATTTAATATGCTTTTATAACAGAGTCTCAGCTAACTGCAAGTTTTCTTAAAAGTAAAAGGAATTAAATCTAATTAAACTTCGTGCGTGTGTTTGATGAGTAGGTTTCGGTTAGATACACAATTTTTCTTTCTTTTAATGAATATTATTTACCGAATTGGTAACAAAAATTACTAATAACCCCTAATTGGAGTTGGTGGCACGGCAATTCACTATGATAGTGAATGATGATGACTATGATCTTCATCAGAGAAAATATATTTAACTGAACTGAGTTTACATTTTTAATAAATATAAATAAAGGCAAGGATACATATTGTATTGTAATCAATTGAATCGAACCTGTAACGTCTGATGTAGCAGTGTAATGCTCTACCACTTCGCCACAAAAGGACATCTAAAATGTACTGATACAATAAAAAAAATAATTAAACGCGTTGAATGCGTTTATATTCAGCAGTGCTATTTATAATTACCTATTTTTCCTATTAATAAAAAAACAAAGAAAAATTAAAAAGGAAATTAGACACTCAACTGTTTTCCCGCCAACTTTACAATCCTGGCCGAATACATACACAAACATATAACTAAAAACTAACACTAAAATAGTTTTCATTCTAACACTATTTTTAATCTTTTACACTATTTTTAGTCCTTCCAAAAAGAACGTTAGTTGTGATTGTTTAAAGTTGGAATGTGTTAAATCAAAATAACGTGCCGTATTAATGCGCGCGCGCACCCGACCTCGTTCATTGTGACCGAGTTAGCTCAGCCGGTGCACTATGCTATTACGTATCTATCGCAATAGAAACTGTAGTCAATCTGAATTGTATTAATAATCTTTACTCAGCACTAAGGAAGTAAACATTTTTAAATAAGTATATGGGCAACATAATCGCTCTAACGACCAAGCCCTTTAAATCCATACTTCCATACTTCCATACTCATATTATAAATGCGAAAGTAACTCTGTCTGTCTGTCTGTCTGTATGTTACGCTTTGCTGCCTAAACCACTGAACCGATCTTGATGAAATTTGGTACAGAGGTAGATTAAAGCTTAGGAACGGACATAGGCTACCTTTTATCGCGAAAAGGGGGGTAGAAGGGGGGCGGACTAAGGCCTTGGTATGAAAGTTGGTCATTTTTGAAGATTTCTTGATTAAATTTGGTATAGAGATAGTTTAGAGCTTGGAAACGGACATAAGCTACCTTTTATCGCGAAAAGGGGGGAAGAAGGGGGGATCAGGGCCTTGGTATAAATAATAATAATATCGTTTTAGAAGATTTCCTGCTGAAATTTGGTAGATAGCTTAGAGCTTGGGAACGGACATAGACTACTTTTTATCGTAAAAAGGGGGATAGAAGGGGGGACTAGGGTCTTGGGATGAAAGTTTGTCATTTTTGAAGATTTCCTGATGAAATTTGGTACAGAGATAGTTTAGAGCTTGAGAACGGACATAGGCTACCTTTTATCGCAAAAAGGGGTAGAAGGAGGGGGGGAGGGAATATTGCTATGGGATGAAAGTTTGTCTTTTTTGAAGATACCCTGATGAAATTTGGTACAGATATTGATTAAAGCTTGGGAACGAACATAGGCTGCCTATTGACGCGAAAATGGAGGCATAGGACGGGGGGGGGGGGGGTAAAAAGGGATGAGAGTTTGACAGTTTTGAAGATACCCTGATGAAATTTGGTACAGGGATTAATTAGAGCTTGGTAACGGACATATGCTACCTTTTATCGCGAATAATGTGGTAAAAGGGGGGGGGGGGGGGGGATAAGGACTAGATAGGTAGTATGTAAGTTTGTCATTTTTGAAGATATCCTGGTGAAATTTGGTACAGAGATGGATTAGAGCTCGAAAATGGACATAGGCTACCTTTTATTGGGAAAAAGGGAGTTGAAGGGGTGGAATTGGGCTAGGGTATGTAAGTTTGACAATTTTGAAGATATCTTGATGAAATTGGTATAGAGATGGATTAGAGCTTGGAAATGGACATGGGCTACCCCTTACCGCGAAAAAAGGGATCGAAGGGTGAGGGATGAAGGGGAATAGGGCTATGGGATTAAAGTTTCTAATTTTTCAATGGCACAAAAAGGGTGAATATGGCATGGCATAAATAGTAAGAATTTCTTTTAAGATGTCCTCATGAAATTTGGTACAAAAGTGAATTAGAGCTTCGGAAGGGACATATTCGAGTAGCGAACCAAATATAGAAGCGAGTGGAGAGGCGAGTAGAGATTGTTATAGGGACGAGTAGAGTAGACGAGTGTAAAGATCAAAAGTCGAGTAGAGTCGACTACAGGGGCGAGTAGATATGCGACTAGAGAGCCAGTGGAGAGGCGAGTATAGAATCAAATAGAATGCATAGTAGAGGCGAATAGGGAGGCGAGTGGAAAAATGAATATAGTGGCGAGTAGAGATCGAATAGAAAGTTGAGTAGAGGTGCGAGTAGATAGGCGAGTGAGGAGAGGCGAAAAGAGAATCGAATGGATGGGCAAGTAGAGAGGCCAATGGAAAGGCGAGTATAGAGAAGAGTTCAAAGTCGAGGAGAGAAGGGAACAGAGAAGTTAGTAGAGAGTCGAGTATAAATTCGAGTACAGAGGCGAGTAGAAAGTCGAGTAGAGAGTCGAATATAGAGGCGAGTAGAAAGTCGAGAACAGAGGTGAGTACATAGTCGGGGACAAAGTTGAGTACAAATTTAAAGCTCAATAGCGTCGGATCAACACTAAGCGATAACCGACTTCCACGCGGGCGGAGCCGCGGGCAACAGCTAGTAAAAAATAAAAGTAAGTACTATTTTTTGCAGTTATCTATAATGGCATTCTATCATCTCTACGTAAAGTAAGCATTCACCTAAGATTTTCGAGATTTAAATTATATAATATATAAAGATAAACATAAATAAAGTCATTGAAAAATATTATCTTCGTAAATATAACGCCCGGGTGTATGCAAGCTAAATAGACCAGAAAACTAATAAAGCCTAATGATTAATAGACGACACACTCGCGGGTGTTTTTTTAGGGGGCAGACAGCAACCCCTAAAAATGGTATAAACTTGAAAACAACAAAACAAATAAAACAATAAAAAATTAAAACGAGGAGAAGGCGTAAGAGGACCCATGGCTCCAAAACCTAGGATTTAAGCAAAAATCACACTGAGATGAAGATGATCGTTTGCTGATTAAGTACATACAGAAAAATTCTATACGTGTACAAGGATCTCATTAATATGGTGGACATTACAACATCTCACTTACCTGTATTACATGTATAGAAAGCATGTTATACATATATGTAGGAGGTAGGACACGACGGTATTTCCGTCCAATTGAGCAGTCCGACTGGGGAAGTACCTCCGCTATACAGCATACCGTGGGCATAATAACCTCGTGTTGTGTTTCCGACGGTGAGTAGGGTAGCCAGAGCTCACTGGAGAGTTTTTGTGCCGTCCGTCAGTGGGAAGATCTAAGGCTTGTCCTGCTTTATCTTTTAACTGACGGCACAGAAACTCTCTGTTCTAACAGCGTCGGCAGCGCGAGTGTGAGGCCCTTGGTGCTGCACACGTCCATAGGCCACGGTAACCACTTTCCATCATGTGGCCGTGTGATAGTCTGGCACCAAAAAAGTAAAAAAAAATAATAACAAAGACTTTTAATTAAATTTTGACTGTCTAGGACCATTTAGAAAAAAAAAATGCCGAATGTAAATTAAACATTATATAGCATTTATTTCTATTCGGATTTTTATACATGTAATGAAACTACAGGTAAGTGAGATGTCGAAACGTCCACCATATTAATAAGATCCTTGTACACGTATAGAATTTGTCTGTACCCTATCTGTTTAATTTGTGTTGTATGTTAACGCAGGTCATCTTAAAATGGTTATCATCTATCTGCTTCAATAGTTTTTTAGAATGTGGGTATTAAATATTCGGATTTTAAGTTTTACAACAATAGTGAAAGTATTGTGTTTTAAATTAATGAAGTTATGAGGGCTTTGTTAGGAGATATTATTGTGTGTAACGTTTCATGTTGGATACGGGCTGCTTTAGATCGGTCGTTCTGGAAGTCTATAAGAGAGGTCTATGTTCAGCAGTCGACTATGTGTGGCTGATATGATGATGATGATGATCATCCATGTAATTTGGATAGTGAAACGGTATATTTTTTTTTATTTTATTCTTGATCGAGTCGTAGAAGCTATACGTCTCAGAAATGCGTAGCTTGGTGATTAAGAAATCGACCTTACGATTAAGAAACCTCGGGTCCAAATCAGAACCTCATACTATTGAAGTGAACTCACTGCTAATAGCAGTGAGTTATATAGCAATTAGGCCGTTTATTTTCAGTAATCTGAGTATTTACTACGTAAGTATACTAATGTTGATTGCGTAAAAAAGTAGGTATCTTAATATGTTTATCTGAATTCCAGGAAAAAAAACAGGCTGTAATTACTTTGGATCTAAACAAAGTCGTCTAGAATGTCCTAGAAAAATTATTTATTAGTTCTATCAAAGTGAAATATTACTTACAACATCACCGATATCATCACAATATTCATTATTCCCAGCAGCCACGGCGAACAAATAAACGATAAACAAAGTTAGAAGCTTCATGTTGCACACACGTCCTTTAGATTTATTGACCAACGTTATACAGTGCAGTAGATCACAGCACTCCCTTTATTATGCAGACATACCAACCCTAGCATATAAAAATACATATCTAACAACACTCAGCAGCACTCTTAACGTAAACGAATAAAGTTTAAAATTGATCGATAGATTCTAAGCGGTGTTTAAAAGAATAGAACATGTGAATAGATCTGTCAATAAGGATGTCACACTGCATTAGAGAACTATGATATTATGAATTTGTAACGAATTGAGGTCTTCATTTGTTATATGAGATGACAATGAAAATATAGGTAGGTATATTTGAGACAATGCAGGTCATGGACATCAGATTATTCAACATTATGTGAATAATGCATGTAATGTACTTGCTTGGTTTAAGGTTAAAATGAGAATATTTATATACTAAAAATCGGATCAGAGGATAGTATAGGACATATCGTGTGCTATCCCCCTAATCCTATCCCAAGCTTCTTCTTAATTGCATTGAGGGTTGAGTTTTTCAGAACTATGGAGACCTCCACTTTCAGGTTGTATAACCGCAACACTTAAATGTTCTAAAGTTTCAGTTAATAACCATATGAAGAGCATTATTTTAGTGTCGACTTGGCTGTGTGAATGGCTCTAGAATGTCCATACGTCGACAAAATTGGCACGTTGAGGTATCGAAATATCGATATGTCCCGGTCAGCATTTCGAAACGTCAGCATGTGCATATGTTGTCATATTGACACGATAACACATTTACACACCCAATTTGGAACTTCCATAAGAACACACGTCCACATATTTATGTTATATTGCCAGGATGATGGAAACTGATTCTGAAAACACATTTGAACAATCTACTTTCAAGTTTCCGGTTGTACAAGCGAAACACTTAATCGTTCTAAAATTTTAGCTTATAAACCGTATAGAGGATCAGTTTCATTTCTCTTACCCTTAGTTACAGGAGCGTTGATCTAGCGTACAACATCACTGTGTTAAAGGCCCTAGAATATCCATACATCGACATGTTGACATGTCTATACATCGATTCGTCGATACGTCAAAATATCGATACGTAGGCATGTAGATATGTCGACAAGCCGGACAAGTCGACAAGTCAACAAGTTAACACGTTGACACGAACAAACGTTTACACGTTCCTTCGACCCTCAAAAACTTCAACATTTATGCTTTTTTAGGCACGTCAATTATACTTCACCACAGAATAGATAATAGTACTAGCGTAACTTCACCTCGCCTGACAGTAAGCTAAAGTCAAAGTCTCAGGAAAGAGGGTCACCATAACATACACGTACCATGTTAACAATGGTGACACTCAGCTTGACGGCATTACCAGATGCGTTTTCCCGTTTCGCTTAAAGGAACCGGGACTATAGGAAGAAGGAAAAACTTGAGCTGGAAAGGAATTCCAGGTCTTAATGGTGCGGCAAAGGAAAGAGTCACCGAACCGCTTGGTTCTTGACGGTTGACGTCTAAGCTCTGTGTAAGGATCGTGTTGATTTTAAGAGAAACAAACTCGAGTTTATTTTCTAGATTCATGTCGTCATGAGAGAGTGGAGCCGATCCAAGTTGCCATCCTCAAACTAGTGTTGCCCACTAAGTTTGTGCCTTAAGTTTGTTCGGAAACATCTAACACTACATCCCCTCTCTCAAGATACATAAATTATATTTTATTTTATTTTTAATCATACACAGGTGCTAATCAATCGACATAGAACTTATTTTAATTAGTATAATAAATTGTTTCATTTTACAATGTGTTTTATTCACAAATGCAATAAAAGTAATTTCTTATATCTTAAGTAACATAGTCATTTAACCACAAAGGCCTTTGCCTTTGTCTTATAGGGCGGGCATCATCTAATCCCTCCTCAGATGCTTCAGCATTAGTCCCCTCGTCTATATTTCTATCAGTTACATTACTATCCAGCAATGTAGAATCATCTTCCCGTCTACCCGTTTTTCTATTATCCCTTTGAGAACTGTCGCCAAAACTATCACCTAAATCCCCTTCATATGAACTTCCAGATCTGTGCCCTACCTCTCTGTTGATTATATACGGAGCCGGGATTAAATGAGCCCTGTTACGTCTATACTGCCCCTGGCTAGTCTCTATTATATAAGACCTATAAGGTAATATCTGAGCAACTTGCCCATATAGTCTCCTATCAATTACCCATACACTGTCACCAACATTCAAATCTGACAATGGTCTAGTACGATGATGTTTGTTATAGTAATAAGCTTGTTTTTTCTTAATTATTGCATCTTTATTATAAACTTCTTTTGAATTCTTTGTTTCCAATTTTTTTGTAATGATAGGTAAATTAGATCTCAATTTTCTACCCATTAATAGTTCTGCTGGGGAAAATCCATTTTCTAGAGGTGTTGTTCTATATGCCAGTAATGCCTTGTCTATTTGATTGCTATTTTTCTTTATAAGTAGTTTAGCAATCTTCACAGCATTCTCTGCCAAACCGTTGGATTGGCTGTAATAAGGTGAACTAGTAACATGTTCAAACTTATATTCTTGTGAAAATCTTTTAAAAGCTTCTCTAAATTGCGGTCCATTGTCAGATCTAAATGTTTCACATATACCATACCTTGAAAATAATTCCTTAACTTTACCAATTACTGTATTCTCATTCAAACTGTTAAGTTCAAAAATTTCAAAAAATCTAGAAAAATAGTCAGTTACAATAAGGTACCACTTTTCATGGAAAAATAAGTCTGCTGCAATAACTTGCCAAGGCCTAGAGGCGGACGGCTTATTCTCATAAAAGGTATTAACTGGATTAGACTTGTGTTCAATACAGTTAGGGCAGTTTCTAATCAAGTTTTCTATTTGTGTACTAAGACCAATCCACCAGACTGCCATTTGAGCTCTGCGCCTGCACTTTACTATGCCTTGATGACCCATATGGATACAATCTAAAACTTCTTTTTGCATTGAATTAGGTATCAAAATTCTGGATCCTTTCAATATTAAATCATTACAAACACTAAAATCGTACCTATACTGAAAATAAGGGAGTATTTCAGGCAACATTTTATTTTTATCTGGCCATCCTTCTACACAATATTTTTTTATTATGGAACAAATTTTATCATTTTCTTGCTCTTGCTTTAATTTCTTTAAATATATATCTGTAATTGGTACATTTTTCATAACAAAATTAACATATAAATCACAATCATTTTCTCCCTTTGCCCAGTCAGAAATAGGTGCCCTAGATAAAGTATCAGGCAAAACAAGATCTTTACCAGGAACATATTTAATTTCATAAGTAAAACACATCAACCTGATTCTAAACCTTTGCAGTCGAGGGGTCAAATCATCAAGATGTTTGGTTTGCAGTATTTGTAATAAAGGCTTATGGTCAGTTTCAAAAATTATTTGTAAACCTGTTATATATTCATAAAACTTTTCTGCAGCCCAAGTCAAAGCTAGAGCCTCCTTTTCAATTTGAGAGTATCTTTTTTCAGTGTCACTCATTGTTCTCGAAATGTATGCTATGATTTCCCTATTCTCTCCACTATTTACTTGCATCAGGCATCCGCCTAATCCATAGGAACTTGCATCTGCACTTATAATTAACTGTTTCTTAGGGTCAAAATATGCTAAAATAGGGGCTTCACACAGTAGTTTTTTAATAGACCTAAAGGCCATGTCCTGATCTGGACCCCAATAGAATTCTGTATCTTTTTTTAGTAAACTATTCAAAGGTTCTAAACAATCAGACTTTTTCTTTAAATGCCTAGATGCAAAATTCACCATCCCCAAAAATCTTTGAAGTTCAGTTTTATTTTCCGGTTTAGAAAATTGACTTATAGCTTTTATCCTATCTGTATCTATTGAAATCCCATTAGCCGATAGCACAAAACCAAGAAATTTTATTTCTTCTACACCTATAACACACTTTTCCATGTTTATTGTTAAACCTGCCCCTGATAAACGTCTCAAAACCTCCCTTAAACATTTATCATGCTCTTGGATAGTTTCACTATATATCAAGACATCATCAACATGAAATATCACATCCAGACCCTCTAGTAACTTTGAAAACTTAGAAACAAAGTACTCTGTAGAACAATTTAGTCCGAAAGGTAACCTTTTATACAAAAACCTGCCATAAGGACAAATGAAAGTTGTTAACAACTGACTTTCTTCATCAAGAATAAGCTGATGAAAACTTTTAGTTATATCAATTTTTGAAAAATACTTTGCCCCCTTAACTTTAGCTAAAGTATATTCTACTTTAGGAATAGGAAAGTAAGGCCTCATAACACTTTTGTTTAGATGAGTATAGTCACAACATAGCCTAATATCATTCTCACCCTTTTTTACCACTACTATTGGAGATACCCACTCAGTTATCCGTTCCACAGGCTCAATGATACCTAGTTTCGTTAATCTGTCCAACTCCTCCTTTAATTTTCCCAGTAAGGCTATGGGGACCACTCTCGGTGTAGACTGCACAAAAGGTTTAGAATCCGGTTTTAACTTGATAGAAATTACATCTTTAAACTGACCCAGCTCCTGCAATAATGAAGGGAATTCCTTATTAATATTTACACTACTGATATTTTTATTGCTATCTATTGCATTTAAATTTAGTGTCAGTATATTTAAAATTTTACTAGCCCTTCGGCTTAAAATTGGTTTCTTTATACATTTTCCTACATATGCCTTTGTAGAATGTGATAATCCTTTATATCTTAGAGTTACTTTCAAATATCCTACAATATCAAGTTCTCTGCCATCTGCTGTTCGGATAACTATGTCAGATTTATATATTTCATTTAAACAATTTTTTGGTACTAATGACAAAGGAATACAAACAATATCTGCACCAGAATCTATTAGAAAATTAGAGTCCCTATTAAACTCTTGAATAAACACATCACATCTCCATTCGTTATCATTATCGCATCCATCTATTGACCACACAAAATAATCTTGTAGGGTACCTGTACTATCCCCGTTGCTCATAACATTAGCTTCTTCTAGGATTCTTAGCTTCTTCTCACCAGTTTTATGTTTGTAGTTACTGCCCTTTCTACACACTTTAGAAAAATGACCTTTATTCTTGCATTTATGACATTCTGCATTCCGGGCTGGACACACGCTTCTTGCATGAGCATGGAACCCACAGTAGGAGCAATTTCCTTCATTCCCTTTCAACAAACTAACCTCTTTTTCATCATTGTGGTATAGTTGCTGCGTTTGTTGCTTTTGAATTTCTCTCTCTCTTATAAATTGAGTTGCTTCTTCTAACGTTAGCTTGTTCATCATTTGTAGTTTCTCCGAAAGTATTTTGTCACTGATTCCAACCACCAATTTGTCCCTTAAGATTTCACTTTTGGTAATTTTTTCAAATTCACAATTTTCTGACATCTTGTAGATATTTTTGATAAAATCGTCTGCCGACTCCCCTGGCAACTGTTGCCGTCTGTTAAATTGAGCTCTTTCGTATATTAAATTCTTTCTGGGATTGAAGTATTGATTAAATTTATCTATCAGATCAGCATAGTTTTTTGTTACGCCAATTTGATTAACTATCTCCAAACTTTCCTCTCCCATACAGTACAAGAGCAAACTGCACTTCTCATCATCAGGCTTCTTACCATTTCCTGTTACGGTCATATATTGCTGGAACCTTGTCAGCCACCTCGGCCATGAACAGATTTCTCTAAAGTTGAATTCTTTTGGAGGATTCACTTGTGCCGACAGAGCGGTATTATTCAGATGCATCGCCCCCAAATTCACTTGTTTTTCTTCTGTTGACATTTTATTAGTTTATTTTCAGTTTTTTACCGCTGCCACCATGTAAGGATCGTGTTGATTTTAAGAGAAACAAACTCGAGTTTATTTTCTAGATTCATGTCGTCATGAGAGAGTGGAGCCGATCCAAGTTGCCATCCTCAAACTAGTGTTGCCCACTAAGTTTGTGCCTTAAGTTTGTTCGGAAACATCTAACACTACACTCTGCAAGTGTTGTCCTATGTAGGAAGGGAGAGGATAGGACTAATTGGAAGAGCTCATATTGCTACGACGCAGCGATGGTAGAAACCGATATTACGTGTGCACTGTTTCATATTGTACAAGCACAACGTTTAATCTTTCTAAAGTTTCAGTTAATAACCGTACGGGGGATCAGTTTCGTTTATCTTACAGTTTAGTTACACGAATGGACGACCCGGCTGTGGAAAATAGCCTAAATGGTAATTCTTTGTTAGTTTAGGTTCATTGTAAGCCATTAAAGCCTTATTTGTATCCCTTCATGATGTAAATTAGTTAATTGAAAAAACTTCCATTGTTTCATTTAGCCTGGATTTTGCTAGCGAAAATACATTTATTTAGACTGAATTTTTACATTTTACTCAATGAAATCAACGAATAGGTGAGTCATGACCAACAGTACGTTGTGGCTTTTCCTCAAAATAATGTATATTATTATACATCAGAGCCGAATAAAAAACAAAAATTGTACCTTTCTGTTTCTATTATTCATTATCAATTGCCTATATTTACTGAACTTTCGAACAAAAAAAAATTAGTTTTGCTTAATCGCTAATTGAATGGCATACAGGAATAAGCACTAACTTTTGTCTAGATGTCTCAGCTTCCTAAGATCTGAAGATTTCAAATATAAGATTTTGCACACAACATAGATACGCATCTAAATATAGACATTAAGACATTACACTAAAATACAGAATATATGCCTGGAAAATTCTTAAGTTTCTTTTTATACCTAAGCAGCTCCATGCTAGGCGAGGCGAAGGCAGTACCGAACGAATCTCATAAAGGATGACAAAATGAATAGGACAATTTCGATGCGCAGCCGGCGACATGTGCAGTAAAATAAGGTCTTAGATAAATTGGTGATGCGATTTTACTATTGAAAGCGGAGGAATATTTATTTGATCGGATGTTTCGGTTTAAGAATACAGGATGAAGCGAAACAGTACACATATTTTTACGCGACTGCCAAGAAAGGTTATTTATGTTTTTCGCACGTATCTTATATGTATGTATGTATGTTCGTAATATTCTTTATTACCTCAAAAGGTATTTATTGCCCAAGTGTTCTTGGGTGCATTAAACGTGAACAACAAAATGTATATGAAAAAAACATTTTTTTTTAATTTATCGAGTCCTCAAAATAAAGGAAAATAGAAAATGATTAAAAACCCGACTCATGCTGAAAAAATCGAAACGAGCTTTGTAGCAGGTGGTACCCATTTACAAATCTCACAGATGAAAATTAATGGGTACCGCCTGCTATAAAGCTAGTTTCGATCTTTACAGCATCAGTCGGGGTTTTTTATAGATGTATGAACTTTACTTTGCAGCTTAACTGGAATTGTATTTGTTTCGATTAAGAATGGAAAAAGTGAATCGCTCAGGGGAGAGTTGAACCCGCGACCATTCCCTTACAGGGGGAATGCTCTGACCACTGAGCTACCAAGCCACGCCTGAGGTGTTCTAAATTCCTATACTACCGTCTTGGGGCAATTGGAATCAGTTTAAAAAAAAAGAATATAAGCACCCAAAATTACAAATATTACCTCTGACCCCTCCAAGATAAATTACCTGTGCTAGGAGTGGGTTCACGTCGGTAGTGTAATGACCAGGATTCGAACCCGAGACCTCTCGATCGTAAGGACGACTCTTTTACAACTAAGCTACCGACGCTTCTTTGAATAGTTAACATACTAATTGCTTCAAAATTTCATTCAATAGTATTTGATTCTCTTTTCAATTAAATTTTAACAAACTTTTCCTATCGATTTAGATTATTATAGATTTATAGATAAGTCTCTCATTTATAGTTTCTCTATATAATATAGTGGTCATAGCACGAATATGATGTATCGAATGAATGGAGCATTGCGATTGGTTCACAGTAGGCAGGCGGCCAATCACAATGCTTCATTCTCTCGATACGTTTACGTTACGTCGAATGTTTTTCATGCTCGGGGCACAGATCGGTAGGGAAGAATATTATATTTATGTCTAGTCAGAAGTACACAAAGCTTAACTAGCCTGTGTTATTTCTAGAATGTTAATTTCAATGTTCATTTTGTAAATATGTACACATTGTATTTCCATACATTATTTTACATAAAAATATTCAGATCACTGCAAATAGCTGCAAACAATTTTTTACACGAATCAGAAATCGAAATGACCACATCTGATTTGGCAGTCGACCGTTTTACCTTAGATATAGACACGATGGACTTTTCGTAGTAGTATTAGAATATCTATTCTCAGGCATTCTCAAGTAGGTACTCTAAAGTGATATTTTAACGAAACCAACTACAAAAAAGCCAAAGAACTATCCACATCACATTTCTCGGAACTTAACTTTTGCATGCTTTTAAAAGCCTCCAAATAAACGTGTCGATTGAAAAGAGAACCAACCCTTTTACAGTACCAGGTTTTGCTTCACAAACTTTTTAGTGAAAGGCGATTTACCTTCTTTGGGTAACAAATAGCCTTCCTTCGGTAACTTACCTTCGTCCGTAGAGACTTGAAGGATAGTTACACTTCATTTCACTCAGAAGGTGCCGATTCACTATGCAAGGAAATTAGTGTAAATAAATATTTTAAAAGACTAAGAAAAGATTAGCAACGCTACTACAATATCAATGTACAGAAATAAAATAAAAAAGTGGATTGGTGCTATTGTTGGAATTTTAATAAAATGAGTTGAAGTAAATAATATAAATTAATAGTTTCAACGAATTATATGCCAATATTTGATGTTAAGTTTTTACCCTACCCGGCCAACATCATTAGAATCTCAAGTCCACCTTAGCTGTTAGTTTGTGTACCTGCTAAACGACAGACCAAATTAGCGCTGGCCTTCTCCCAGAGATGGGCGGTCAGACGCAGTCACTCTCGGAAAAACTGGACCTCTAACTCCAAAGTTAAACTTGAGATGCAAATGGAAATTGGTATATGAATATGATGTTGTTACTTATATTTATTGTCCTTGAAAATCATATGATTACGTAAGTATGTACCAAGTTGTTACGGCATAACAAATGTGAAACGTCAAAAGGCAAGCCTTTCATATATCAAGATAAGTACATAATAGATATTCGACTTGGAAACAACTTCAAGTACTAAAAGCCTATCTTGATACAACTTACCTGACATCTATCAGGCATATTCGTAAATAAAAGAATTTATGTCCTCTTTCTTTGTGATACGATTGATTTTAGATAAAAGTTATTTGGTTGAAGGCTCACTTATTCTGACAGAGTATCAATCATCAGATGTTATTTATTAAGGTACCCACTTCAAGGGTTTTGATGTATCTGGGTTATCTGTAATATAAATCTGTTTGGAATCGCATACGCGGATGAAAGACAATAGCATTTCGGTATTTGTTGCTATGAAGTTAATTCGGATTTATTTCGGTACTTAAGATTTAGGCCGACCGCAGTGTCATGTATCCCGCATCCGTGGTAGCCTTTATACCTGAAACTTCATAGATAAAATGCAGGAGAGTTGCCTTCGATTAGGGCGGGCACGTTATACGGCGATCATATGACTACGTGGGTAACTTAATCATTTCTGGACTGTCACCTCTGCCTCATCCCAGTAGGAGGAGTAGACTCCAGACGCTTGACGTTAAAGAAGATGACATGCATGCCAAAGGTCTAACTACCACGGATGTCCAAGGCTGCTTGAAGTAGAGGAGTAAAACCTGGAAAGTGGACCCTGGACTATGATTGTGAGAAACCGATATGATGATGTCACGTACTATCTATGAGCCCAGTTACTGGATAAAAGCATATATTTCATGGCACCAATAGTCCGAAACTTCGGTCCACTACTTCGGACGTACGTTTCACGGCTACCCTTTACAGGATATGCACTTACTTTATGGTTCAATATGAATACATTAACAAATTAATATTCCTGCCACGTAATACTGTCTTATTTTGTTTAAACGACTGCCATTAAATGCGACGGAAAATATATTGCCGACATTTTCTCGCGTTTTATAAATTACAGGTTATGTAAGTAAGCTAAATACATATTTCTTGTTCCTTTTAAATGCCTTTTAAGACTTGTGGTGTATACTTGTTATTGCACTGTACGTCATGCTTGGGAACACACAATATTTATTGTTGAGTTTCAAGTGTAGGTAATTTTATCGATTTAGTGAATAATACATACATTACAATTGAGTATTGGGGCCCCTCAAAGATCTACGGAGCCTAAGCGAAACTGGTACGACTGGTGATTACCGGAATAGGAACTGGTGTAAATTTTCCTCTAGAGGTTAGAATGGACTAGTCTGAAGTTGCTCCAGTAAAAACCAAGTGCCTCAAACTTAACTGAGGTGAGAGAGCCGATACACGTAAAGTCTATGATTTCGGTTCCACGTTATAGGGAGCGAGGACATTGACGTTAAGTGGACAGTGTGCCATGGTTGTTTGTCTGCTGTCGGATAGAGAACAGCCCTATTCCTAGGTAGCCTTGTAGGAAAACCCATGAAAATAGATGGAGAGGCCCTATTCTGGTACTACTACATCCTATTAATTATAAATTACCTTAAGAAGCCTAATATCGTGCACAAAGTTATAATCAGAAAAATTGGACAAACTATGCCGTTAAAGCTCCTAACTTTTTTTATATAGGACACGTCAATTTGACTTTAACTCGCCTGATGGTAAGTTGAAGATAAAGTCTAAGCAAAGGGGGTCACCAATACATACACGTACTATGATAACAATGGTGGCACACAGCTTCACGGCCTCAGGAGATGCTTTTTCACGCCCTGCTGATCCTCGCGCATCCTGTCAGCTACGAAACACTGAATAGTCGGTGTTTACTATTGTAACAACTTTACGTATAGCCACCAATTTTTTTTAATATAGGACACGTCAATTTGAATTCACCTCGCCTGATGGTAAGCTGAAGGCAAAGTCACAGGAAAGAGGGTCACCATTATATACACGTACCATGTTAACAATGGTTGCACTCAGCTTGACGGCCTCATCAGGTGCTTATTGACGCCCCGCTTAAAGGACTGAAGGAAGAATGAAACACGTGAGCTGGCAGGGAATTCCAGGACCTAATGGTGCGACAAAAAAAAACAACTACTTTGTTATTAAGTTATCAAAATACAATAGAGGCGTTGTTCCACAACGTATGATGTATTAATAATGGACACTACAACCAAATAACGGTCTATCACGAAATATTATGAGTGTCGTTAACAATAATACATGTAATAAAATGATGACGAATGGACGGTAATGGACGCATAATTACTCAATATAGCTAGGTCAAAAGTTTGGTCATAGAAAAACTAATAAATAGACATTATTGGACAGCCTCATTATTTGAAGCATTTGAGCGTACAGAGTTTATATCTAGACGAAAATAATGATGAATGAAAGATATGAAAAGAAATGGAGTACATAAATATTTGTGATGCTCATGCAATTTTTTTTTGTAATGACTATATTTTATTTTTAAATGAAATGACACGAAGATCAGCTATTATATAAATCAACTTGATTATGAAATCTGCAAATCCGTTATTATTCGTTTTCCATTGCCTGTTTTTGGTGGTTCTTGATATTTAAAGATTTATTGTTTTTTTGAAGTGAAAACTTCTTTAGCGGCGTTGGATGGGTAAAAAATGTTAAACTCGCGTCAGGATTACTTGACCTTTGAACCGTAACCGATGACTGACGTCATACAACATTACAACAGCTACAGATCGTTTATTTCGTTAGATGCGTTAAGAAGCTTCGTAGCTTCACGGTAAACGCTTCGACTGTAAGTCCTTATGGTTTCAGATACTACCGGGTTCGAACCTGAGCATCTAACACTTTTAGTGATTATTTTTACTTTTTGTAATTTATTACTTTTTGTGATTATTTTTTCTTCAATATTCATTAATTTCTTCTGACAGAAAATTAGTGATAGGTTCTATGATTGGCGCTATATTATAGGTATGGTATGGTGTATTCTTTTTATCCTTTTCTCTGTATATAGCGAAGAAAGAAAGAAAGAAAATGTTTTTACTTCTGCCGGCACTCCCGGAGTGTAACCCGTCTTTTTTTTTCTTTATTTATTTTATTAATAATAATTTTATTACTTTTTTTATATAATTTCATTACTTAGCTTCACCATGTCAATTGTTGAAAGCCAGACAGTATAATTTCAACTGGGAGTAATTATATTTCAGATCTCATGGACAAACATTCCTCACTTAGTAGAACAAAAGGTACAAAACAAGGTGTTCTGAATGTATGTAAGATGTTCACGTATGCCACATCACTGAGGTACATTGCTATAGTCATTTAAAGTTTTAATGCCTAAAGTGACGTGAACGGTAGATTAGTTATAAAGGGTTAAAATGTGGGCCCCACATTCCATTGCTGGACATAGGCCTCTTCCTGTATTGGGAGGCTTATTGATATATTTTATTATTCACACTGATCTTGAAGTTATTTAGAGAGAGTGCCATAACATTAAAAGAGCTCTTCGGAACATTCGTCGAGGTAGATGCGGTAAAATACTGCCAAGGAGGCAACATTTCTCTTAGAATAGGTTTCAGTGTCGAAGTGATCGATATCTAAACGTTCTGGTAATGAGCTCTGTCTGTATGGGCTCCAAATTATTTCAGAACAGCTACGTCGTCTCTAATGATGGGGTAAAATGCTTAGTCAGCAGCATTAGCTCAGTGGAGTAAACGGAATAGAGATAGCTTTTCATTTTAATAATAATCCTAAGAATATATCTTAGGATTATTATTAAAATGTAAAGCTGAGTCTATGTTCAACTGTCATCATCATTTTGCTTGCATCTGTAGTGTGTTAATGTCAGTGTTCGATTCTCTCCTCGTGCACATATCTGTATGCATAAATAGGTATGTCTATTTGCATTGGTTTGAGTATTTCCGTGCCTGGTAAAGCACGTTAAGACGTTGGTCCAGGTTGTCATACGAATATCTATGGCAGTCGTTACGGGTAGTTGGAGCCCAAAATGTCCAACTAAAGGGTAGCTTTAAGGATATAAATATTTGTATTGAGTGAGATTAGAACTGACCACCTCTAATAGAACAGTTGAACGCTTCACGACCAAGCCTCACGGTCGTCAATCACCAAAGCCTACTAAAAGATTTTATTCTCCCAATAATACTCCCAAAACCAAACTAGTACTAACAAGTAGTACTAAGTTTTCCTGACAGTAAATAGCCAATCGAATAAGTTTATTTCCGAGTTACGTGCCGGTGTCAATAGATCCATCTGGCGGAAGGGTTGGACAAACTCGTAAATTCATTTACACAACTTTTTTTCTGAGATCACAAATAAGTGTCCCTGTTCACCTTATTGTAATAAGTAACTATAATTACTAATAGTTTCCTGTAGTTAACAAACATACATATATTTACGCCTGTGAAGCCCCGAGGGGGTAGGCTTAGGTGTATTACCACCAACATTTCGTCAACTATGATTTTCGGCTTACGTAATAGAGGTTTTACTATAAGAAGAAGGAGCCAATGTCGTCGATTGGGCACTTTATCAGGAGTAATGTTTGCAGTCGCATGAAGAAGAGTCCTATTCCTTAATCGCCTTCTATGAAACCCAAGGGAAGAGTTGGGAGGGGGAGGGAGGAGGGGGCTATTTTATTCTCCTAGTTACCTGACACTATTTAAACTGAGCTTTTAAATCTACAATAATAAAACATCGGTTGCATACGTTCTTCTTTTATCGTTTATATTTACTTTAAATCATCCAAGTAATTACTAGAGGTCGACTGGGAGGAATTTTTCAATGCCTAAAGTTGCAGCCTCTCCCCCTCTTTTATGTTATTTTTGTATGTATTATATAGCGTAATATTTTATTATGTAATATTATTCTGTAATATACTTGTAAACTAAAAAATAAATGTAATGAATTACTTTAAGACTAATTACTTAATTAGTATTCGTGAGAATTTTTGCACGAGAAAAAGGCGCACGCTTTACTCTCAGTAGCAGTCGCTACCGTTAGAGTCAAAATAAACCAAATATCAAACGTGAAAAAGCAGACCGTGAGCTTTAAAGTACAAGCTGTAGTTGTAACAGTGATTAAATATAATGCTAAGAGCTATTAAAAGTTCACTTATTCAAATCAACTGTTCCATCCAAAGGTTGTCTCAAAGACATCTATTTCAGCGATAAGAGTGCCTATTGTACTACTATTTAATCAAGTGCCATTGTGAAATGTAAGTATGTATGTATAAATATGTTCACGATAAATAATTATCTGTCTATCTAATTCACAATTAATCTTTAAATTAAGATATTATAAGGATATATTTTATTTAAAGCTGGCTGTTGCTCGCGGTTTCGATTTTGAGCCAGTTCCTGCAAACTAAACTACTAAAAAATCACCCAGTATTTATCCATGCTAATATTATAAATGCAAAAGTAACTCTGTCTGTCTATCTGTCTGTCTGTCTGTATGTTTTTTTTTTTTTTGAAGTGAAAACTTCTTTAGCGGCGTTGGATGGGTGTAAAATGTTAAGGAAGCGTCAGGTTTAGTTGACCTTTGAACCGTAACCGACGACTGACGTCATACAAGATTAGGTACAGACTATGTATTTTGCAAGTTATAATAGATGTCGTCGTAGCGTAAGCGGTAAGCACGTCGACTGTAAGTCCTCATAGTTTCAGATAGTATCGGGTTCAAACCACCTGGCGTTCAGGGATTTTTTGTGATTTTTTTTCTTATTATAATTTATTACTTTTGGTGATTCTTTTTTCTTTTTGTAATTTATTACTTTTTATGATATTTTTTTCTTTTTGTAATTTATTATTTTTTGTGATTATTTTTTCTTTTTATAATTTATTAATTTCTTCTGACATAAAATTAGCAGAAAATAAGTGATAGGTTATAGAACCTATCACTTATTTTCTGCTAATATAGCGCTAGTCATAGGACTAGCGCTATATTATAGGTATAATATGGTATGTTCTTTTTTATCTTTTTCTATGTATATAACGAAGAAAGAAAAAAAGAAAATGTTTTCACTTCTGCCGGCACTCCCAGAGTGCAACCCGTCTTTTTTTTTTTTTTTTTGTGTTAGGTGTGTGCCTAGTGGGCCTACCAGTCCACCCGCAGTGGGGTGGCCCGCGAAGCTGGACCTATTCTTATACACTCCCTTGCAAAACAAAGGCTTGATATGTCTATTCTTATGTGTTGCATTAAATGATGATACAGTTCCCCTTTTTTGGGGGTTTCGTTCTTTATTTGAGACATTACATTTATTGAGTACAGTGTTTTAAAACTAATACTAATACTAATACAATAATTAAAATGCGATTATAATTGGTTTGAAATATAGGGTTAAAAACAGATAATAGTTAAAATACAATTAAAATTTCAATAAAATACAATTAAAATTCGGCTTAAAATATACAATTAAAACATTTAAATAATTAAAAATAACATTAAAACTCTAGAAATAAATACAATTCGGTTAAAATTACGGTTTAAAAACAATTGAAATAATTAATTAGCGGTGAAAATCCAATAAAATACAGTTAAAATACATCTATATACAACTAAAATTACAATTAAAATTCCACACTTACAATAAATAATACAATTCAAATTTAAAAAGCCATAATTACATTAATATATAATTTAATAATTGAAATAAAATATGATAAAAATAAAACCCACAATAATGTAAAAATTCGCAATATTTAAAATTTCCATAATTGATTTGTACTCAGTTTGGAGTACTGCACCCCTCCTAGAACGACGTCGTTTTCGGTGACGTGCTGGAACCGCCGTATGCTGGCAGCGCAGCGCGCTTATCATACGGCGTCCAACACGTCACCCGTCTCTGTTCCTCGCCATACAATTTTTAACTATATGGGTGCAGTACTCCAGAAACTGTTCTCTCAGATTGTCATCTTTAAAAATTTCTAATAATGCCTCTGCCTTCACCTCTTTGCCCATTCTTTGCTCCAGATTGTACCTAACCACCCCGTTCGCAGGGCAGTCAAATAGGAGGTGCGAGACCGTTTCGTCCTCAGTCGGACTACAGATGCACGATGGGCTCGCCCTGCACTTGAATCTGTACAAGTACGAGGCGAACGCACCGTGCCCCGTGAGGACCTGTGTGGTCTCGTAGGTGAGCTGCCTTTTCAGGGCAAACTTGTACGCGGTGAACACATCAGGGAAGAACAACTTAGTGCCGCTGGCTACCGTCCCCGACTGATAGCGCCGGTTCCACTCGTCAAGCGCCCCGTTACGGATCATGCGCTTGACGAATGAGACCGGCACCCTGTCGTAAACAGGCCGGACCTTGGATCGGAGCGCCGCGACTTTCGCCAGCTCGTCGGCCCTCTCATTCCCCGCTAGGCCTGCGTGAGCCTTGACCCAGTACAGAGAGACTTCTCCGCCATGGGTCAATGCTTCACGCAGGTTCGCCCTGGCTTCAATCGCCAGGGGATGCGGGGAATGGCTGTTGACAACAGTCTCAAGGGCCGAACGAGAGTCGCTTAAAATGGCAGAAGCTCCTCGGTGCTTAACTGCAAGCCCCGTGGCCTTGCATATGGCCAACAGTTCCGCCTGGTAGACAGTGCAGTACGGCGACAGGGCAAGCTTGACGGCTTTGGTTTCGGTGTCACCATTCCATATAGAAATGGCGGCACCCACCTTGCCGTCAATCTTGCTCCCGTCAGTATAGTACCGCACTGCACTGTCCACCTGCTCGACCTCTTCAGCGGTCGAGAGGCAATGGAACTGCAGGCACATATGGTCGGCCGGATGGGGCCTGTCTCGGAACGGTGTCGGTGTCTCTATTTGCCGATCCGCTAGCTCCGGCAGCTCAGCCCCCCGTCGGCACTCGTACAGGGCAGCATTCTCCCTAATACGAATGTCGAGGGGGAGCAGCCCGGCCAGAGCTAGGGCGGCGTTTAGAGACACTGTCCGGTAAGCCCGGCAGAGCTTCTGCGCGAACCCGCGTTGCACGGCCTCCAACCTCTTCCGCGTTCCGACCTTGTTAGTGGACGGCGCCCAAACGGCGGCGGCATACGTGATAATGGGCTCCACGGTGGCCGTATATATTATACGGACCACCTCCGGGTGGAGCCCCCAGCTGGATCTGGCAGCTGCCGATACACGCTTGTAGACGTTCAACGCCCTTTCACAAACGCTTCTGACATGGGCGTTGAACGTCAACTTGCTGTCTATCAGCAGCCCCAGAATCTTGATCTCCTCCACCGCGGCAATGGCGACTCCCCCCATGCTCAGGCGTGGGGTGTCATACTTAAGCTTATTGGTAAGCACCATTGCACTTGTTTTGTGCGGTGCAAACCTCAGCTTATTTATGACACCCCACTCCCGCACGTATTCGAGCGCTGAATTGCCGCGGCGTTCGATCTCCGCTGCGGTGGCACCGGAGAAGACGAGTACTACGTCGTCGGCAAAAGCCTGGCAGTACTCGCCTCTCCGGGTCAGGCCAGCAAGCAGCGGGTCGATGAGGAGATTCCAAAGCAGGGGTCCCCCTATGGAGCCCTGCACGCAGCCTTTGCTGCACTCCCTGGTGTGCTCAGCCCCCGCGTACCGGACCGTTACCTTTCTCTCGCTCAGGTAGCTTCGCAGTATGGCGTCGAGTCGTGGTGGGCACTTGGCCCTCGCCAGCGCGACCTTCACCGCGGGCCACCAAGCGCTATCGAAGGCGCCCTCTATGTCTAGCGAGACCATCGTAACGAGTTTTTTCTCGCGAATTTCAGCTCGTACGTGGCTCACCAGATCATAGAGGGCGTCCTCGGTGCTGCGCTGTGCGGTGAACCCGTACTGGCGAGGGCAGAGTGCCGGCGCCAGATGGTGGCCGAGTCGTCGTACCACCATCTTCTCGAGCACTTTCCCCATGACCGGAAGCAGCCCTATGGGTCTGTCTGTATGTTACGCTTTCACGCCTAAACCACTGAACCGATCTTTATGAAATTTGGTACAGAGGTATATTAGAGCTTGAGAACGGACATAGGCTACCATTTATCACGAGAAAGGGGGTTTAAGGGGGGAAATAGGGAATGAAACTTTTTATGAAAATTTGTCATTTCTGAAGATATCTTAATGAAATTTGGTACAGAGGTAGATTAGAGCTTGGGAATGGACAAATGCTACCTTTTATCGCAAAATGGGGTAGAAGGGAGGGGGGAATATGGCTATGGGATGAAAGTTGGTATTTTTTGAATATATCCTGATGAAATTTGGTACAGATATAGATTAAAGCTTGGGTACGAACATACGCTACCTTTTGTCGCGAAAGACGAGGATAAAGGGGTGGGTTATAGAGGATGGAAGTTTGCCAGTTTTGAAGACATCCTGATGATATATTTGGTACAGAGATGGATTGAATTGGGAACGAACATAAGCTATCTATTGACGCGAAAATGGAGGCATTAGGGGGGGGGGGGTGTAATAAGATATGAAGGTTTGTCATTTTTGATGATATCCTGGTGAAATTTGGTACAGACATGGATTATAGCTCGAAAATGGACATAGGACATACCTTTTATTGCAAAAAGGGAGTTGAAGGGGTGGAATAGGGCAAGGGTATGTAAGTTTGAAAATTTTGAAGATATCTTGATGAAATTGGTATAGAGATGGATTAGAGGTTAGATATGGACATAGGCTACCCCTTATCGCAAAAAAGGGGCTAGAAGGGGAAGGGGGAAGCGGAATAGGCCTATGGGATTAAAGTTTATAATTTTTCACTGGCGCAAGAAAGGGGGTGAATATGGCATAAATAGTAAGAATTTATTTTAAGATGTCCTCATGAAATTTGGTACAAAGGTGAATTAGAGTTTCGGAACGGACATAGTCGAGTAACGAACCAAATATAGAAGCGAGTGTAGAGGCGATTAGAGATTGTTATAGGGACGAGTGGACAGGCGTGTAAAGATCGAAAGTCGAGTAGAGTCGACTACAGGAGCGAGTAGATATGCGACTAGAGAGCCAAATAGAATGCAGTAAAGGGTTGAGTAGAGAGGCGAGTGGAAAGGTGAATGTAGTGGCGAGTAGAGTTCGAATAGAGAGTTGAGTAGAGGTGCGAGTAGATAGGCGAGTGGGGAGAGTCAAGTATCGAGGCGAAAAGAGAATCGAATGGATGGGCAAGTAGAAAGGCCAATAGAATGGCGAGTTTAGAGAAGGGTACAAAGTAGAGTAGAGAGGGGAACAGAGAAGTCAGGGGCGAATCGAGTATAAATTCAACTATAGAGGCGAGTAGAAAGTCGAGTAGAGAGTCGAATATAGAGGCGAGTAGAAAGTCGAGAACAGAGCTGAGTACATAGTCAAGGACAAAGTTGAGTAGAGAGGCGAATTTAATGCTCGGATCAACACTAAACGATAACCGACATCCACGCGGGCGGAGCCGCGGGCAACAGCTAGTATAATATATATTTACTTAGTATCATCAATACAATCCCCTTTTTCTTTTGTTTTTATTGTGGTTACGTCAACCCGACTTCTCCTCACCGATATAAGCTAGAATGTAAAGTCCCAAGAAATGGAATCATACACATCAAGAATAATGATAATATGGAATAATTCAACGTGACAGCCTCTTCCAGTTAATAAATCCAATCTTTAAACGAGAAATTCTCCATAACAGAAACGGCTCCAACGATTTTCATGAAATTTCGTATACAAGGGGTTTCGGGGGCGATAAATCGATCTAGCTAGGATTCATTTATAGAAAATGTAATTTTATATAAAAGAAAATAAAAAGAAATATGACTCTTCCTGCCATGTGAGCAACTAACTGCTTTAAGAACCCAACAACACTAAAGCCTCCAACAGATGGCGTTGTTACAAAAAAAACCGAGCGACAGGTATCATCATCATCTTCCTTGCGTTAATCCTGGTCGCTTTCGAGGTCTCCCCCTTGGAGTCCGAGGGCCGCTTTTTCCAGTCTGCGATGCGGCTGAACTTCGATATTTTCCGTGAAGTATTTTATTTTGCGTTCATATTTATTTTACAGTTATTTAGTAATTTAAGGTTTCAAAATGAAGCGCTCTGAACATTCTTAAATACATTGATATATTGCCCCTTATATCTCAATGCCTTCATACGTAAAATAAAGCGTGGTTCAATAGAACCTACATATTTCAAAAGCTTCACTCAGTTTACACATACTCGTATTTATGCTTCTACGAATCCCGATGCAATCTCAATTCAGTATAACAGATACCTTCAATATTCCGAATTCCCAATAGCACAGTCAGATATTTACCTACAATTCAAGACTAGTACCGATAGATTCTAAGCTGTCTAGAGCTCAGCTACCGATATATTTTGTAAGACATTCATACATACATATAATCACGCCTTTATCCCCGGAGGGTTAGGCAGAGGTGAATTAACACCTACATTTCACCAATTTGTATTCGGTCCCACGTAATAGGGGGTGAGCCTATTGCCGTATTCCGGGCACTATTGTTGACTCGAGCCATGCATCTGAGGCTGAGTCTGGGCTGTGAATATATGTATGATGTTAAAGTTAAACAGCCCTATCCCTTAATCGCCTTGTACGACACCACATGGTGTGGCACAAGGAGACTAAGGTGTGGCTTAACGTAGGTGTTACCAGTAAGTTTTAACAGTAAGTTTTAACTAAAATACAAATTATTATAGGAGTCAGTTATGTTGATACAGTAAATTTAGTTTAGTACTTTTTTTTGTAGTTTTTGTATAATCTTTTAGGTAGGTAATGAAAAATACTTGCATTATGTTACATTAACGATTTTGAACACAATTTTTTTAATACTTCTCCACTTAAAAAGGGCAGAGCCTTTCGAAACCGGCGGGCTAGCATGAAAGGCCAGTAGAGGAAGCTCGGGATATGTGTAAGGAGTGAAGCATGATGGTGGGTTGTTGTCTCTGCTTACCCCGGAGGGAAATAGGTGTGAACATATGCATGTTGATATGTCGCGCTGAATGCAAAAACTACTGAACTTATATTGAGAGGGTTTTTATTCATCTTTTCTTCATTTAATTGCAATAGGTTTTACCCTGAGATATGACTAAAAATTGTCATAACACACAACTGAGCGGGCGAAGCTGTGGGCATTAGTTAGTAGATATAGTGAGTAGTTAAGTATCTGTTTCGTTGAAAAAAAAATGTCTTGACTTTTTACGTATTTTTTGTCTTATCTAGTACTTTGAAATGAAATACTGTTATCAGCAAAAGATTTATTCTCTGGAACAGCCCCCAAGTGACTTATTGTTAGAATAATCGTATTTGTTATTGTATTTGGGATATAGGACATACACTCGAGAGCAATGAATCCGGGTCACTCAAAGAATCCAAAAAATCTCGGAAAGTAAGAATGCTAGGTTAATGCAATAAATTGTATTTAATAGACAATTTAATACTCCTTAAATGAAAGTATGAAAACTTCTTAGTTATTGTAAAGGTATATCATAAAAAAATCAAATTTGAAAAGGGAACACTGTCGAAGATGGAACTACGAAATTACAGGATTTGTTTTTGCTTTTGTTTGTAATCTGTCATTTATGTTGGTACATAAACCAGGTTGATAGTGCTCAATATTCATTATTCAAGCTGAAATCATGTCGCTTACACTTGAAGAATGCACCAGAATACTTACATTGGTGGAAACCGGCCGGAGTCAGCGCGATACAGCCAGGACTGTCGGTGTGTCGCTGTCAACAGTACAAAGAGTTCTCCGACGTTACGAAGAAACTGGTTCTAACCTACGCAGACCAGGAACGGGCAGAACTAGGTGTACCACAGCACGAGAAGACCGATACTTGGTGAACACCATGCTTCGAAATCGCTTTCTCACAGGAACTGAACTCACAAATCAGTTTCGACGCCTCGGAGGAAGTAACCCAAGTGCATGGACAGTAAGACGTCGGCTTGCTGAATCTAACTTAAAACCCCTTAGACCTGCAAACGGCCCTAAACTGGAGCGTGGCCATCGTATTTCAAGACTAAGATATGCCCAGAACCACGTAAATTGGAGTATTGAAGATTGGTCGAAAGTTATGTTCTCCGACGAATCAAAATTTATGCTCTACAAGCACGATGGAAGACACAGAGTGTATAGAAGACCAGGGGAAAGATTCAAGCAAGCATGCATCGAAGAAAAAGTAGCCTACGGTGGTGGGTCTGTACTTGTGTGGGCCGGAATTTCCTCTGAAAGTCGCACAGAGCTGGTGATCATAGAAAACGGCTCTTTAACTAGCGTAAGATATGTGGAAGAAATCCTCAACGAACACGTTGGTCCATTTATGGTCAATTTGGGTGAGGATGCTATATTTATGCATGACAATGCCCGACCTCATACAGGTAGGATTGTGAATGACTACCTTCAAGAGATGAACATTACTTGTATGGAGTGGCCAGCGCGCAGCCCGGATATCAACCCGATCGAGCATGCTTGGGACGAGCTAGGGAGATGCGTAAAACAACGAAACCCTCCCCCAATCACGCTTCCTGAGCTCAAAATTGCTCTCACAGAGGAATGGGAGAATATTCCCCAAAATCGTATAAGGAACTTGGTGTACAGCATGCCAAACCGCGTAAACGCAGTAATGGAAGCACGAGGAGGTAATACGAAGTATTGAAATTCAAGAAAATCGTCATAAAGTTCAAAAATTTCATGTTTCCTATTTTTGTTTTAAGGAGAGATCAGCAGTTTTTTTTCTTTATGTAATTTTGTGTAAATAAAATGTATGGTGACTCATATTTTTTTAACTTTCATTTAAGGAGTATTAAATTGTCTATTAAATACAATTTATTGAATTAACCTAGCATTCTTACTTTCCGAGATTTTTTGGATTCTTTGAGTGACCCGGATTCATTGCTCTCGAGTGTAGATGCATCATATTTTTGGATGGACTAAATGTGGTTTTGGTTTACCGTGCGATAAGTGGACATATTATATGCTAATTGCTACTGTATTTGAGGTATATTTTATAGCTTCACATTTATTATTTCTTGCGATTTTTGTCCATATGACCCAAAAATATGTCATCATCATCTCATGCAATAAAAACTAATTTATGAATATAATTGGGTACTTGACTGTCTAGTTGAATTCTTTACATTTTCAAGGTAACTTGTAAAACATAAAAATATGACGTCACGCTTTTAATTGTCAAATTATAGATTGAATGTGTGATTAAAAATAAATAAAACTAGACGAAAATTTTACCATTCTCAATTTAATAAACTCGGTTAAATAAAATTTGTTTCAACTACAGGTTTTTTTTAAAGCAAGAACATAATTATGGACATACAATCATGCGTACATAATACTAATGTTTATCTCCGCCGTAGTCTGATATATTATAGTGCCTTTTTAATTCAGTCAGGTAATATATTTAGGTACCTCCCGCGACACAGGTTCAATGTAGGTACTCAAATTCATTAAAATACTGAACTAGGTATTGCTTATTAAATTATTTTAAGCGTGGGTTTTGTACGTGACCTTAACGTAAATAGGGCTAAATATGCTTTAATGTTTCACAAGTTTATTTTAGGGACATGATTTAACAAAACATTTTCTGTGTAGGTAATTGTGTGTGAATATAGGGAAATCCCCACGGATACCGGATAACGAAACCCTCCGGAGCAGGTGACGGGCGGGTCCACCCGTCACCCTCAGGCCCGCGCTCATGGGGGCGGAGGTCGTTCTGCGCTCTTCGACACCCGAGCCGCCTACGAACGCGGGCAACGATGTCCGCGAGTCTATCTCGCTTATCGCGCCGCGCCCGCACTGCTGTCGCCTTCACGAGCATGATTTGCTTGCAAAAGAAGACGCTTTTTTTTTTTTTACGTGCGGGAAATCCCCACGGATACCCACCCCTCCGGAGCCGAAGTAGGTTATGTCGGACTCGAACCGACCAAACCGCACGCCGTCTGTGGGTCGATGTGCTAGGCCGGAGGTGAGGTTGTCTTTTGACATATCCCTCGCACCCCGGCTGACCCAGGGCCATTCCTCTCGGTCTGGCCCTCCTCGGGAGGGGGGACCACGCGGTCCCCGACTCGCCCCCGGTATGGGGGGGGGCGCGCATCGTCCCGCGCCCATGCCCATGCCCATGCCACGCTCATGGGGGGCGGAGGTCGGTTTGCGCCCTCCGACGCCCGAGCTGCCTTCGAACGCGGCCAGCGATGTCCGCGAGTCTTTCTCGCTCGCTGCGCCGCGCCCGCTCTGCTGTCTCCTTCACGAGCATGACCTGCTCGCAGAAGGAGGCGCTGGCCGCCCACGCATCCGCGCAGTGGATCATCGCCGCGAGCAGGGTGGAGAGCGTGAGCACTCTCACCCCCAGGGCCATCACAAGCTCCCGCCTCGGCGCTTCAAACGCCGGACACTCGGTGAGCGTGTGCAGCCCCGAGTCCACGCTCGCGTCGCAGTGATGGCACTCGGGCGTTGGCTCTATGCCCATCAGATGCAGGTACCGCCCGAAGTTACCGTGTCCGGTAATGACCTGCGTCTGACGGTACGAGAGGCCACCGTGTGGCCTCTCTAGCCACTCCCCCATGATGGGTCTTACCGCCGCAATCACGGCGTGCCCTGCGCGTGGTTGCTCAAGTCATAGCTCCCACTCGGTCACCATGGCCCTGTGGAGCCGGGACTTCTCGGCCCGAATTTCTTCGGGCTCGGGATCGAGTCCCCGCTCCCGCGCCTTCTTTCGGAACCGGTAGAGTGCCGAAAGGGTCCTCGCTTCCAGGATCCACGGTGGCGATCCGGCCAGGAGACTCGCCGCTTCAAAGGATATCGTGCGGTACCCCCTGATGGTCCTGGATGCCGTCGTCCTCTGCGCCGCGTGGAGCAGAGGCAGGAATCTGGCCCCCAGGGTGTCCGCCCATACGGGGCTCCCATATAGGGCCATGGACCGCACGACACCCGCGTAGAGTCTCCTGCAGGAGTCCTCTGGGCCCCTCAAGTTGGGCAACAGCCTGCCCAAGGCATTCGCCGTTGCCACCAGCTTGGGGCGCAGACTTCGGAAATGTTCTCCGAAGTCCCATCGACCGTCAAGCACCAGCCCCAGGTATTTCAACCGGGGCTTGATGTCGATGGGAGTGCCTCCCACTGTAAGGCTGGCTCCCGGGTCTCGCCTGCGCCGAGGGCCATGAAAGAACATGGCCTCGGACTTGTGCAGAGCCACCTCGAGACCCAGCCGCCGGATCCTTTCCACGACTTGAGCAACCGCCACAAAAGAAGACGCTGGCCGCCCGCATCCGCACTCTCACTCAGCCGATCCGCTCTCTCCCTATATGGTGATGGCACTCGGGCGTTGGCTCTATGCCCATCAGGTGCAGATAACACCCGAAGTTCCCGTGTCCGGTGATGATCAGTGTCTAACGGCACGAGAGGTCTCTCTAGCCACACTCCCATGATGGGTTTTACCGCCGCAATCACGGCGTGCCCTGCCTGATTAGACAACTTTGCATCTCGGTAAGTAATTGAGACTCGAGACGGCGTGCTGTTTTAGTCGATGCGAGTCCAACATAACCATCCCGTCAACATTGATGTATATTGTTACTTTAGTAAATAGATAAATCAGTAGTAGACGCGCTATATCCCCAAAATACAGCATTTGATCATAGTCTAAAGTCTGGTTCGCGTTATTCAATGGCTGACAAGACGTCAACCAATTTTTTTTTTTATTTATATTTCTTAAAATAAGATTAAAAACTTATTATAGAAATGTTGTCAATACAAATTAAAATAGGTTATCTCATAAATACTCTGTGACGAGGCGGTAGTGAACGCTCTGCAGGAGGCGCGGGTTCTATCCCCGCTCATTGCAAATATTTGTATGCATGAATATGGTTATTTGTATTTCGATATCGGAGGATGGATTTGGATGTTTATAACTCAATCACGCTCAAATGGCTGAACGGATTAGCCTGCAAATTGCTACAAAGATACATTATAGTCTACTATTTTCAGTCTTGGGTCTATAGATTCCTATGGGCTGTGAGAATATGACCAGAACATTATCTAGGCAGAGCAACAGCCAGTAGTACAACAAATGAAATAGTAAAATATCATGATATTAATGATAGGATAAAATACAAGATCCATTAGCCTACTTTTAATATAGGCCTATATTAAATTAGACCTGTATTGTTACAGAAAAGCGCCCTGTATACGACTTAAGATACGGTAAAGAAATTAATATATATTATTCTTGTTACTCATACTTAGTTGGTTGACAATATAAACTTGACATATGTTATCCCATGTTATTTTATAAGGCGTAATGATACTGACAGGTGACAGGTATGGTATACAGTCTCGATGATATATGGAATATTATTTAGGGTATTAAGGTGATCAAATATAAATTGTAATCAATGAACTCTTACAAATATTTCTCCACAGTATTTTGTGTATGTCATAATTCTGATACTAAAGGCCTTTTATAATAACGTAAGTATTAGTTATTATGTATATATCACTGCCAACTAGCTTAATCAGCCATCCAATTAACTGCCTAGGCAGTTAACTAATCGGCGCCATTCAATTAACGGCCTGAATGATATTCAGCGGTCTCGTTTATTACATCATTTAATAACCTGGCTGGCTAATGCTTAGGCCAATCTTAAGATGGGGCACTAGCTCGAAATAAGATAGAAAATTACATACATACCATATACTTACACCTGTAAATCTGTTGTTGCTAGTTGGGCTAAAAAGATATGGGAAATAAAAGACAAACGGTCTTATTACAAAACACGGACTAATTGTAAAACCAGGTTAAAAGCGTCTTTAGACCATGGTCTTAATAAAGTCATATTATAAAAAGCGTTTTAGTAGTAAACCATAGATTATCTTTGGTCTAAAGATAAACTTGCTTGACCCCTAGTTTAGCGTTGGTTTAAAGTGTTTAATCACAATAATCACATAAGTCTTCATTATTTAGTTTTCATTATTTAGCCTGTGATTATTACATATTGTTGCTCGTAATGGATATAAACGCAGTTGATGAAATGAATATCAAAGATATTAATATCGTGAAGTTACTGGACATACCACGCTTACTTACCTAACAGAAGATTTTCCAAACGTTTTGCTATGAGACTTGTTGATTTAATTAGTGATTATTCTGAGGCTACGACATAAGTCATATTTTGTCTTACTTTTTCTTCGGAACTCCAACTTTCTGCTTTTCTTTTCTTGTGTTGTTCCATAATAATTAACTTTACAAACAACTTACAGTATAAGGTTTCGTAATTCGTTTAGAACAACGTGGAAAAACTTCGTTCCATTGTAAACATGTATAGATCTTCCAATATTTTATAACAATAATTGCTAAATAAAGGCATGATAGTGATATTTCATTAAACTAAATAAAGATTAAGTATTATCCATGAAGTTGAATTTAATGAAAATATATATCTTCAATGAAAACACTTGTACTATTCCACATTATTTATTAAATTCCTGACCGGTTTCAAATTCTCTCTAATTGACATCTGATACCCAAAAAACATGTATCAACCTTTGAAAATGCCGTAAGGCGAAACCGGTCAGGAATTTAACAAATAATGTGGAATATTACAAGTGTTTTTATTGAAGATGTGTAGCAGGTTCCACCAAGTACCATCAATCAACAGTATAAGCAGTAATGCAAATATATGTTGTAAACATATTTTTCACCAATATTAGTAAATATTATTTATCAATGACTTCAGCAACCTTTTGTTTTCGTAGGATACGGTACGTTGCCATTGAATGGTGACATAATGATCGAACAATACTTGTAGTAAACTGTAGTTTTTATTGAAGCCAAGGTTTAAGTCATATACTATACATACAGATTACTAAAAGTATTGTTCGTTGGTCGGTTTATTCAGTTTTTGTAATAAGAAGAAGGTTTCACCATGGTCTAGAAATTAAGCCTAGACTTTATAGTTCGGGATTAAATCAGACTTAATTTCGTTTTTTGTAATAAGACTGAAATGATCTAGCCATTGCAGTGATTTTTGCGATAGCAGCGGCCTTTAATTAAATGAAAAAGAAGGCTCTGGCAGTCAGCACTCTGCTTAACCGTAAAAAATGCATACTATTACTCAGAGTCCAAATTAATTTAGAGGCTTACATTTTCCGATTTAGACGACCCTTTTGATGGTGTGACCACTAGTACAACACTGCACTATATGAAATTATCTACAATTCGGTCGCATATGCACCTACAAAAGTGATATTTGAAAGAAAAAAGTTCTTTCCCGTTTATCCACGATTAAGTAGAAACTATTGTTGGTGAAGTAAAATGCAGATTCTTGAATACAATTTTTTTTAATCTTCGCAATAAGTACAGGATTGACTATATTTTTATATTTTTTATAAGGCGGGTGCGCGCGCGTTAGTATCGGCGGTTGCTTCGGCTCTGGGCGCGGGGCCGTCCCCCGCGCGCTGCTTTCCCCTCGGTCGCCTAGGGTGGTCAGACCGGTCGTTGACATCCTCCCGGCCCTTGGAAGGACTTGCAGCTTCTTCCAAGACATCATCGTCATCAGGCTTCTCGGCAGTGGTTGGTAGGAGGCAGACCTTGTTGACACCTCTCCGCTCGAAGCCTCGGGAAGTCAGGAAATCGGCAACTCGTACCACCCCGTCATCGCCAGGGTACAGCGTGTGGACTCGACCGAGTCTCCATTGAAGTGGTGGTAGATTCGGTTCTTTGAAGACCACTAAATCACCTTCTTTTAGGTTTATCTGCTTGGACCGCCATTTGGTCCTTTGTTGTAATTCAGACAGATATTCTTTCCTCCATCTCTCCCAGAATCTGCATCGAAGTTGCTCGACTAACTGGTACCTCGTGCTAATATTTTTGGTTTCAGGCATCTGCGGGCTAGGTATTGACGTCAGCGGCCGCCCGATGAGGAAGTGCCCTGGGGTCAAAGGAGAGAAGTCGTTTGGGTCGGGTGATAAAGGAGTTAGGGGACGGGAGTTGAGGATCGCTTCAATTTGTGTAAAGAGCGTACTCAACTCCTCGTACGTTAGACTAGTATTCCCCGCTATCCGTTTCAAGTGAAATTTGGCACTCTTAACGCCAGCCTCCCAGAGGCCACCAAATGTAGGGGAATAGGGGGGATTAAAAACAAACTTTATGCCCTTATTAGTCGTAAAATCAGTGATGCTACTTAGGTCAGATTGCAACACTTTACCTAGCTCATTTTTTGCCCCGACGTAGTTCTTGCCGTTGTCACAGCAAATGTAATCAGGTTTACCTCGTCTAGCGATAAATCTTTTTAGGCATGCAATGAAAGCTTGGGTTGTGAGGTCACTGACCGTTTCAAGGTGCACAGCCTTAGTAGAAAAACAAACGAAGATGCACAGATAGCATTTTGCTG
Source organism: Eilema caniola (assembly GCA_949126895.1). Classification (NCBI taxonomy): domain Eukaryota; kingdom Metazoa; phylum Arthropoda; class Insecta; order Lepidoptera; family Erebidae; genus Eilema; species Eilema caniola. The sequence goes on from OX421476.1 coordinate 4,720,898, forward strand.
TTCTACTACCGCGACCTTTTTTGCTGGCAATCATGAAAGGGCCAGCAAAATCGGTTCCCGTAACCTGAAAGCTATAAGATTGAGATACCCTGGTCGTAGGTAAGTTACCCATTAACGGCTCCATCGCTTTACCTTTCATTCTGACACAAGTTACACACTGTCGTACTAATTTTCTAGCAAGTGTTCTACCACCAATAGGCCAGTACTGTTCTCTGAAGGAGCTGAGAAGTAATTGAGGACCACCATGGAATAATCTGAAGTGCTCATACGACATCAGAATTTTGGTAAGACGATGATTAGCTCTCAACAAAATAGGATATTTTGCATCATAATTAAGACTCGCGTGTTTCAAGCGACCACCTACTCGCAACAGTCCCTGCTCATCGATAAAGGGAGATAACTGCAGTATATCTGACCTTGGTTTAAGTGGTTTCTTTTCCTGAAGTGCATTTATCTCAGAACCAAAAGACTCATGCTGAGCGGTTTTAAGAAGAAACGTTATAGATTGATGAAGTTCAGTTTCATTAAGTGGACCTACGAGTTTATTACGTTTTTTGCAATTATTAAAACTCGGTTTTGGAGTCGATTTTGCAGCGCAAAGCTTCAGTAACTTTGATTGCAAGTCGTGCCCCTAGAACAGCGGCACATAGTTCCAGTCTGGGAATCGTCACAGGTTTTAAAGGCGCTACTCGCGTTTTTGCACATAACAAATTGGTAGTGACGTTACCATCACAGTCGATTGAGCGTAGATACACACAAGCGGCATACGCATCTTGAGAGGCATCAACAAAGCAATGAAGGCCTGTGCAGACAGGAGCAGGGCATAGGACGCACCTAGGGATTGAAAATGAAAGTAACACATCTAAATTCTTAATGATGCTACCCCACGTCTTTTTTATGTTGTTTGGAACCTCCACATCCCAATCTAACTTAAGTTCCCAGAGTTTTTGCAAAATAATTTTAAGTGTAATAGTACACGGGCTTAACAAACCTAACGGATCGAAAATCTTACATGTGTTTGACAACATTACACGTTTTGTGGCCCGTTTTTCACTTTTATTTATGTTTATGTTGAACTTAAGGGTATCTGTACTAGGTGCCCATAAGACTCCCAATACACCCGACTCCTTTGACAAATTAAGAGTGTCAGACTCTGTGGCTTCCTGAAATATTTGCGGACAATTTGTCTTAAATTTATGTATAGGAAAACCAGCTGATTTAAGGACTTCAGTGACCGTCTTTTTTATGTGACCTAGTTCACTCTCAGTCGCAGCACCTGTCAAAAGGTCATCGATATAAAAATCGTTTTTGATGATCTGGGACACAACAGGGTCAGGACATTCCATTGCTAATTGAACTAAACAACGAGTGCTTAAATAAGGCGCACTGGCAGTTCCATATGTAACTGTGTTTAATTGTAGCGTTTTAAGCGGCTTGTTGTCCTGCTCTCTCCATAAAATAAGCTGGAGATGTCGTTGTGACTCATCAACCATGATTTGTCGATACATTTTTTGAATATCTCCAGACAAAACGTATTTATGCTGTCTGTACCGAATTAGTAGTTGTAATTATTTGCTCGCGAATCACTGCATGGTGGGGCAAGAAATACCCGAAATCAGGTTTATTGATCTCAGTTAAGTGACCCAATTGCTTATATTCGTCGAGGAATTTACAATATTCGGTTTTTAAATTAGGATCTTTATTAAGTTTCCTTTCCAGGCTCAAGAAACGCTTCTCAGCCATGCGGTAAGAATCACCAAGGGCTACCTCAGGAGACTCTTTGAAGGGCATGAACACTGAGAACCTACCATCATCAAGACGCTTGGTAGTAGCCGTGAAGTAGCGTTCACAAAATTCATCATCAGCTGATAAAGTTGGTTTTAAGGTTGGAACTTCTTCAAGGCTCCAAAACTTTGCTAGCTGATCACTGATCTCTTTTGTAAAGTTACAATGTACTTGTCGTTCTTTAAGATTATTAGTATAAAGTGGACCTGCTATGACCCAACCTAGCTTGGATTCTTGGAGTAAAGGTTTTTCAGATCCCAATTTAATCTGATTAGAGCACATGAGTTCGAAGAACAACTCTGCACCTAAAAGTAAATCAACTTCTGAAGGGCGGAAGAAGTTAGGATCCGCCAGTTGAATGTTACGAGGTAAGTTAAGTTCTTTTACAGTAATAACCCTGTAATTTTTGGAACAACTAAACATTTAAGACGTGTACTGTATTCGTTAACACGTGAATGTATTGTTATGTCACAGCTATCAGATATGGGCATTTGACAGTTATTTATGCCGGATATACATAAAGTATCCGTACCCTTACTAATGCATCCGATTCTTTCTTTTAGGCTGGACGTGATAAAGCTTGACTGGCTACCGGCATCGAGTAGCGCGCGTGCAAGGTATGTATTTTTATTTTCAGGATTAACAACTTTTACTAAAGCGGTGCCAAGAATAACTTGACCCAAGGACTGAGCAGGCAGAGACACTGGTACGTAGCTACAATGATTTAAGCTTGTGCTCGTCTCAGGTGTCTGAATATCTACATGCAATAACGTGTTATGTTTCTGTTTACAGGTCTTACAGGTGCCGAAAAGTCGACACTCAGTTGACATGTGACCCTTACGCAAACAATTAGAGCAAAGTTGCAGTTTTGCAACTTCAACACATCTTTTTTCAGGAGACAACTGCTTGAACGAAGGGCAATCTATGATCCGGTGCGGCTGGTTACAGAAAGGACAAGAAATAACCGGTTTGTTATTAGCAGAAGCAACTAAACTTTTTGAAGTTTTATTTTGATAGTAATCTTTGTTTTTTGATTCAAGTTTTTTACTATCTTTGTAAGAATTAGGTTTATTGTCGCGTTTATCGCTTCTGGTAATCGACATTGTCTCAAGAATATCCGCACGGTTACGCAAAAATTGCATAAAGTCCGACAAGGTAGGTAAGTCTTTAAATGTGTTTTTATACTCCTCCCACTTACTGAAAGTAGTCACATCTAGTTTAGTAGACACTAGGTATATAATGAGAACATCCCATTTATCGGTAGGCTGGTCTAAAGTATTAAGCGCTCTTAAGTTTTTTGACACATGGTCAATCATGAACCTTATTGCTTTGTGAGATTCACATGAGAAGCATTCTATTTCAAATAACGCCCTTAAGTGGTTATTTATAAGAACCTTTTTATTATCATATCGTTCACGAACTAAATCCCACGCAACAGAATAATTTTTTGAGCTAAACTCTAATGATTTTATTATTAAGGCAGCACTACCCTCCAGAGATGATCTCAAATAATTAAACTTGTTTATGTTTGATATGGATTCATTAGAGTGAATTAACGACTCAAAGGTGTCTCTAAATTCCAACCATTTTATATAATTTCCATCAAAAGTGGGTAGTTTTATTGTGGGTAGTTTTATATTATTTGAATTATGATGACTACACGTATTCGAACATGTCGAGCGAGCTGAATGAAGGCTCCCTTCTTTGTTCTCCTGAGTTTTAAGACATGTGTCAAGTATATGTTGAGCTAACGACAAAGTGCTATAGAAAGTACTTTCAAAACTATCCACTTCAGTATCATCTTCCATAGATGACAACAATTCAATTTGAGACTGAACTTCATTAAACTCAAATATTAAGTTTTCAATTCGCTCTAAACGAAATTTCAATTCTTTAAGTTTTAAGTCGGTAATTTCTTCTTGTGAACACGCATTAAAGATGAAAACGTAATCTTTAAAACGCGTCAAACGACCCTTAATAGTGCCCCGTAATTTAATTAACTCTTTTAATTTCTTTGCCTCCGATTCAGCACTAGAAGTTTCAACCATTTTTAAGACTAATTACGAGATGTAATAAATAAAATGAGCAAGGTAAAATGTGCACCAAACCAGTCACAATAGAAGCAGCAGCGCGCCGTGCAGACACGGAGTGACACGGGTGTCGCGCCTCTGTCCGGTAATATGGGCAAATCAACACACTGCGGCACGGTGCAGCGCCCGGTGGAAAGCAGTTCACAATGATCGTGTCAGTTGCAACGGCCCCTTGCCGATGACGTAATCCGCCTGGAATGTTCGGCGAAAACAATTACTATAATGTTATTTACTACATCTATTTTGCATTTTAGCTTACTTCTAATCGAAGAGGATATACAAGCGAGCAACTTATAAGGTCATAAATATAGTTTGCTTCTAAGAATAAAGTGCAATAATTTTAACAATTAATCGAAATAAAGTGCAGGTAGGTATTTGCAATAAAATTGAGAAGCCAGATAAATTAATAACCGATAGAATAGTTACGTATTTATGAAGCGTTTAGCGTTTATTATGCGTTTAGCTAATAAGTAAAGAGATAATTCACACTTTAGTCCACCGTAGCAAGCAGTGTTTGATTTCAAGGAAACACCTATTTCAATTAAGGCTAACAGCAAGAAATGCGCAATCCAATAATTAAACCACGTAAACGTATAAGCACCGTAGTGTTCGTGCAAAATTTTTAATGTTTCAATTCTATAACGACACTAATTAAAGCGCACAAAAACTAGTCTTACGCACTCGCAGCTAAATTCGCCCATAACACAAAATTAAAGAGGGAATGTTTTAGGAAATAAAGATAAAGGACAGAGCTACTCCCCTGAATGTTATCCAGCCGTCATGCGCCACACCTATTTCTCAGCTCCAGCCAACTTGTATGTAGATGCGTCGTAGGTACAGCGATATTCAAATAATGTCCTTTGAATAACGAATTCTTCTTCGGTGGGAGTGTTTCTTCGTTCTTTATGTGTCCTGTCACGGTCGCCACTTTTGTTGGTGAAGTAAAATGCAGATTCTTGAATACAATTTTTTTTAATCTTCGCAATAAGTACAGGATTGACTATATTTTTATATTTTTTATAAGGCGGGTGCGCGCGCGTTAGTATCGGCGGTTGCTTCGGCTCTGGGCGCGGGGCCGTCCCCCGCGCGCTGCTTTCCCCTCGGTCGCCTAGGGTGGTCAGACCGGTCGTTGACAACTATGAATGGATATAACTACTGAATGGATTTTGAAGTGATATGTTGATTCGCAATTGTTTGAATAGAATTATTGTTATGGCAAAAAACACGCGGGTGGGACCGCGGGCATAAGCTAGTACCTTTTTTGAGTCTAATAAATTATCTTAAATCATGTAAGTCAACCTTCGCCATCAAGGAGGTATGTGTGTATGTAGTCAGAAAGTCAGAAGCACATAAGCCCTAATACGCCTGTCTGTAAAACACCGCTATGTAAAGTGACAAGTAATAAATTCAACTTTCATTGAAGACAGTTCAAGTCGGTGTTCAGTTTCAAGACGAACGTATAGAGGGCGAATGTAAATTAATCTTACAAAGTTGTTCTTAAGTTATTATTTTCATTTAACATCTTTGTTCAACGAGACAAATGGAAAATTGTACAATACGATTACCTATCAAATTTTTTCTTTACATTTTTCTTTTCTCCAAAAATGTTCTTATAGAACATTTTACGAAGAACAGATATACTTTACATTTTGTTCCTCTGACGGTCATTTTGACGAGTAAATAATTAATACTCGTGGCTCCGACTAAACATGACCATGTCCTTTTGCAACGTTTAATCTATCTCTGTACCAAATATCATCAAAAATCCCACCTTAAAAGCCGGCAGAACTCTTCTGGCCCATGGGTGGCGTCGATCGCTTACCATCAGGTAATCCACCTGCTCGTTTGCCTTCTATGTCATAAAAAAGACAGATATAGTTACTTGCGTGTGTTTAAATATTGCATTTGTTTAATCGCGCTGTAATCAGGCTAAAAGTATGAATATTTTGTCACAAATAAACTCGGTAGATGGCGTTGCAATAATTTTTTTATAGTTAAATGTTTTTCTTCTGCGAAGGTGGGACGGGCCGCTAATAAAATGTATTTCTCCTTTACGTGTTTAACTTGTTAAAGTTACACTTGTGACTTTGAAGGCACTTCTTACGAGATAACTGTTGGAGTTAAGTTGGTTTGGATTTGTTGCAGTTGCGAGGGAATCTACTTTACTTTAACTTGTCCAATATTGCACCCTTGCGAGAGTGAAAAGGTAAATACGAGATAAGTTTGTTTTAAAAAGGAACTAGAAAAATCTTTTCAACTCGAGCAGTAAAGCTATTCTACTAATATTATACTCGTACCTAATGAATGTGAATGTTTTTGAAGACTTTCTTCGCTATGTTGCTGTCACCATTTAAAAAATAAACACAAAGAATAGAATTTTGGGCTCTTTGATCTTGAATAACTTTTTTTCCGATCATGCGATCGATGGGTAGATTTCACGACTTTATTATAATGGTAAAGATTGGTTTGTTAGGCAATCACGAACAAAAGGTTTAATGGAGTTGGTTACAATTTCGTGCAGTAATTATTGTCTAGAGTAGCACAATGGTTACTTTTATACCTATACTAGCTGTCGAACGCGGCTCCACCCGCGTGGATGTCGGTTATCGCGAATCGGGGTATGAAAAATAGATGTTGGCCGATTCTCAGACCTACCCGATATGCCCACAAAATTTCATGAGAATCGGTCGAGCCGTTTCGGAGGAGTTTGGCAACGAAAACTGTGACACGAGAATTTTATATATTAGATAGGTTCCCACCGTTTGCGAGAACGGGTTCAGAACTCGACGCGGGTAGAGCAGCAAGCAACAGTTAGTATGTTTGACACTAACAGTTCCCCGCTCTACTTGTTGTACATTTTAAATATAAAAGAATTAAATAAATGTTAAATGCACCTTTATTGTACCTGCCAGCCATTTTTTACATTTAACGTTACCGTCAACGGAACAATTTGTTACGCCTCCATTGGCTATTCAGAATTTTATAACAGAAGAACTCAATAATACCTACCTAACTTGGGAAACAAACCCTAAAAAACTACTTGACCACACGCAAACATAAACATACACTTATATAACGTTTATAACATCAACTTTATTGAAATCTATGATACATAAAAACAATCGTTAAATAGGTAATGGGTAAAGTGTGTGCATAGTACCCCACCTCCCCTTATTCGTATTTAGTTGAATACGAGCCTTATGGTCTGAAATCGCGATAACTAGAAAACGGTGCTCCTCAGGGAAAAGTATTCATACGGTTTTTATAGAGAATTTCACAATGTACAAAATTGTCCGGCATTTTTCTCGCATCGTTTCCGAAATAGACCTACGTAAAAAAAAAGAAGTCTGTGGCCTTTGACCTTGAATTACTTTTTTCCACTCACGGGGTAGACGGGGACGTTTCATGACCTGCATGCGAAAAATCAGCTTTCTATGAAATTTCCAGAAGTTTCATCTGTGTGCTTTACTTCATTCTCCGAACTAAAAAAAATGCTATACATTTGTGTAGATAATATTTGTAGGAGGTAGGAAACGACGGTATTTCCGTCTAATTAAGCAATCCGACTGGGGAAGTACCTCCGCCCTACAGAATACCGCGGACATAATAACCTAGTGTTGTGTGTGTTTACAGGGTCGGCAGCTCGAGTGTGACTCCACTTGGTGTTGCACACGTCTATAGGCCACGGTAATAAGGAAGTGCTGGCCTGCCACCTCAGTAGTATAAAAAATATACTAGTTGACGTTTATACTTTTTAAAATATACAATTTACATTATAGTGTTGGTGTATCGTCCAGGATTTGAAAATGAAAGCAAATATACGTCAATAAAACCTTATCTCTGCTCGTAAGTCGTTATTTACGACATTTAAAATCTAGGGACAGAGCGTCATTGCATTTTTTACGATACCCAAGCGCCGTGATTATTTGTGTCTCATTTATTTTCGGTTTCGACTGTGAATTGGAATGAAATTTGCTATCAGCGACTTTTTAGATATATTTTTATCCCTCAAAGAATACATCTCATTGGAGCTAAGGGTCATCATCATCCTTGTATCAGTTTTCCTTTATCTCGAAGTCCGGGGTTACTTAAAATATGATGTAGCTTAGTTCATCGTCTGTACTATCGTCTGACCTTCAAGCCTTAGTTGTGGTTAGTGGTATTTAGGGCTTTGTTTTGCCCCAAAGATTATTGACTGCTTCTATGTAGTGTAGTGATATTTTTCATAATGTTTTGTACTGTGTCTGTCCTGGTGCTGTTTCATTAATATGGCTAAAAGACAAGAACTTAACGCAACAGTTTGAAGGAAACTGGAATACCATCGGGAATGACAGATTCATTCAATTTGATTATTTATTACCGCTTAGACCATACAAGTTGGTGGTCACAAATATGGGAGACTTATGCCCGTTTGCACTGAACTTAAGAGTATCTTAACCTGATGCCTAAAGTATATAAGACACTCTTAACAAGAAAATGCATTGCACCAACCCTAAGATACTCCTAAACACGCTAAGTCAATCTTAATTCTTATGACACCGAATAAGTAAGTCATAACGTTTTAAGAATCTCCTAACCCTATTTTTTTGACAGTTGTCAATCAATGTTAGGTATTGTTATGTACTGTTTGAAACATAACATTAAACTAAATAAATATATAATCTAAATTTAAATCAATTTCAATACAACGTGACTTATGCGACTGGACTGACGAGACGAGATTGTTTTTTTATAATATTATTTATTGGGGCTTGGCACAAAGCCATCAGCCTAAACCTTAAATATCTTCAATACAATATTTTTTCATGACGATGACGATGAGTGATGATTGCCATGACGATGACGATGAGTGATGATTTCTGCTTCAGTAAAGTTGTGGGGACTTTACTGAAAGCTCCCCCAGGAGATTTGGAACGAACACGAAATGTCACAATTCACTGTAATATCCCACTTTCCTACACTTGTGTGAATTGTCCAAGACGTTATGTCTAAAAATCCAACATTTTTACACATAAAAACTCGAATTCACACCAATTTCAAAAAATAAAATAATACTGCGATGTGCGCTTTCCCGCGTTAAATCATAGACAATCGCTCAATTATCATAGACATTTGGCTAATTCATTCGTTCATTTACACCTTCATTCGCTTTACTAGGCTTATCTTAAGTTAGGAATGCCCTTTTGTAAATATGTTGGTGCAATTGAAAATAAAGTTAAGATTATCTTAGACTTAGGAGTCACTTTACAAGGATTAACCTAAGTAGAGTTTAGTGCAAACGGGCATTAGAGTTTAGACGAAGAAAGGAGACATCTTGAATGGCGAGGGATCTTGGCTAGCATCGGCTTGCCGTATGTACGGTATCCTACGGGGTATTTATTGATAGAGGTATTTATTGATTGTTTTGATTTTTTGAGTGCTTGGAATAATTTTGATTTTTGACTATTTTGATTGTATTGATTATCTTGATTATTGTTTTTATAAATTATAATTTTATTATAATGTTAAAAAATCTCTCGTAAATGCTGACGCCTAAGATACAGGCCATGTCATAGTTTAGGTGGCAGGAATACAAAACTAATGTAAACTAATGTAAAGCCAAAATATTTCATATTTAGTAATGTAACATTATTGTAACACCGTTATTGTAAAAAAAAAAAATATGGATGGCGGCCATATTTCCCGCCACACACCGCATTCTGGCAGCGACATGTTTTGAGGGAGGTTTCGGGCTCTGTCTGTAGGATGCTCGAGCAGGCGACGACCATGTGACGGTGATTGAGCGGTGCGCGATCACGGGACATCGGCGCACTGCCCACCTGATCATTTTGGCGACTTCCTGTAACTACGTATTTTCACGTGAGTTTTTTTGAACTGTATACCTTTGGCCAAAGTCTTATATTGCAAAATATAACTCTAAGATATTATTTTTCGATGACAGCCTCCGTGGCCTAGTGGTAGTGAACGCGGCCGCTGCGCAGGAGGCGCGGATTCGATGCTCGCTCAGTGCAAATATATATTATTGCATTGGTCTGGTCGTGCCTCGGAGAGCACTTTAAGCCGTCGTTTCCGATTGCCATACAAACATCTATGGCAGTCGTAACAAGTAGTTGGAGCCCTCAAAAGTCCAACAACTGGTCTAACTACAATGCTTCGATATCACCTTTGTGTTGTGGAGGTCATATGGCAGTCACTTCACGGAAAATGTCGAAGTTTAGCCAAATCTTCATTTGGACTGGTAAAAGCGGACCCCAGACTCCAAGTTGATAGCTTCGAATGCGACTGGAATTAACGCTAGGATAAAGAAGAAATATATGTTTCGATAAATTACCATATATCTATCTTTTTTCGTAATAACTTAACTTCATATCACTTCAATGTGTAATCTAATATATAAAATTCTCGTGTCACAGTTTTCGTTGCCAAACTCCTCCGAAACGGCTCGACCGATTCTCATGAAATTTTGTGGGCATATCGGGTAGGTCTGAGAATCGGCCAACATCTATTTTTCATACCCCGATTCGCGATAACCGACATCCATGCGGGCGGAGCCGCGGGCGACAGCTAGTTTACTATAATATGTGATAAATATGTTCAAAGAATTTACATTCCTTTTTCACTTCTTATGCTCTTTAAATGTTATTTTAGTCTCTGCATATCGGGACTAAAGTTCCTTATTAATCTCTAGGGACTAAAGTACTTTTTTTTTTAATTTACTTTGAAATCTCTTAAACAGCCAATCACGGTGTTTGTGAATGGTAGGATTATTACCTTTTCAGTGATTGTGACATTTGAAAAAATCTAAAAATCTCATCAATCATTTAATTTCGTGAAACACGAATAATGATATTAATTTAATTAATTATTATGGAAGTATTAAGGATTAATTCATTTTATTATGCATTTCTAATTAGTTTGAAATTATTTTTCAAGTTTGAATCTGTTGGCTAAATATGCAAGCATTTAAAGCGTACGTCACTTAACCAAAAAAAACCGCGGGACAAATTTCTTTGCAATTTGAATTTTGAATAGAACTTTTCTTAGATTAGATTTAAGAAACTTTGTTATTATAAATATTATAATTTTATAAAGAACGTCGTTATTTTCCTCGCATTCAAAGTGAAAAGTAGAGTGCTTAACGTGTAACTAAACAACCATAATGACACTCGAACTATTAGCCACCCTCGCTAAGTTCGGGGGTCTAAAACATCTCGTGTCATTATGGCTTATTTTAGTCCCTTGTTGAACAATCTACTATTGTTTATAACTTAAATTCAGTAATGCCATTACAGGTTATTGCAACTTTAATGTAAAAGGTTTTATTACCCCAATATAAGGCATGCATGTGAAATTGATGGTATATTATTTCTTGTTACACCCCTGAGATCTACCATGGAGTTTAAAGTGATGCTATGATTAAGAGGCCCTTGAACTAATAGTTCAATTGCACACTGTAGAGAGAATGTCCGAACAATTTCTTATCATCACTACATAGTATAAAACAAAGTCCCTATATCCCTTTGTATGCTTTAATCGTTAAAATATGCAACAGATTTTGATGCGGTTTTTTTAATAGATAGAGTGATTCAAGAGGAAGGTTTATATATATAATACACGTTTAATATAGTAGAGGGTGCAGCGGGAACGGGATCTGACGCCACGCGGCCGAAAAAATATTGCCGGTACGAAGTTCGCCGGGTCAGCTAGTCCTTACATAAATAACGTAGCCACCTTCTAAAATCCATAACATCGTTTGTAGGGTGAGACTTTCGTCTGACCGATCGACCCCAACAAACAGTCTTTTTTTTTAATTCTTTTTTTATATACACTACAGTAGATACGCCCGCGGTGTGGTCGCCACTCTGATTTTATGCCAGGAAAACGACCTTCAACGCAGAGCTACGGGCTATAAATATTTTTATATTGAAAAAAATGTATGCTATCAAAGATTCAATAATAATTGATGGATTAAGTTTATTTATCAAGATTTTCCATTTAGGAAATATTGTCGCCAAGTTTCGAATCCGTCACAATATCGCTTGATTAATTACGAAGGGTCAAAGGCCGCGCAATATTTCTTAAGGAAAATCTTGAGAGAGAGGTAAATTTTGAAATGAAATTCTGTTAATTGATTATACAAAATCAATTATTTTTGAATTTGTTTGATAATTACTCGTGACGTGTCTAGAGAAGAAAATACAATAATAGTAGTTAATCATAACTGTCCAAGTATAATATTAAGTTAAGTTAAATTTCTTTGAGGACTTGCGATGGTAGAGTGTTGGACTGCTACGGAGGTCATTTATTTAATTTCCGCTCGGGTCTATATGATAAAATGTGTTTATGATAATAATTATTTATTACAACAATTCTTAAATCAGTCACAAATAAAGGAACATATTGAATACATAATCTTAGTGTAAAATAAACATAGGCGCAAGGTACTGAATAATATTGACAGCCTCCGTGGCGTGGTGGTAGTGTACGCGGCCGCTACGCAGGAGGCGCGGGTTCGATCCCCGCTCAGTGCAAATATTTGTATTTGCATATATATTTAATATTTGCATTGGTCTGGGTGTTTCTATGTATAATATGTATGTATTTACAAAAAAAAAACGTATCTAAGTATGTTTATCCGCATTCTAGATTCCATAACACAAGCTAGTTAAGCTATGCTTACCATGGGTCTAGATAGCGTTGTGTGAAATGTTGTGGGATATTTATCCTTCAACTAGCTTTTGCCCGTGGGCGTGGATATTGGTTATCGAGACAATTCACACAATATCTTTATAAATTGTAGCACGTGTGTTATTCTGGTGTATAAGCTATATTATTGTAAAGTTTTATTAAAATCCATTCTGTAGTTTTACGTGAAAGAGTAACAAATTTCCATCCATTCATCCAGACTTACAAACTTTCGCGTTTTATAATACATACACCGGCAGAATTAGCGGAACACAAATAAAGGAGAGTATAAAATAGTTAACCTTATTTTTAAACAACAACATGTTTAATAACGAGTGTTTCCCCCTCGTGCCCTGATTAAGGTTTCTATCTGAGCACGCTGCGAATGATGATGTCAATGATTTCTTGGGGCAACCTCTGCCATTCTTCAACTAATGTGTTTCGCAGCTCGCCCAGATTGTTAGGAGGTGGCCTTCTTGATTTGACACTCCTCTTTACCAAGTCCCAAACGTGTTCAATCGGATTCATAGCCGCGGTCCATGTTGGCTACTCCATCACCGTGGTTTAGGTATGCCTGAACTGAGCGAGTACTGTGAGCTCGAGCATTATCCTGCATTACAATGCAGTCGTTACCAGTAATTGGGGCAAATGGCACAACATATTCCTCTAAAATCTCCCTGATATACCGATCGGCAGTCAGATTTTTATTTCATAATTATTGTGGTATTTTGTGACACTATTATTTTGAATCTTTAATTTTAATATTTATGTACCTACTGCCAGTGTTCAATATTGCATGCCGAAATCGGTAGAACATGTATTTCTTTAACATCACACAATACCTTAGATGTACAATTAATGTTACATGTTCAGCAATAAAATGATTTGATTTGATTTGAGATTTCCGCCGTTGACTACCATTAACTCCGTGAAAGCTTCTAAACATATGCCTCCCCAGACCATAATTTTGTGTTCCGCTTATTCTGCCGGTTTGTGTTTTAGTAGGATATATTTTTCCTCGTTTACGAAAAATATATTAATTCAAACATATCGGTATGATAGATCAATCATTATGACAGGTTATTTACACTGATTAATAAAATGTGTTTGTTTACCCATATTCATAGCCACGTAATGGAGACGAACCTATTGCGGTCAATCCGGTGTTTTTAGTGTAGTACGCTGCCGTCTACGGCCAATGCTGGCTGAGGTGCGTGCGGACCTGTAGTCTGTTACTCAGAGGCTCTCTACGTATTCCTCTGAATGCTCACTAGGAGAGGGCATTGGGGAGAGCAGGCAAAGGGCTAGCTGGTTCTTCAAGCGTAGTAGAGCCAGTCTTGCACAATGACGTGACGCCCCTCCCCCTTCCTCGGTCGGAATGATCCATCTAAGAATTGTAGATGACCCAGGGTCAGCTGAAGCGCGAGAGAAATGCCTGATTGGGTATCCCTATACCCCGGTAATTGAGATCCGACACGGCGTGTGGTTTTCGTCCAATAGCCGATGGGCGTGGTATCTAAAGGGAAATTCGCACGAAAGATGTTTGAGTTTTGGGTGTTTCTTCGAGTAAGGCATTCTATGGTGATTTTCGTGGCAATTTTCAAAATCAAGTTTATTTTAAATAAAAAAATATTAGTTTTACGTATATTTTACGATATCAATCGTAAAATATACGTAAAACTAATATTTTTTTATGAAAAAGCACCTCAGAGAGCGATATACTTACAGAAATACTCGAGGTTATAAAAATAGAGGCCACGGTTATCACAAAACACCCCACGAAAATGAAAATTTTAATTTAACTTTCTCAAATGAGTTACTTATTATTACTTCATATTGAAAAAAAGTTATTTTATTAGGTAGTAGGTAAAAAAATAGATAGGAAGGCAGAAAACCTTTTTTTAGTCGAATTAGTCCAACATTATTTATTATTTTTTATAGAATTACAAAAACACATAACACTAATTTAAACAAAAAATAACAAGTTCTCTTATCATAATCAGTAATTTGTTAGTAAAATAATCAGTATTTCTTATTATCACAATTATTAACTTCCTTATTCATATAAATTCTTTAAAAAAATGGTCAGATAAGAATCGCTCGAGGTTCTATCAGCTAATTGTCTAAAGAGGAAATAATATTTCTAGTAGTTTTTGGGGTCATCAGTACTTCATATTCTTTGGCCAAGCCTGGAATCCTTACCTTATTTCATTTGCATGGTCAAAAATTGATTGATTGATCCGCGTGGGTCAGAACTACCACGTAAACCACGGAAATCACGACCAAATCCAAATCCTTTATGCTAAAAATATACAAAAACCTTTGAAGCAAATAAACTGTGTTTTGGTTATAAGTTACGTTACCTTATATTTGTTCAGTTCAAAATTTTATTCATTAAATAAATTCACAGACACTGGAAATAATTGTACCACGCAAATCAAAGTTTTGAGAAACCAAACAAACGCAATGAGGTCGTTACCATTATTTTTTGAAAACACGGAGCACTATCACCCAAGCCCTTTGCCCGGCCGTCGGAGCACGGCTAGTTATAATAAGAATTATGGATGACGCATCATCGGGCCGCGAATTTAGAGCTGTGCTAGTGAAATTATAATAATCCACGCAAATCAGCAATTACCTAGGGTCAGTTACATTATATTTTTTTTAGGAAATGTAGTCCATTTAGAACTATGATCTAATTTTCCACAGCATTGTAAACTTCTTAGGACTTAGTGTGTTTTTTTTGGTAAGCCTGTAGCGTTTAGTTTATAATATATAATTTACTAAATGACCAAATCGGGGCTCGGGACACTCCACGAAAATCAAAGATCGGGTTCTTTTATTTTTTTAATCATGTTTAATTATAAAGATAATTAAATAGTAATCAGTTACCCAGTTAACAGAGGAGTTAAAATATGTGCAAAAAAAATTGGCTTGCTGACTTTTGGATTTCTATTATTTTTAAGCTAAGCCGCTTGAAACAGCTGTCCAAAAGAATGACCCATTTATATAGTTTTTCAAGGTAAAACTTAAGACATTCACTAACCCATTCCCAAAGCATATTGGTAGTTAATAAAAATAAAAGTCAAGTGAAGAGAAACATCTAAAAGCTGTACACTTTACCGATTTTCATCAAATCTTGCAGGAGCCGAGAAATTCATGGCCACATTTTGCTCGAGACAACTATTTATCTTAATAGGATATTATATTGACGCTATCCAAAGCTTGTGTAGCCGTAAAACTGAGAACGTTTTGCTGAAGGCGCTAAGAATTATAGCATAGCCGAGAACTCTTTTTATATAGTTTATACGTCATGTTATTTCGTCGATAGAAGATTATCTACAGACTGTTTCGAAGATAACTTTATTCAGCTGAAATTTTTCATAAATGTCCTCTTAGAGTCTATCATATTAAAAAGATATAGTGCAAGTAGTATATAACTAATGAGTTCAACATAATTTTATTTTCAACAATATAGAAAATTGAAGTTGCTTTGTGGACGTTTCAAAAATTTGAAGAGTTGTGCATCGATTTAGCTTAAATTTTTTCTCGTAGTTCAGTGACGGTTTAACTATGGTTTTACTTTTTTCGTGTTGTAATTTGGTTATAGGACTTTCACATAAATTTATTCCGGGTTTAAGCTATGACTCGGGTCGTTAGTTGATTATAACTTCATTATTACAAAGCAGAACTCCAAGAGATATTGCAATTCGATAGAATTTTTAATGCTTTACGTCATTATAACAGGATTGTTCGATTTTCAGTCTACTGCAAAAAGTTATGTAACAGCAGAATCAGCACCTATTTCAACAGTTCCTTGATGTTTCTGTGAGCCTGGTAGTTCATGCAAGAAGTACTAGGCTCACAGAAATCTCGTTTTTTTTTTTAATTTTATTTATTTTCTAAAATATAATACAATCATTCTTACAATGTGTACCCATCCTTAACCATTAGGGGTTTGTCCGGTGCGCCATTGAGCATGCTGGTCAATATTATGCTGCTGTTTAAGGTAAACCTATTTCCTACCTAACTTTCAGACTAAAATCTATTCTATTCAATCTATTGCCAAATTTCATCAAGATCCTTTCCGTAGTTCAAACGTTAAAGATAAAGGTTCATCCATCCGATGTAGCCACTCATTCAAATTAACTTTCACATTTATAACATTAATACGATCAGTATATTGTAAAGCAATGAAGCGACCACCGGAAGCTAGACGGCCATGTTGTCTCTCGCCGGAAGTGTTGCGCCAGCTGTACCTATGCACAATTCTCTTTGGAATACACGACTACCACTGAAGGATGATCTCAATACACGTATTATTATACTTATACTCAATCGACTGCATTGAGAGAGAGAGACTGCATTCAGGCAGAGATCCCGATTGATTTGTCCGCTTTATTTAAAACTAGCTGTTGCCCGCGTGGATGTCGCTTATCGTGTAGTGTTCCCTGGCGCTAATTCAATAATTTTCGCTAATTTTTTGTATTCAAATAATTTGTGGCGGCATGCTCGACCGCCAACCGCTAAATCCGCGTGCTTGCGCGATGCACAGCACCGTGGCTTAGCAACAGAAATAACTAAACTGGCACTTATCTCTATATGCCGGATGGATTTGTTGACATTAATGATCATTGCTCCGCTCCCTTCAGTAGTATCGTGATGATTATGTATGTATTATTCTGATGTATAAGCTATATTATTGTAAAGTTTCATTAAAATCCATTCAGTAGATTTTACGCGAACGTTTAACAAACATTCATTCATCTATACATCGGAACGCTATCTAGAACCAAAGTAAGCAAAGCTGAAGTAGTTTGTGTTTTGGGTACGCAAATACCGATATACATACTTAGATACAATTTTTGTATTGTTAATACATACGTATAAATAGAGACACTAATACCCGTTTGCACTAAACTTAAGAGCATCTTAACCTGATGCCTAAAGTATATAAGACACCCTAAACAAGGAAATGCATTGCACCAACCCTAAGATACTCCTAAACACGCTAAGTCAATCTTAATTCTTATGACACCGAATATCTAAGTCATAACGTTTTAAGAATCTCCTAACCCTATTTTTTTGACAGTTGTCAATCAATGTCAGGTATTGTTATGTACTGTTTGACAAATGACATTAAACTAAATAAATAAAAAATCTAAATTTAAATCAATTTAAATACAACGTGACTTACGCGACTTGACTGACTAGACGAGATCGTTAAAAAAATCCATAGACAATCGCTCAATTATCATAGACAATTGGCTAATTCATTCGTTCATTTACACCTTCATTCGCTTTACTAGGCTTATCTTAAGTTAGGAATGCCCTTTCGTAAATATGTTGGTGCAATTGAAAATAAAGTTAAGATTATCTTAGACTTAGGATACACTTTACAAGGATTAACCTAAGTAGAATTTAGTGCAAACGGAGAGAGAGATAAGACCAATGAAAATATATTTGTAGTGTTGGGACTAGGAAAAAAAATTACACTCTTGAATTACAAAGTTTAATTTAGTTTTATTTACCTTTCAACACCTTATTTTATTAAAACATCTTCAATACATCATACACGTCTTGCCATTTTTCAGCTAGCCCATTTGTCATTACTACTTTCCTCTCTTTTACTCACTCACTGCGTTCGGATATGCATTCAAAACTATCAACCCCACATCTTCATGCATACAAATATTGCCTAACCTCATCTCTACCTAACCCTCTGGGGATAAAAAAAAAAAAAAATATTCCACAACATTTCACACAACGCTATCTAGACCCATGGTAAGCACAGCTTAACTAGCTTATGTTAGTGAATCTAGAATGCGGATAAACATACTTAGATAGGTTTTTTTTTTGTAAATACATACATATTATACATAGAAACACCCAGACCAATGAAAATATACATATTCATGCATACAAATATTTGCACTGAGCGGGGATCGAACCCGCGCCTCCTGCGTAGCGGCCGCGTTCACTACCGCTACGCCACGGAGGCTAAAGGCGTGATCCACGGAGGACAGAATATGATTAAGTAGGCGTGATCATATATACGGCTGTACAAATATTTGTTTTAAATTGTAATTAAACCCATGGCCTCCGACGTAGCTCCAGAGGGCGTCATCATCCCTTATACTTCGCTTTATATTCTTGGCACGATACTAAAATATCGTATGTGAAATCCCTGAACATAGAATCGAAACCAGAATAAACTAATGAAGAAAGAGTATTTACTAAACGATAGTTAGGAAGGGAAGTTTTTCGATCTAACCCGGTGCCCTGGAGAACTGAATTGTACTTACAAGAACCAATTTTAAAGTTTCCGATAGGTCTCGTATAAATTTGATTGGAGCTAGTCGGAGCAAAGTGGTGGTAACGAGGTGTACATAGCTGATTGCTGAAAGGATAGTTCTTTGGCATGTTCCTATCTGTTTGTGTAATCTAAGAGGTCATACAGAGTAGTGCTATT
The DNA here is from genome assembly GCA_949126895.1 of Eilema caniola. Classification (NCBI taxonomy): domain Eukaryota; kingdom Metazoa; phylum Arthropoda; class Insecta; order Lepidoptera; family Erebidae; genus Eilema; species Eilema caniola. Next base: position 4,739,930 of record OX421476.1, read on the forward strand.
TAGTTCTGTGTTAACTTACTCGTTTACCACTCAGCCAAGAACGCCTTGAGCTATTTCTAGTCATCATCATCATCGTTCTTCATTTATAATCATTTTTAATAATAAAGATACGGTAAACGGTGAAGAAGATTACGTGTATTCTAATGTCATCTTGTCAAACTGAGTACGGACACTGATTGCGAATAGTTCCTTTGCACAGTGCAGTATAATCTTTTTCTTTATCCTAGCGTTAATCCCAGTCGCATCCGAAACTTTTCAACTTAGAGTCTGGGGTCTGCTTTACCAGTCTAACCGTAGATTAGACTTAACTTCAATACTTTCTGTGAAGCGACTACCATCTGACCTCTACAAACTAAAGGCGATATCGAAGTATTTGCAGTTAGACTAGTTGTTGACCTTTTTAGGGCTTCAACTACCTGCAACGACTGCCTTAGATGGCAGATGGCTTAACGTGCTCTCCGAGGCACGACCAATAATAAATATGTGCATTGAGCTGGGTTCAAATCCGCGCCTTCTGCGTAGCGGCCACGTTCATCACCGCTGAGCCGCAGAGGCTGTCTGCAAATTACAGTACAATAAGTAATTTGATAATATTGCTTGTGACTTATTGACAATTTGTAGTTTTAGGTTACCTACACCGCACGCTTTTTTATTGGAGATAATTGATTTGAATATTCGTTTACTTTTCATTTTTAATGAAGTTAATTTAATTAGAATACTTAATTATTTGAGTTGTTCTCAACGTTAGTTAAGTGAGATATTAAATACATTTTGTAGGTAGGTATATTAACGAAGAACGACATCCTACAATGTCTTCTATTTACTTCCTATGAATAATGTAGCAACTGTGACAACCCCAGATATTATAATTGAGCGCTCGCCATTTTACATAGAATTATCTTTACATTACACGAGACATTCTTATTTACCTTAAAATAATTACTTTCATGTAAATTTGTACTCGGTCTTGTATGCTTTTGGAGCTAATTTGCATAATTTGACACTGGTTATAGCAAAGTAAATGTTTTATTAATTTTTGACTGCATCATTGAGATTCATCGTGCAAAGAGACTTGTGGATATTTGACTACATAGAATTTTTTAGGTAAAATTTATTACTAATATTAAGATTTAACTAAGATTTAAAATATACGAGAAGTTCGTAAACAACTTGTTGTCCCGGACTATAAGCAAGACTTGACTTCAAATACGTTAGTACTCGCCCCTCCTGTGTTCATCAATTTTTATAGTTCTACTACGCAATAGATAAATCATACATACATACAATCACAGATAATATAATATAATTCTTATACAATTTATCAATACAAGTGCAACAAAATCATGATAAAATAAAATAGATCTAATATATGAAACCGAATTTATATATAGAAATAAAAATATCATGGATTTGTTAAATTGATTGGGAATGATCTAAAGAAAGAAATATAATGGACAATAAAGTTTTCTAATCTTATCTAATCTATAAATAATAATCGCGAACTATGTATCCCTTTTCGAAGATCAACGGGCTCAGACTCTAATAATCTAATTATAGGAAACATAATTGAATGGTCGTATCTGGATATAATAATAATTCTACAAAGATATTTCGTTTTCCATTTGGTAAAAGTAAATATAGAGATCTGATATAAGAATACCTTTTTTTTATTTACTTAGTCTTGCCATAAATATTGTCACGAAGATAAAACAAATTTTATTCCAAGTAATATTTAATACTTTTACAGTGTGTTAGTTTAATACATAAGTATAAAAAATATATATAAAAAGCTCATTCGAAGTGGTCTCCATTGGCTGCAATACACTCCTTTAAACGTTGAGGTCAGTTATCAATATGGGCAAATTCTTCACTGCCAATCGTATGGATTGTTTTAGGGACTCCAAATTATCATGGCTTTTAGAGCAAGCCGTACTCTCTAAAATTGACCATAAATCATAATCCAGCGGATTAAGATCGGGACTAGACGACGGCCGATCTTCAGCTCTGATGAAGTCCGAAACGTTCACTTCCAACCAAGACTGCCGGGACCGTGCTTTATGACCCGGCGCCGAGTCTTGTTGGAAGGACCATACTTGGTTATTGGACATGGTGTTGTTAAGGATCTTTGGACATGGTGTTGTTAAGGATCTTAACTACCTTCTCAAGAAAGGTATCTTGATACACTTGTGCCGATGTTGTGATACCTTTTTCACAATAATTTGGCTCAGTCACTCTTTCATAGCTTACACCCCATCAAACCATCACTGAAGTCGGATAATGCCCACGTTGCACTCTATCGACTAATTGGGAAGCTTCCTTAGAGCTTTGAGCATAAATAAGGTCATTTTGTTTGTCAAAATGTTGCTCAATTGTAAACATTTTCAAATTCGTAAACAATTTTTTTCTGTGACCTCCCTTTGCGTACCGCTTCAGTAGTTGATTCGATTTTACCACTCTATTCTTTTTTAAATTATCAGTTGAAAATGACTAATGCGCCTCTTATAACTGCAAGTCCTAAGTCATCTTTTAAAATACGCGACATGTTTCTGGGTGCTATCTTCATCTCCCGAGATAATTTTTTTTTTGCTTTCGCATAGGATTTCTTCGAGTTCTTCTTACTGCTTTGACCACCTTTTTCGTACGAACACCACGTGGACGGCCAGATCTTTTTATATTAGGTCTCATTGTACCTATTAATATACCCGGTACACAAACATTTGACTAATACCTAGCTTATGGAGAGTTTTAAAAATTGCATTTGGCTCCATACCAACTTTACCACCCCACTCCATTTTAGTATCGCAAAATATTGCACAATGTATTGGCACCAAAATTATAAAACGCAATGAACAATCGTATAAAAATGATAAATTCCAAATACAAATGTAATATCTTTCTTTTAATCTAATTATAACAGTATTTATGGCCAGACCGTATACGTATATAGGACACGTCAATTTGACTTCACCACGCCTGATGGTAAACTAAAGGCAAAGTCTCAGCAAGAGGGTCACCATTACAACATACGTCAACAAAAAATAATAATATTTCATTCATAATTGATACTATTTCTCGTATATTTTAACCGACTTCCAAAAAAAGAAGACGTTCTCAATTTATATGTTTATATTTTTTTAAACAAGAAAAGTTACATGTCAATATTTTTTTTTAAAGAATATTAGCAACCGAAATTACTAATATTCCCTCTAACCCCTCCAACTAAGCAAAATTGCTCGTGCTAGGAGTGGGTTCACGTCGGTAGTGTAATGGCTAGGATTCGAACCCGGGACCTCTCGATCGTAAAGCCGACTCCTTAACCACCACTAAGCTACCGACGCTTACGTCATTAATAATTGCATCACGAAAATCATTCATCCTTTTACCATCATTATACCTTTACTCACGGCAAAGGAGATTCGTATACATGTTTTATACAAAATTATATAAGAGATGTATACGAATCTCCTAATAGTAGTAGTAGTGGAAATCTCCTAGTAAGCAGAAAATATTTTAATTTTATCTTGAGAAAAGCCAGACTCTTTCTGTATTTATTCATATCCCGGGCGACTTATAGAAGGTAATTTAGGGATGGACTGTTCTTCATTCGACAGTCAACATCCAGAAAAAGTGCCCGTGTGATGATAATAGGCTTAGCTCCTTTTACGCGGGATCGGAAATCATAATTGGTGAAATTTGGGTGTTAATACATATCTGCTTAGCCTTTCGGGGATTTATAGATGTAAATATATATTATGTTTCCCTTCTTTGTGTTGTACTTATCAGTTGACTTAGTGTAATTGGGTATTTGACTGACTAGTCCAATTAGTTACTTTTTACTAAACGTCATAACGGTAAGTTAAAAAAAAATTGTATGAAAATGTATTTGTGACGTCATAATATTTAATAGTCAAATCAATAACTATTATAGGTTTGGTGGATGATTAAAAATAAATAAAAACGATAAAATAAGAACCGACGCAACTATTATCATTTTTTTACCATTCTTAATTTAATAAGTTTAGCTAAATAAATTATTTTAACATCAGGAAATAACCCAATGGAAATTTTAATAATAATAATAATAGGGGAGGCATAATACGGCTGGATAGAGATAATAATTATAGTAAATGGCTTGGCTAATTATGTTGATTATCCCTTTATGGCGGCAATAGGTGAAGAGGAGCAATATGGCGGTAACATTCTAATTAAGCTTCGAAGGGACGTCTAAGTGGATACGAAGTTAAAATGATTAATACGTTTATGCTCGCTCCACGTAACGAGATAATAAGCTGTAACTCACAAACTCCTAACTTGTATTCAGAACGGTCTCGAAATATTGAGTTTTTGTTTTTATGTGATGTCAAAAGGTAATTATGTGTACTCAAGTATGATTGTGTTTGGTTTATAGTAGTTATTTCCTAAAGGGAAGGCGGTGGACAAACGCTCGATCTAGTTTGTCATGTATATTATGGGACCGATTGGGAATCCGGCAAGAATTGGGCTGTAGGAATCCCTCGTCACTGCTATTCACCAAAATGTTTGGGGCTTAAGTAAATCTTAACTCTCTGTGCTTACAGGGGCGGCAGCACAAATGTGTTGAACATATTCACACGCCGCGGTAAACTGTACCAAAAATGCTATTATAAAATCCAAAAATAATTAGATGACATAAACATAGCTTGGAAGTAAGCTGTTCTCTCAACTATGCCACTCAAGCAAACTATTGTATTTAGACTGAGTAGACTTTTTTTTACGCGCGGGAAATCGCCACGAATACCCCTCCCCTTTGGAGCCGAAGGGGGAGGTTATGTCGGAGTCGAACCGACTAAACCGCACGCCGTCTGTGGGCTGATGTGCTAGGCTGGAGGTGAGGTTGTCTCGTGACATATCCCTCGCACCCCGGCAGTTCCAGGGCCATTCCTCTCGGTCTGGCCCTCCTCGGGAAGGGGGACCACGCGGTCCCCGACTCGCCCCCGGTATGGGGGGGCGCGCATCGTAGGACGGTGCGCGCCCCCTCCGTGCCCGCTGCCGTGGCCTGCTTCTGCTAGGGTAACGAGCGGCTCCACCCGTCACCCTCAGGGGCGCGCTCATGGAGGGCGGAGGTCGGTTTGCGCCCTCCGCCCGAGCCGCCTTCGAACGCGGCCAGCGATGTCCGCGAGTATTTCTCGCTCGCTGCGCCGCGCCCGCTCTGCTGTCTCCTTCACGAGCATGACCTGCTCGCAGAAGGAGGCGCTAGCCGCCCACGCATCCGCGCAGCGGACCAGCGGAGAGCGTGAGCACTCTCACCCCCAGGGCCGCCACAAGCTCCCGCCTCGGCGTTTCAAACGCCGGACACTCGGTGAGCATTTGCAGCCCCGTGTCCACGCTCGCGTCGCAGTGATGGCACTCGGGCGTTGGCTCTATGCCCATCAGAAGCAGTTACCGCCCGAAGTAACCGTGTCCGGTAATGACCTGCGTCTGACGGTACGAGAGGCCACCGTGTGGCCTCTCTAGCCACTCCTCCATGATGGGTCTTACCGCCGCAATCACGGCGTGCCCCGCGCGTGGTTGCTTAAGTCTTAGCTCCCACTCGGTCACCATGACCCTGTGGAGCCGGGATTTCTCGGCCCGAATTTCTTCGGGCTCGGGATCGGATCCCCGCCCCCGCGCCTCCTTTCGGAACTGATAGAGTGCCGAAAGGGTCTTCGCTTCCAGGATCCACGGTGGCGATCCAGCCAGGAGACTCGCCGCTTCAAGGGATATCGTGCGGTACCTCCTGATGGTCCTGGAGGCCATCGTCCTCTGCGCCGCGTGGAGCAGAGGCAGGAATCTGGCCACCAGGGTGTCCGCCCATACGGGGCACCCGTATATGGCCATGGACCGCACGACAAGACTCAGTAGACTAAGCAAATGTTTGTAAATAGACGAATAAAAAATACCAGCTGCAACCTATTAATAGAATGGTTATAAACTATGGAATAATGTTACAATATTTTTTTAACAGTTTTATTATTTTAGCTACTATGACGTAGAATGGTTACGTGTAACGTAGCCTTTCTACGGTGCTACGTAATATTCGTATTAATATTGTGAATCACAGTCTGGTACTTAATATATGTATCTTGTTCTCAGATAATACGTAAATAACAGGTATAAAATGTCAGATATTACGGGTATTTATGAACAACCTCGAGCGAAGCACGACGGTGAGTAGCTCTCTGATACAATTAGAGATTAATAGCATTTCACAGGTCACAGACTTCACCACCTAACTCGATTTATAGCCGACCAACCTTTGTGGAGAAGGACCTTTACTCAACTATATAATCATTATTTATGCTAATATTATAAACTAGCTTTGGCCCGGGGCTCGTTTATCGTGACTAAAGATGGCTTTCTCAAGATCTAATCTACCCCTATACTAAATTTCATCAAAATCAGTTCGGTAGTTTAGGCGTGGTTCCCATTTAAAATTAGCATATAACATTAGTATGGTTTAGTTTTATAACATTAGTATGGAAGACAGAGTAACACTGCCTGTCTGTTGGTTACGCCTTCATGCCTAAACTACTTCCGTTCTCATCCTTGTAAGAAATTTGATTTGTTTTGGATTTTACGGGAGCGACTTTAGTCCGTCAATTTGACCCCGAAAAAACAAAAAAACCCTTACTCGTTTGTAAATCAGCAGTAGGTATACATTTTAAGTTAGCTCAGACTTTCATATTTCGCTCATTATATTTCCAGTTTCACATAACAAATTTAGTTTCTGTTTGCCGTCAGCGTAAAAACAAATTTTCATAAAAATTCTAAAATGGTTAACCTATGGCAGACATCGAACCTGGGACGTCATACCTAGCAGTGAACTCGCTGCTTTAAGCTCATCTGTGATCACACAATACATACCACACTCGAACACGATTAAACTAATAATTTATTTATTGAAAAATATTGACCACCAATATGTTTACAAGGGTTGATTAACATGTTTGTATTGGAAATGTCCACAAATTCTGTTTGATAGTGTGACAGGACGTTTTCTCTTAAGAAAGAGCTTACGTATTACGTTATGTATGGGTGAATTGCTTTCTGTGTCGGTGTTAATTGGCTCCTTTCATTATAGGTGTTTGAACTTGACCGTAGATTTATTGCGTCAGTTACTTCTATTCATAGTCCTTAGGTAATTAGTACTTTTTTTATACCAATTAGGTGGCAGACAAGCACACGGCCCACCTGATAGCAAGTGGTTAGCGTGGCCTATGGACGTGTGCAACACCAGGGGAGTCGCACACGTGCTGCCGACCCTATGAAGACAGAGAGTTTTTGTGCTGTCAGTGTAGAAGACAAAGCATGAATGCCTTTGGTCTTCCCATTGACACAAACAAACTCTGCAGTGAGCTCTGACCATTCTACTCACCGGGGGTAACACAACACGAGGTTATTATGGCCGCGGTATTCTGTACATACAGGGTGTAATCGTTAAGTGTGTCCAGGCGATTATTCCGTAACTATTACAGATATCAATGAACTTTAAACTGATATCAAAAGTATGTTAACTAATGAGTAAAATGACATCAATAACTTTTTAAAAATCTAACGAGATGTATCTAACATTTTGACATTAAACACTCCCATACATTTAGTATGAGATTAGCAGAAATGTTTTAGTTTCCTTATTTTAAGTTTTCTAGTGATCTAGTACCGATTTTACCTTAATCATATTTTAAATATACAAAATAGCAAAGCAAAGACATACAAATACTAAAGATTTCACTGTCACAAAATACATGAAAAATAAGGAAGGTACGTTATTAACCACTGATAAAGAAATATGTAAGAGATGGTATGAATATTACAGCAGCCTACTGAATGAAGAATTTCCAAGCCAACCGGAATCAGAACAATCGAAGACGCAAGGACCAATGAATGAAGTTTCCGTAGCAGAAGTCAGAAAAGCAATCTCCAAAATGAAGAACCGTAAAGCTACAGGACCAGACGACATTCCAGTAGAACTTTGGAAGCTCCTTAAACAGGACGGTGAAGTGTGGCTTACTAGTTTGTTCAACAACATCATTACAAGCGAAACCATGCCCGACTCTTGGCGGAAAAGCACACTAGTACCATTTTACAAAAACAAAGGAGATGTACGCGAATGTGGAAACTACAGAGGTATAAAACTTACCTCACATACTCTCAAAATATGGGAGAGGATTTTAAGCGAGCGTCTGCTACAGCATATCACTCTGACAGAAAATCAGTTTGGATTTGTGGCTGGTAAAGGAACTACGGATGCAATCCATGCGGTACGTACTATCATCGAAAAAGCCCAAGCTAATAAGCAAAACATATGGATAGTCTTTATTGATCTCGAAAAAGCCTTCGACCGTGTACCAAGGTCCATAATATGGCAGGCACTAAGAGCAAAAAATGTACCAGAAATCTACATAAGACTAATTGCAGACATGTATAAAGATATCCAGACGCATGTGCGAAGTGCAGCTGGGCTATCAGACAGCTTCGATATTAGAGTGGGTGTTCATCAAGGAAGCGCCCTGAGGCCTTTGATATTCAACATCGTGATAGATTTTCTTACCGCAAAAATACAAAAAACTACTCCGTGGAACCTTTTGTATGCCGACGACGTAGCACTAATATCCAATAACCTCCAAGATGTAGAAGACAGTCTGGAGCAATGGAGGGAGGCACTTGAGACAAATGGGTTGCGCATCAGTAGAACTAACACAGAATACATGGTCTTTAACTTCGATCCAAGTAACTCAGCGCACGCAGACGTCAGGCTAGATGGCACAGCTCTACCTAGAGTGAGCACTTTCAAGTACTTGGGTTCCGTTATCTCGGTGGATGGATCCATTGAAGCGGATATAGCTCATCGGACCACTTGTGGGTGGAATAAATGGCGTACTCTTACAGGAGTACTGTGTGATAGCAAAATGCCAGTTAGAACAAAAGGCAAGGTCTATAAAACAGCTGTTAGACCAGCCCTCCTCTATGGCAGCGAGGTATGGGCTGTGAAGAAAAGCCATGTGCAGAAGCTACACACGACCGAGATGCGAATGCTGCGTTGGGCGGGCGGAGTTACACTTAGGGACAGGGTGCGCAATGAATTCATAAGAGGTACCTTTAAAGGTGCACCAATTGCAGAAAAAATCACGGAGTCTAGGCTGAGATGGTACGGTCATATACAGCGAAGACCAGACGACCATGTCGTGAAGAAATGCCTTTCCATGGCTACAAAGGAAAGAGGGAGGGGAAGGCCCCCAACTACGTGGATGACGAATGTCCGCAAGGACATGAAGCAATTGGGGCTTTCAGACGACGACGCATATCAGCGGAATAAGTGGCGCCTCAGCACCAGGAAAGCCGACCCCGCTTAACGGGAAAAGGCGAGGCCAAAGAAGTATAATATGACAATGACGATTTTCAAGTAGATACAAGTATAAATTAATTATCTTACTATTTCAAATTAGTAATAAACCGTGTTTCAATATCGCATTAAGTAATTTGAGCTAACTAAAAAGCAACACACTACAAAAAAAAGGTACTCTTTGGTGTTCGTTCTAAATTCAAAACTTTTATCTCGGGTTGTTGTTCCCGTCAATTTATCATTGTTGTTTTTAATTTGCATTAATAATCGTGATTGTTTCATTTATTGATGGTAAAATGGTATACATATTCCAAAAGAGAAAAGAGAGATATGCTAAAATGACTTCAAATTGACTATAGAAGAGAGTACCCAGATAGAGAAGTCCCTTTCTGCTAATCTCATACTAAATGTATGGGAGTATTTAATGTCAAAATATTAGATACCTCTCGTTTGATTTTTAAAAAGTTATTGATGTCATTTTACTCGTGAGGTAACGTACTTTTGATATCAGTTTAAAGTTTTTTGATATCTGTAGGCCTACTGTGAGTTTTTAAACGTGAGTCGTATACGTACACTAGAGTCGTAAGGGGACCACGTGATTACGTTTACGGTAGGTGGGCTGTCATGTGCTTCGTATACTGTAGTGACTCTCGTGTCAACGGAACTAGCTACGGTTTACGTATAATTTCCTAGAATACTTGACAGTTTGGTGCTTGTTTGTATTTTGAGTGATGGAGTATCGTTACCGTAATATGGCGGCTTTCTTATGATCAGCTGTTGGGCGTATGAATGTAAAGATTTTTTTGGTATTTAAAATTATTAATTCATGTTTTGTTTCAAGTATTTAGGTATTGTTAATGTACCACTGGATGGACTGTGTAAATGACGATATGGCTTGACAGTATTCACTTACTGTGATTATAATTTGTGTTTACGGTCAGATGAAGAATTGCCCTATTCCTTATTAGCCTTCTTACCCACGGGAAGACATAGGATATCCCAATTCTACATCACCGAAAACCAACACGTCAAATACGATGTTATAAGCTCCAAGAGGCAACTGCGCCGAAACCTTGTCCACTATTCATCAGGTGTATGAAAGGAAAATATGGAACTTGGTGACTAATTTAGCAAAAGAAAGAGGCAAAATGTCATTTAAATGGAAATTGCTGGAAATAAAACAAATAAAACAAAGGAAAATGGACATTATTTATTGTTATTTATATTATTGTACACTCTAGTGATCATAAAGAACTCGCTATGAAATTATATTAGAATAATGCAGACGTTGTTCATCAGTATCGACTTTTATTCATATGGATTCTCCTTTAATTAATGACTCCAACTGTAAATAGAGTTTATAATTTTATTAACATGTATTAAGTTTATGGTTGAATTCAATTATGTGGGATTGGAACGAGGTTTGAGACCACTTGTTCAATTTGGGTATGTCCGCACAAATTGACTGGATATGAGCCCCATCAAGATCTTCGGGCCCAGGTTCTGGTGCAGGCTTTCCCTTCGGGACCAAGAAGTCCAGTCGGGGTCAAGAAGCCTCAAATGCATGGCTCGAGTCAACAATAGTGCCCGGAATACAGCAATAGGCTTACCGCATATTACATGGGACCGAATACAGATTGGTGAAATGTGGGTGTTAATTCACCTCTGCCTAACCCTCCAGGGATAAAGGCGTGATTATATGTATGTATGTATGTATTTAGCATACACTTTCCAGGTTCTTCAGCATATCAAATTTCTAAAATTTTAGACCTATTTATTTATGTTGACATGCCAAACAAATGTCACTCCAACATTACATTCGTAAATCTACCAAAATAGGTTGTATAGCTATGGCACAAAAACAAACTGATTCAATCATCATCATGCTAACATATGTGCTAGCGTTATTCCCGGTCGCATCCAACCGAAGCTTACTCGGAGTCCGGAGTCAACATTTTCAACTTTAGCTGCGCAGCATGTTTGGCTCAACTTCGATATTATCCGTGATACATCTCTCCACTACCCATTAGCGATATCGAAGTATTAAGTTAGTCCAGTTGTTGGATTTTTTAGGGCTAGAACTACCCGTAGCGAACGGGCTGAGATTCAGCATAGCGCCGCAGCAGCAGCTGCCGAGCGCCAGTTCCCCTCTAATGTGTACAAAGGTGTAGCAGCGCCACCCTTAATCGTCATGACTTTCTTGACCACGTTCTTGACCATTCTTAACGGACTGTATCTCTATTTTCATTTTACTACGAAACAGCTGTTCGGCCTCCTTTCAAATATGTGTAGTGATAGTCACACGAGAGCCTGTCACCGTCATAGCATTCCATTGGTCAAGACATACTTACCATAAACCAAAACAGTCTTACGGTAGCGGATCACTCAAAATTCAAAATTTCAAATCTTCAAATGTGTACGTTAAGGTACGTTGACAGGCCATACGAGAGCCCGTCGTGATATTCTATTGGCCGAGCCATAACTATCACAAACTAAAACACTCTTACGGTAACGGATCACTCAAAATGCAAAATTTCAAATAAATGAGGTTTTGTTTATTCTATAATTAATTACTTTTTTCAATATTAATTAAAACTAACGTAATACACTAGTTACAAGTACAATTATATGAAAAGTTCCGGTTACATCGAAAGCTTGTTTGGAGCCTTTTCGCTTATCTTGGCATGCGTGATTAAAAACAAGTTTATCAAAATAAAATGTACATAATAAAATATTAGTAACTATAATTATAAAAATCACGTAACGAATGCCATAGATCGACATGCGTACTCTCCAAGGCATGGAAATAGCTATGCGTAGCAGTCGAATTTATTACCGCTACGCTACAGAGGCTGTCAATCATCAAAACAATCTCAATATTTCAACTATTTAACTATCACGGATGAGATATAGCAAAGCGCCGCAGCAGCAGCTGCTGAGCGCCGGTTCCTCCACCTCTACTGTGTAGGTACAAAAGTGTAGCAATGCCACCCTCAATCGTCATGACTTTCTTAACGGACTATATTATTATTCTCATTTTGCTACGAAACAGCTGTTCGGCCTCCTTTCGGTAGTGATAGTCACACGAGAGCCTGTCACCGTCATAGCATTCCATTGGTCAAGACATACTTACCATAAACCAAAACAGTCTTACGGTAGCGGATCACTCAAAATTCAAATTTTCAAATCTTTGTGTACGGTGAGATACGGTGACAGCCATACGAGAGCCGTCGTGGCATTCTATTGGCCGAGGCATAACTACCACAAACTAAAACACTCTTACGGTAACGGATCACTCAAAATGCAAAATTTCAAATAAATGAGGTTTTATTTATTCAATGATTAATCACTTATTATAATATTAAATAAAACTAACGTAATACACTATTTACAAGTAAAAGTATATGATTAGTTTCAGTTACATCCAAAGCTTGTTTGGAGCATCTTGGCATGCGGGGTTAAATAGCAATTTATCAAAATAAAATTAACAAAATAAAATGTTAGTAGGTAACTATAGTTATAAAATTCGCTGTAAAATAGCTAGTCATATTAGAATAATGCAGTAGTTGTTCATCAGTATTGGCATCAATTATGTTTTCAATTTTTATTCATGCGGCCTTTCTTTTAATGGTCCAACTGTAAGGAATAATAGGATACATATTAATATTATTAAATTTAGGCTTGTACCTCCTCTAAAAAGTTGAAATCAATAATATCATGTCAGTTTTGTTACATGGGATAGTTTGGTAATACTTATTAGAAAGAAGTCTGAGAACAAACTAAACCTAAACAAATTAACAGGGGGCTGAAGAGCAGACCCCGGGCTCCAAACGTCATTTATATTATAAGTTATACGTGATATAGATATTCTTTTACATACCTGTTAATAAATCTTAAATAGTCTTCGCTTAAATCATGCAAGATTGACTGATAAAATATTTTTTTAGTAAAGTTATTAGGAATAGCATACATTTTCCAATTTCTACGACATCTTAACAAACATCAAAATCCACCTTTATATTGGCTGAAGTGACATCTCATGTCAAAAGTTAAAAAATAAACATCACTTCAACATCCATTAACATCCGTTCACATTCGTAAACCTAGTAAAATAGGTTGTATAGCAATATTACGAAATATACCAATTCTGAATTCAACGAACGGGTCCTATTAGTCTTAGCTGTCCATCTGTCCCTTTGTCTAGCTAGCCAGCTGAACTTTTCACAGATGATGTGTTTCGGTTGCCACTAACAACAAATACTAAAAACTGAAATAAAGAATATTTAAAGGGATAACGAATGTGATTGGTTGCCGTTTTTTTACCTCGATATTAATACCAGCAACAGATAAACCCTTGACTTGAAATATTCACTGAATATTTAATAGTAGGTACATCGACTATAAAAATAAATAATTAAATTAAAATAAAATCTCTCTCACACACGACAGAAACATTACAGAAAGTTAGTGTTCGGTTTATTGAAAAAAGCAGCGCAATCGGACTTGGATAGGTAGGTAGTGGAACGCGGGCCTGGTGGTGACGGTCGGAGCCACCTGTCACCCTAGCAGAAGCAGGCCACAGCGGCGTCCCCATACAGGGGACGAGTTGGAGACGCCGTAGTCCCCATACCCGAGGAGGCCCTGGGTCGTCTAGCAACCCCACCTTCAACATTGTAATACGACCCACAGACGGCGTGCGATGTAAAGACACAAAGTTTATTAAGCTTGTTAGCTGTTAAATATTCACTTAAAAATAAATAATTACTGAAATATAAATAAATCAAGGCGGGCTCAATAATGGTACGGAATTCTTTGAGCGCGAGTCCGGCTCGCACTTGGCCGGTTTTTTACACCATTTAGGTGACTGACAAGCACACAACCCACTTGTTGGAAAGTGATATGTAATGTATGCAATATTAACCGCCTTTTTGATAATGTAGCGTATGAATTGTACAAGATTTATTGTAGATACTTTTTCAATATGGGTTCGTTAGATACTAAAATATTTTTTAATCATAAAAGAAGACTCATTTTTCTACGAAAAAGCTGTCCGGCCTCCTTTCAAATATGTGCAGTGGTGAGTTTTGTCTGTTCCGTGGTGGTGACAGCCACACGAGAGCACGTTATGGTATTCTATTGGTTAATCCATAATTATCATAAACCAAAACGCTCTTACGGTAACGTATCACTCAAAATTGAAAATTTCAAATCTTCAAATATGTGCTGTGACAGCACACGAGACCCCGTCATGGCATTCTATTGGTCGAGGCATAACAACCATAAACCAAAACACTCTTACGGTAACATATCACCTCGACCTTTGTCTACATTCGTATACTCAGCCAAACAGGTTGTATAGCAATATCACGAAATATACCAATTCAATGAAAGGAATTATTAAAACTTCGATACCAAACACGACACTAATATTACAGAAAGTTAGTATTAGGTTTAGGTTTAGTAGTATAGATATACCTGTATAGATTTTAACATGTCTTCGCTTAAATGATGCAAGATTGACTGAAGGTTTAAGTATTTTCCAAATTCTTTGCTATCTCACCGAGCATCAAAAATGACCAGACCTTTTTATCTGTTGGAGTGTCATCTTATGATACTTGGATGGATAATGTTCATCCTGTTTGACCTTTATTTTATCCCGGGTATAGGTTCCTGTGGTTCGCAGTCACGGGATTAATATTTCTGTATATGTATGTATATTTGCATTAAGCAGGCTCACCGAAACTTCAAGGAACTGGTTCGCGGGTACAGGAGCAGTATGTCACGCGGGCAAAGCCACTGGCAACGAATAGCTAAAGAATAAAATATCCGGGTCAAAACTATCATAAATATTAGTAGTCTATACGTCCAGCCTTCTTAGCGCGTTTAGTTACCTCTTAAAAACTATACGCCAATAGTTCTGTGAGCACTAGTTTGATTTCACTCCAATTTTTTTTTTTCCTTTGATTATTTCAATAATTTCGTTACAAATTAATCAAACTATAATTTGTATGTACCCTTTGAAATATTTCATAGTGTAAAAATTAATACATGAACTTATTTTTTTCATAGCATAGAGAAAAATCTAAACGCACACGGAACCAAATACGTTCTTCGACGTAGTTATCACATATATTGTGTTACTGTTATTTGAAAGCAACTCTTAGATGAACGTATTAAAGCCTCTTTTATCGAAACATTACTGCCTGCCTTACTTTGTTTTAATTCTTCAACCATTTATACCGTACAGTATACACGGTACGGTAGCGTCGAGACAGTAAACTGTAACGTGAAATAATCTCACGGTAGAGATGGCTGGAGATGTCAAAAATACGGAAACGTAATCACGTGGTCCCCTTACGACTCTCGTGTACGTATACGACTCACGTTTAAAAACTCACAGTAGGCCTACTGTAATAGTTACGGAATACTCGCATGGACACACTTAACGATTACACCCTGTATATTATAATGACCAATACTATACACTTTATTTACAATGCATAAATATATTTTACAGGGAATGGCGGCGATGCTTGAAATATATCCATTTCGTATTATGTTGACTTTTCGCTGAGAGATATTACGTAATATTTATTACATCATCATCACAAAAGCGCTGTTTCAATTGCATCTGAGACCTTAACCTTGGAATCTATGGTCCGCCTTATGGCTTTTCCTCCTCTACTTCAATCAGTCTTGTCCGCAGTCTAACTGCGGATTTGGCTGAACTTCGATATTTTCTGTGAAGCGACTGCCATCTGACCTCCACAACCCTAAGGCAATATCGAAGCATTGCAGTTAGCCCAGTTGTAAGACTTTTTAGAACACCAACTACCCGTAACGACTGCCATAGATGACAACCGGGACCGACGGCTTAACGTGTTATTCGAAACATGGCCAGACCTATGCAAATATCCATATTCATGCATACAAATAATAATGCATTGAGCGGGGATCGAACTCACGCCTCCTGCGAAGCGGCCGTGCTCTCGACCGCTACGCCACAGAGGCTGTCGCATCACCACTAACTCATCCATACTAATATTATAAATGCGAAAGTAACTCTGTCTGTCTGTCTGTCTGTCTGTCTGTCTGTCTGTCTGTATGTTACGCTTTCACGCCTAAACCGCTGAACCGATCTTGATGAAATTTGGAACAGAGGTATATTAGACCTTGAGAACGGACATAGGCTACCTTTTATCACGAGAAAGGGGGTTTAAGGGGGGGAAATAGGGGATTAAAGTTTTTATGAAAGTTTGTCATTTCTGAAGATATCTTAATGAAATTTGGTACAGAGGTAGATTAGAGCTTAGAAACGGACATAGGCTACCTTTTATCTCGAAAAGGGGGGTGGAAGGGGGGGGGGGACTAGAGCCTTGGGAGGAAAATTTGACATTTTTGAAGATTTCTTGATGAAATTTGGTACAGAGATAGTTTAGAGCTTGGGAACGAATATAAGCTACCTTTTATCACGAAAAGGGGGGAAGAAGGGGGGGGGGACCAGGGCCGTGGGATAAAAGTTTATCGTTTTAGAAGAATTCCTAATGAAATTTGGTACAGAGAAAGTTTAGAGCTTGGGAACGGACATAGATTACCTTTTATTGCGAAAAGGGGGGTATAAGGGGGGGACTAGGGCCTTGGGAGGAAAGTTTGTCATTTTTGAAGATTTCTTGATGAAATTTGGTACAGAGATAGTTTAGAGCTTGGAAACGAACATAAGCTACCTTTTATCGCGAAAAGAGGGGAAGAAAGGGGGGGACCAGGGCCTTGGGATAAAAGTTTATTGTTTTAGAAAATTTCCTGATGAAATTTGGTACAGAGATAGTTTAGTTTAGAGCTTGGGAACGGACATAGACTACCTTTTATCACAAAAAGGTAGGTAGAAGGGGGGACTAAGGCCTTAGGATAAAAGTTTGTCATTTTTGAAGATTTCTTGATGAAATTTGGTACAACGATAGTTTAGAGCTTGGGAACGAACATAGGCATTGAAGCTTGGGAACGAACATAGGCTACCTATTGACGCGAACATGGAGGCATAGGGGGGGGGGGGGGTAATAAGGGATTAAAGTTTGACAGTTTTGAAGATGATGAAATTTTGGTACAGGGATTAATGCTACCTTTGATCGCGAATAATGTGGCAAAAGAGGGGGGGGGGGGATAAGGACTAGATAGTTAATATGAAAGTTTGTCATTTTTGATGATATCCTGATGATATATTTGGTACAGAGATGGATTGAAGCTTGGGAACGAACATAGGCTACCTATTGATGCGACAATGGAGGCATTTAATAAGGGATTAAAGTTTGACAGTTTTGAAGATGATGAAATTTTGGTACAGGGATTATTTAGAGCTTGGTAACGGACATATGCTACCTTTGATCGCGAATAATGTGGTAAAAGGGGGGGATAAGGACTAGATAGTAAATATGAAAGTTTGTCATTTTTGATGATATCCTGGTGAAATTTGGTACAGAGATGGATTAGAGCTCGAAAATGGACATAGGCTACCTTTTATTGCGAAAAAGGGAGTTGAAGGGGCGGAATAGGGCAAGGGTATGTAAGTTTGACAATTTTGAAGATATCTTGATGAAATTGGTATAGAGATGGATTAGAGGTTGAAAATGGACATAGGCTACCCCTTATCGCTAAAAAAGGGATAGAAGGGGGAGGGGGGAGGGGAATAGGGCGTTGGGATTAAAGATTCTAATTTTTCAATGGCACAAAAAAGGGGGTGAATATGGCATAAATAGTAAGAATTTCTTTTAAGATGTCCTCATGAAATATGGTACAAAGGTGGATTAGAGCTTTGGAACGGATATAGTCGAGTAGCGAACCAAATATAGAAGCGAGTGGAGAGGCGAGTAGAGATTGTTATAGGTACGAGTGGATAGGCGTGTAAAGATTGGAAGTCGAGTGGAGTCGACTACAGGGGCGAGTAGATATGCGACTAGAGAGCCAGTGGAGAGGCGAGTATAGAATCAAATAGAATGCTGTAAAGGCGAATAGGGAGATGAGTGGAAAGATGAATGTAGTGGCGAGTAGAGATCGAATAGAGAGTTGAGTAGAGGTGCGAGTAGATAGGCGAGTATGGAGAGTCAAGTAGACAGGCGAAAAGAAAATCGAATGGATGGGCAAGTAGAGAGGCCAATGGAAAGGCGAGTATAGAGAAAAGTACAAAGTCGAGTAGAGAGGGGAACAGAGAAGTCAGTAGAGAATCAAGTATAAATTCAAATACAGAGGCGAGTAGAAAGTCGAGTAGAGAGTCGAATATAGAGGCGAGTAGAAAGTCGAGAACAGAGGTGAGTACATAGTCGAGGACAAAGTTGAGTAGAGAGGCGAATTTAATGCGCAATAGCGTCGGATCAACACTAAACGATAACCGACATCCACGCGGGCGGAGCCGCGGGCAACAGCTAGTTCATTATAAAATCGGTAAAATAAATTATTAGTAAAATATTCCGTTTCCGGTCTGGTAAAATGATTTATTATCCTCCATCAAAGAAAATTAAATTTATGCCATTTACAGGGTTTCAATTAATTATTCAAATATATGATTGAATAATCATTATGATGAATTTCGGTAGAAAATTTAATTTTGTTATGAATATCAAAATTGTTTCTGAATCAGTAATTTATTCCTTCAGATTACTTATATTTTTAACTGCGAGACAGTAGAAAGCATAATGGATGCATGGGGCCCCAGCAATATCTTAGGGTCCAAAGACAACTTCACGTGCAAACTGATGTACCTACTTGTACCTACTAGTGTAGGGTAGGAACTTGAGACGGCAGTTGGTCCCATAAAAGCTAAAATACTATTAATTGATGTAGTAGCAGATGAGCAGTTTCTAGGCTCCAAAGTTTAAGCTTTAAATGCAGATAGGATTATGATAGTTCACCTACTTTTTGAATGAAATTTTTAAGCATTTTGCATGCAAGATAGGAGAGACCGATTCTATATTTTCCCTATTTTAATCGATTTGAATATTTCCTCCCAAATCCTTAAAAATTTCATGCAAACTGTTTGGGCGGTGTAGTCAAAAATGAAAATTAATTGTAAAATCATTTATTGGTTCCGATAGTTAGTGAGAATATCAGTAGACGCCTTTTTTTTTTAATCAAAGATGGACATATAGGCGAAATTTGGATTAGTTCTGGCGAGGTCTGGTAGCTTAGTGGTCAAAGCATTGCCCCTGTAAGGCAAACGTCATGGTTTTATACCCCGCCTAAACCGATTCAATATTTTCCCTATCTCAATCGATTTGAATTTACCTACTTATTATGACGGAGAAATGCTTCACATCCACTCCTTTGGTTAAAAGAATGCAGTACATATTACTCTGTCATCAATATAAATGTGTGAGTATTCTATCACCTGTAGTCCAAGTAAACTTCTCCCTCACTTCAGAATTCTATGTGACGGCAACTTGCTAGTTTAACATACTCTGTAACTTAGCTCCGAAGGTGGAATAATTTGACTTGAGACCTGTATTTATTGCAAGAACTTTAACGTTACGAACTACTTAGACGAGTTGTGTTCATGTTTGTCGTACATGAATACTGATTAGTTTGTCTCCGCGAACGACGTTAATAAATTGTACATGGTTCACAACATGTGACATTAATACGTGCTTCTTAGTATTTTTCTATTTCTTCAAGTATATTTTTTAGCCTCGTGTGAAAGGTAGACCCCGGTCTCCGAGGTGTGAGCTTCGGATGCTGAGTGTAATGATGGTTACTTTGGTTGATCCGGGAATTGAACCTTACGATGGATTCACTCTGTCATCAATATTTTATATTGATGGCAGAGTATACCCAGGAGGACCCTACGATCGTATGTATTCATAAATACAAACTTAAAGTAATGTTATACTTTGAAATATTTTTTGCCAAATTATTTTGATGCAATATGTCAATACCTACTTGATAATTTGAAGAATATGATTATATTAATGACTATCGTAGAATACAAAAAAGTCTCACGGTTTCTGCGAGAGGCGGCAACGAATTTTTAATTTGGAATGAAAAGCAGAAACTATGTAAATGAGTTAATGAGTTTTGACATTTACTGTTTAAGCATATAGTGCCTTTTTTAATGTGATCTGCATGATACCAAAAGTATTGTAAAGTTGCTGGTTAAATTGTGGTATTAACTTGATACTAATTTGTTTTGTACAAATAAATTATACTTATATATGGTTTTGCACACCACCCTTATTGGTTTCACCCACTAGTGCAATGGAATTTCGGATTATTCGCACACTACTATGTCTGTGCATAAAATTACATAGTAGTTAAAGCATTCTCATTAATATAGATGCAATACTAAAGTCATTCGAACCAAATTACCATCTGATTATGTGACTTAATATCATTGCCAAGGACTTTACATCGTTTATAAGTCTCTTTTATGAGCAATTAGAGTTTCCGAATGGTTTATTTTACTGTCAAATGTTCTAGATTCTTTTGATATACTCTTGTAAAGAATGTTACGTAAGAAGACATTTTGCTGCATGAGTTCATACTTGTTGATTGAGTGTTGAGTAAATTGAATCACATAGAACAGCTTAGCATATTGTAATGATAAATAATACTAGACAGGTCAGTCTGAGGAGTGGTGTGTATGGTACTACGAGTATGGTTATTACGATCAAAATAAAATCCGAAAATTTAGTTTTATCTCGTACTAACTGATGCCCACGGCTATGCCCGCGTAAAAATTTGAGCCTGTTCCCGTAACCCATAGAAACCTATTACTGGCATCAAAAGTATCCTAAATGATATTCAAAACTAAAATTTCAGTCAGATCTTTGCAACATTTAGAGCGTATTTGATTTTTTTTTAAATTTTATTACTTTATGCACGGTTTGTATAAAGACGAACTTAATGCCAAAGGCTTTATCTAACAGTCTACAATAGTTTGATGCAGAAATACATTGAGGTAGGTGTAGGTTGAAGAGGTGCATACAAACATCCTACTACATAAATGTGAATACATTTTTAATTTTAAAAATATATTGGAAATAGGATTGGCTTTCGAAACGAAAAATCAGCCCAGTATCGAGAGCTGTTAACAATCAAACACTTCACATCCGCTTGTGTGCAGATCTCACCAGCTCCGAGGAGATTAGGATGTTTACTCGTGTACTATTACCACTAGTAAAACTTGTACAAATAGATCACATTGGAAGGATATCTATTGAGCATTTGAAGCTGACTGTTGATCACTATGGCTTAAGTCGTGTAGAAATATTTTAGGCGAGAAAGATAGGTATATCAAAATTGAAATGATTCTCTTAAACTTTTTTCAAAAGATTTGGCAATAGATCCCTGTGGATTGCGAGAACTGGATTAATATTCTACGCAGAGGGAGATACGAATAGGTATAAGCATGGGGTACCGATACTAAGAAAATATCTTAGTAATTTAAAAAGATGAATAGATGGCAATAGTACACTCAATTAAAGAAATTACCATATTAAAACGCTTATTTGCTGACTTAGAATCACGTTAATTATTTCAGAACTTATACACATGATAATGTAAGCATATAAGCATATAAAACTCGTTGGTAATGTAATAAATAAAGATTTCGTGAAAATCGTGATATTTATTTATTTTTGTATCTACAATATTTTTCACGTAGCATGGGTACGGTGACATTTGACTAATTCCATTTCATGCATGATTCATTTCGAAACAATTTACCTAACGCGGAATACAGGAAACAACACGTAATACGAAGATAAAAAGAAAACTGTTTTATTTTGCATTTTTAACTTAAAGCTACTTTTATTTCTCTGTAATTATTTAAACTTTAAATATAAACATTCCAAATACATAATTCTTGATGCGTGAATCGGAACAGGTTGCGTTAGAAATTGACATAGTAAAATCGTTATAATCGATAAATTGTCGAATAAAGTATCATAAATCGTTAGTTGTATTTTTAACTAAAATACGATTATAAAATATAATTATGTAATAATAAACTTTAAACAAAGCATTTTTGTCTTTGTGGAGCTTTATTATAATATAGCAACACTGCTTAAGCATGAGCTGGCAGCCATCTTGTTATATCAACTCAGTACGAGTGCGTCTGCCTTGTATGCGGTCTGTTTTCTTTGTTTTGAGCTTGCGTGGTGTTTTTGTTACTTGTTTTTGTTATTGACTATCGTTGTGCTTTGTTGTTTTCGTTATCGTTTTTTGTTATTGACCTTTGTTTTGTTGTTTTTTTTTGGCAAAATGCCAAAAAGAACGAAAAAATTAAATTATAATATATATATATTATTTATATATATTTTTTTTTTGTTGTGGGTAGTTCTACAACTATAACAGCTGTTTTAAGCTCTCGCTATTTTTAAATAATTAAAAATACTTTGAACTTATTAAATCAAATAAATCTATTAGAAACTCAATGTCAACCTGAAGTACTAACCAGAAACGTGTTATCTCCATACAAATAAATCCATAGTGGAACATATTTATTCACATTAAAGCACAGAAAACAGTCAACATGGATGCAATGACAGAGTCCTTTTCTACAATCATGGCTGGGTTAGAGGAGCGGATGGCACATTTTGAGGCTGAGCTGAGCAAGAGTGTGAAGAACCCGGGCACTAGCACTCCGAGTCTGACAGGTCTTGCTTCAGACTACACGGCTTTCAAGGCTTTTGTTGTCAGCACATTGTCTACTTTTCGTCGTCAAATGAACCTTCTGGCGCGCCAAGTGGACAACCTCGAGCAAAGGAGCCGACGTAAAATGTTGCTGATCCATGGTGTACCGGAACAGAAGGATGAGGTGACTGCGCAAAGTGTGGTGAGTGCTATTGGGGGGCATCTTGTGCTTGGTGATTTCACCACTGATGACATCAAACGATGTCACAGAATGGGTCGTCATGCATTGAATGGATCGGATGGCAAGCCCAGACCCATCTTAGTCAAACTACAACAGATGGCTGTCCGGGATAAAATCTGGTTCTCCAAATCCAAACTGAAGGGTACCGGCATAACACTATCTGAGTTCATAACTAGGACGAGGCACGAAGTCTTCATGGCAGCTCGCGAGCGTTTTGGCATCTCCAAGTGTTGGACGCGGGAGGGCCACGTCTATGTTCTTGGCCTCGACGGTACGCGGCACCGGGTAGCTTCCTTAAGTGAACTAAACCTGCTTGTTCCAAATACACAAAAGGCCACTCCAGTTGATAAAACCACAACCAAGCCAAGACGGATCGCGAAAAAGTAGAATAATATTGCATGTATTGTTGTTTCGAACGTTTGGTATTGTTGTTGATTGGCATCACTATAGCATCGTTCATTTCATTTTAATTCTACCTCATCTTCTTTATAAATTTTCAAACATGTATGTATACCTTCAGTTTCTTTTGATAATTTTCTTATTTACATAACTTTACCTCAAACTTGTATTATTTTATTAAAGTTCGTTCGGGAAATGTCAGTAATGTCTTTCAATGGTTACGTTCCGTATAACTATAAATATTTTGCAGGCTAGATTTGATACAATACTGATATTCTCGATACACTTAACTTTAGTAAATGGGATAGTCAACTGGCTGTTTGTGTTGTGTTTCATACAATATAATATATTGCTTTATAGTTTTTAGGACGATGCATTGGTGGTGTATGTGATATATATGTAATTCTTTTAATTTGTTCATGTTGTATTGTATTGTATTTATTACATCTTGGTGAATATATAAACTACAAGGTAACACGTAACTGGCAGATGGACATATTCTAAATAACAAAACAAAAACACTATAAACATTTATCAAAATTTAGGAATCATAACATTTATTTATATATTATTATTATTGTATAGGTATTGGATAACTTTTATCTATTTTCGCTTCTTATTTATTCTTTATAACGATGAGCATAAATGATAGCAGCGCAGACTTAAGCTTTATGTCGGCCGATAGTCTTGATAATAGCCTTACACGTATGCCTTCATTGGCTGAAACTATGCAGACCCAATTTGCTGACGTACTCAAGAATTTTAATGTAGTCCATATAAATGCACAGAGTATTCCGGCCCATTTCCCAGATATGCTGGCTAGCTTTGATTCTAAAAATATCCACGCCGTTCTCGTGTCCGAGTCATTTCTAAAACCCTGCCTTTCTACCAACTCTTACTCTCTCCCCGGCTTTCATTTATTTAGAAATGATCGCACAGGCACGGCTTGTGGTGGGGTTGCTATATATTTGCGCCATAGCATTCCTCATCGGATTGTGGACTTATCACCTCAACCACCACTATCTAACGCTGGTGAGCACCTCTTTTTAGAAGTGGAACTCGCTCACATCAAACTATTACTTGGTGTATATTATTGCCCCTCGTCTAAAATCAACTTCTTCCCCTCTTTCGAAAAACTGTTAGAACGCCTTTGTCCTCTTTATAACCAAACCATTATAATGGGAGACTTCAATACTTGTTTGCTGAAACATGACTCCCGCTCTTCAACTTTCCTCAACACTATCCAGTCTTGTAATTTGTCTGTTCTACCTTCTAATTCTACTCATCACGTTCCTGATCGTAATCCATCTCTTCTTGATCTTATGCTTGTTTCTTCCACTAATTTAGTCGCTAAGCACGGCCAATGCTCAGCCGATCAATTTTCTTACCACGACTTAATCTTTCTCTCCTATAAACTTCGCCCTCCTAAACTAAAACCTAAAATTCTTATGATGCGCAATTTTAGTGGCATGAACATCAATGAGCTTCGTGAGGATGCTGATAATATAGACTGGAGTTCGCTAATAACTACGGAGTCAGTTGAAGACAAAGTAAGCATCCTCAGTAATAAATTAATCGAGCTATATGATAAACATGCGCCAGTCCGCGCTATAAAAGTAAAGCACTTGCCTGCACCATGGCTAACTGCCGATATTAAGGCAATATTATCAAAAAAATCGGCAGCCAAGACTAGGTATAAAACACGGCCTACTCCTAGTAATCGTGAAAAATATGTAGCAATACGAAATCTCTGCGGTAAGATGTGTAGGAAAGCACAACGCCAACATATCCATAGCTCGGTCGAGAACGGAGACCCAACAAAAATTTGGAAATTTCTTAGAACACTGGGAGTTGGAAAGTCACGACAAGATAACATTCCTAATAAAATTGATATCAACATGCTAAATCAACACTTCTCAGCCTCGTCTATGTGTGATCGGACCAACAAAAATAATACCTTGCAATATCTTTCATCGCTTCCAACACCTGATTTCTCCCCGTTCGTTTTTGATCAAGTATCTGATTGTGGTGTTAAAGAGTGTATAATGTCGATAAACTCCAGTGCTGTCGGAAATGACTGCATAAGTCGAAATATGGTCCTTCCCATCCTTGATCAAATTCTTCCCATAATTTGTCATGTTTTAAATCAGTCACTCAATAAGAGCATATTTCCTGACGCTTGGAAGCAGGCACAAATTATCCCATTACCTAAAAAATCCAATCCCTCATCCCCCTCCGAATATCGCCCTATTTCCATATTACCTTTTTTCTCAAAGATCCTAGAAAGGCTCGTACATACACAGCTTAGCAAATACCTCACACAGAATAGCCTTCTAAATCCTCTCCAATCAGGTTTTCGACCCGGGCACAGCACAGTAAGCGCACTGATTAAAGTCACCGATGACATAAGGTTTGGTATGGAGAACGGAAATCTCACAGTACTCTCCCTTCTTGATTTCAGTAATGCGTTCAATACTGTGGATTTCCATATCCTGCTCGGCATTCTGCGCTCTATTAACATATCTCCAACAGTTATTGATTGGTTTCATAGTTACCTGTTTGGGCGCCGACAGCGTGTACGTGTTGAAGATTCGTTTTCTTCTTGGTGTAGTACAACTGCCGGTGTGCCACAGGGTGGCGTGCTATCTCCTTTACTTTTCTCTATCTTTATAAATTCCATCTCTAAGTTTTTACGTTCTTCCTACCACCTTTACGCAGATGATCTTCAAATATACACACAAGCCCCATTACACGAATTGCCAGCAGCTATCTCTTCTATTAATGCTGATCTGACGCAAGTATGTGAGTGGAGTAAGCAATATGGGCTTAAAGTGAACCCTTCTAAGACACAACTTATTATTGTGGGCAGCTCCGGAATGATAAGCCGAATAGATTGGTCACAATTGCCAGACGTAATATTTAACGGTGTTACTATTCAAATAAGTAGCGAGGTAAAAAACCTAGGTATACGGATAGATAAGACACTATCCTGGGGCCCTCAAGTACGGGAAGTCAGTCGTAAGTTGTTTGCATCGGCAGGTTCCATGCGTAGACTGCGAAACTTCCTACCTACTGCCACTAAAATTGCACTTGCAGAATCTCTTCTTCTTCCACTACTTGACTACGCTGATGTCAGCTATCTTGATCTCACTGAGGAGCAACTTGATAAGCTTGAGCGCCTTCAGAATTTCTGTATTAGATTCATATTTGGTCTACGCAAATATGATCACGTATCCCATTTCCGCAACTTGCTCAAGTGGCTCCCAATTCGCCTTCGACGGAATGCTCACATTCTTTCCATGCTTTACAGTATTCTCTTCAATCCCCGTACTCCTACTTACCTAAAAGAACGTTTTGTGTTCCTCAATGACACACATTCAAGATCCTTGAGGTCGTCAGTAACATTGCAATTGTCCACGCCCTCTCATTCTACAACATTTTATGACAAATCTTTCACTGTCCAGTCTGTACGGTTGTGGAATGCTCTGCCTGTATCCATCAGACGCGCACAATCCCTGGCCACTTTCAAAAAAATGATAAAAGAACACTATTTGCGTTCTGGATAGTTACTTTGCTCGCTGTGTGTAGGTATATCTTGTACTTATGAAATATATGTGTAAATCTAATAATTATGTATGTATGTTTATGTAAATGTTATGGATATTGAATTTAAATATGTACTTAGGTATATGTAAAATACAAAGTATATAATATGTATATAAATATATGTCTATATACTTATATATAGTTTAAGCTTATGACTACAGTAATAACTACCCATAAGTTATTATCGTTTAATCAAATATGTCCATCCAAAGGTTGCCTGGAAGAGATCGCTTGTAGCGATAAGGCCGCCATTTGTACATTTTTCTTATGTTGTCCGTACATGTACTGTATTTCTTTGGTGTACAATAAAGATTTATCTTATCTTATCTTATCTTAACGAAAAAGACTGTGCTTGGTAGTCAAGCCCGTGAATTTGTAGTTCGATTGCGGGAGTACTTTGAGCGGGAACGTGAGAATGGCGGAACGCTATTGCCTGTGTCCAACGTTTTGGATCGAGTGGCAGATGCGTTAGACATTGGGCGGAACACGGTTTCTCGAATCACTCGAGAAAAATATGGTGCTCACGATACAGAAGAAAATAAGTTGTCCACCCCTAATAAAAAGCGAACCAAAAAGGCATCTGTAACAGATGTAGACAGTTTTGCGGCCGATGCTATACATAGCCACATTTATAACTATCACCAGAATAAAGAATTACCGACGCTTCTAAAGCTGGTCAAGTCTTTAAAAGATGCTGATTTGTTTACTGGAAGTCCTACATCCTTGTGGCGCGTATTGAAGGACATTGGTTTCCAATTCAAAAAAGTAAACAAAAGAAAAATTGTCATGGAGAGGGGCGATATAGCACTTGCGCGGGTTACCTTTTTGAAAAAGGCTAAAGCGATTACCGATTGGAGCAATGTCGTCTTCCTGGATGAAACTTGGCTGAATGCCAATCATACGGTCGGTAAAATGTGGACTGACGATACACCTCATGCCTCGACCAAAGTGCCAGAAGGAAAAGGGGAGAGATTGATTATTTGTCACGCAGGCACATCGAAAGGATTTGTAGAAAATGGGCTACTTGCTTTTAAATCGAAAAAGACGGGAGAATATCACGAAGATATGAATGCGGAAGTATTCACGGAGTGGTTTCAAAATATGCTTAGCAATTTAGAAGAACCCAGCACAATTATTATGGACAATGCCCCATATCACTCCGTGCAATTGAACAAACCGCCGACTTCTTCCAATAAGAAGAGCGAGTTGATCGAGTGGCTCCAAGCCAATAATGTGGAAGCCGATGAGACGAAATTAAAGGTGGAGCTAGTGAAGCTCGTAAAAATGCACAAGCCCCAAACGACATACAAATTAGATATGATGGCAAACGAATATGGTCACGAAGTCCTGAGGCTTCCACCGTACCACTGTCAGTACAATGCCATTGAATTAATTTGGGCCCAAATCAAAGGTAACTTGTTTAACCATAGTCTATTTACATACTGACAAAAATATGATAATGTTTATTACTTGAATTCTATGACTCAATTTGTTTTTTATCTTGTTTCAGGATACGCTGCACGAAAAAATACAGCTCCGCCTTTTACAGCCACAAAAATGATGGGGTTATTGAAAGAGGGATGCAAAAATGTCACTGGCGATGACTGGAAGAAAGTAGTGGAGAAAACCAAAAATCTAATCTTACATGACTGGGAGCGAGACATTAGAATAGACTGCATAATTGATTCCCAAATAATTATTCACGTCGACGAGTCAGATG
Organism: Eilema caniola; assembly: GCA_949126895.1. Lineage (NCBI taxonomy): Eukaryota > Metazoa > Arthropoda > Insecta > Lepidoptera > Erebidae > Eilema > Eilema caniola. Next base: position 4,768,874 of record OX421476.1, read on the forward strand.
ACGATGATGATGATGATGATGATGATGAAGATGATGAACATGTTTGATTTTTAATAAATAATTAAACAGGTTATCAATTTTGTTTTACTTTTTTTCTTCAAAATTATTAGTTAATAGAATCGATTTCTTCTTCATTAATAAATGATCTCGATAAGATATATAATCGATTTTATTTCATGCGATTTTATCTTGACTACATCTCTAGTAACTTCAAATCCCAAACGTCACCGTACCCATGCTACGTGAAAAATATTGTAGCGGCATAGCGCATTATGTATGTAACTTTTACAATTACTGCAGAATCTGGCAGAATTACTATATAGATTATAATGTTATAGTTTTATTTAGTCTTATTCAATAATGTGTTTAATGTACGTTTTATTTTTGATAAGTTAATTTTAATACTAATAATTATAAAAAGATTGCCAAAATCTAGTTATAACTCCTGAACTAAGAAGCTGCCTGCCTGCTTTTGAAGTTACGAGTGTAACCATTGTTTGTTCCTGGTAGTGCATCTGTATAAGAATTATTTTATATTATCTGTGGTATTAATTAAACACAGTAAAATATTAATACTATATATGGCGCTTCATCGAATCAACCTTGTCTGCAAGCCAGGACACCTGCTTATTGACGGAAAGAACTGTGATGCAGGTTTCCCCTCGATGTTGGTTAATTAAACTGATAGCAATAGCTTCAGCAATAGTCAAATAGCACCAAATTTTGTAAACGAGGATATGAAAGAAAGAAAGAAAAATGCATTTATTTTGATTAGCTGCAGCAGATAATAAGATAATTCTGCCAGATATGTGTACTTTGAATGCAAATGCAATGCAAATGACACTCGTAGTAAAATCAAAATAGCAGGAGACAAAAATCGTTATAATGTATAATCTAACGATATAAAACTCATATGCCTAATAAATGACTTGTGCACCTGACAGTACCATTATTCTCAAACTGTGGATATAGGTAGCTCATTATCATGGATTTTGTACAATCATCGATATTGATAACAAAGAAAATGCTCACGTTACACTGTGTGGAACATCAAGCTATCAAAAAACAACTGACGTCAGCATTATGGCAGAGAGGGTGATTAAAATGTAACGTTATACCTGGGTACCAGTGGAGCTTGTAAACATTAAAATCCGACGAGAAAAGGTAGCAATTAAGAGTGAGGGGTAGCGGGTAGCGATATGCGTATTTGGTCGTCAAAGAAGACTCGCAAACAAGTACAATAGAAGCGTTAGACCATTTTGCTGATGACACGTCCATATGTTTACCGTAGTGCACATAGAACTTGGAAGTTTAAATGTTTCTTACTTACGTTTAAATGACAGAACAGGTTTGGCTGTAATGTGGTACAGGGATACATTAAAGTCTGGAATAACTCATAAGCTATTTTTTATTCCTGGAATAGGTTCGCATGAGAAGCGCGACGAAATCATAATTTCACACAAGCGGAGCCACGAGCAATAACTCGTTGTTAATATATTTCAAATGAGAATAACCCTCTAAGGTAGATAGCTGATCATGTTCCAGAGTATTTTGAATATATTCACAGTATTGTAGTATACGAGCGATATCTGGAAGCATTATTTTCTTGATTAATTAGTTCGTGACGCTGATTCACTGTTACAAAGAACATACCTTATAATGCAAGGAGCGGTGGCCATATTTGATTTGCGCTAATTCAGGCGCGCACGTCCGCGACCGCTGAGCAAAAACAAACAAAGTTGACAACGTCGATCATTTTAGTAAAAGCCTGTGGACATTATGCTATATTTATTATATTTTAGTAGAATAATTTAAAGCAACGTTCTTGTTATTGTTTATTTATTTAATAATAAATAAGCTTGGAAATGAGCTGTTCGCTCAACTATGCTGCTCAAGCAAACTATTGTATTTTAGACTAAGTATTCTAAGCAAATGTTTGTAAATAGACCAAAAAAAAAATGCCCACTGAGTTTCTTGCTATATGATTTTCGCTCCCACGTAATTGAAATAAAACATTACTTCATCATTCTCTGAGCCTATTCCCAATCCAATTGGGATCAGCTTTCATTTGCATGCGGCTGATCGATATTTTCCATGAAGCGACTGCCACCTGACCTCCAGAACCAATTGGCGATGTCGAAATTCTGTAGTTAGACTATTTACATAGTGACACGTGTAACTACCTACTAATCCCCCTACCCCCCTACTAATTTTAAACACATCTACCTAACGTTATCAAAAGTAGCAAGATGTGAAGCCAGATTGTGACCAAACGAGAAAAAAACCGCGTAAAATGATTCATAAAAGATAAATTTTCACAAAAACTGTAAACGAAAAACTTGCAGGCGTTTGCAAACTTTATATAGTTAACTTAGATGAGGGTGCACAAACTGCAAACTTTACTCTTTAAGGTGAAAATGAGACTAGATAAACAAACTTGTGCAGCGATAACGTCTCAAATAGCTCATTTATTTTGAGCTCAGCTATTGTCTTATGCATTTTTATTCACTTATGAGCAGTTTGGATGTCTGAAAGCTTGTATGTATTTGTGAATAAATAAATAATTTTATTACCTTATTCTTGGGGTGTGAAAAAGCATCTGATGAGGCCGTCAAGCTGGAGGCCACCATTTGTAATGGTGACACTCTATGTTAAGGCCTAAATCATATTAACGTGTCCCATAGATATTTTTTTAGACTTCACGTTATTGATGAAAAATTACCTAGCTAGGAAAAAATAATTAATGAAACGTAACCCAGCCCGCAAATCAAATGACAATCCTTTTACATATCCTTTTGTGAATTTGTTCTCTTGCTCAATAACTGGCAACTAATTTCTCAGAAACGAAAAGCTTTTTATTTCTTTTATCAAGGGAATGGCTCCACGAGACTTTGTGCCCTTAACTGTTTAAAAGTAAAAGGTTTTGTGGGTCTCGGGTAAAGTTTTACGTAACATGTTTCTGTTGGGATAAAACTTGAGTGGAAATCTTTTACAACAGGTGGAATTTCGCCGATTATGGTAATCGTAATCTTACCAAAGGCGATATAGATATAAATAGATATCAGGAGTGGATAACCAGTTGATTGCGATTGACCAGTCGGTAACAATGAATCGTGGTAAGGCAAAAAAATTAAGTTTAATTATTAATTATACTACAGTGTTTGTTAGAGCGAAAATTTGCTATCACCGTTTTTGCTGCCCGAAGGATCCATCCTTCTCTATCCATCCGGCTCTACGAGCCAGATCTATGTGTGCCTCTACTGCTCCCATACAGAAGATGCTGAGACAGTTCAACTTTTCGAACACCTGAATCATGCCGCAGATGATGCGCAGGAGCGGTTTTCGAACGCTTTACTGGTATTTTTGGAGTATATAAATGCCCACCCAGAGTTTCGGTTTTCCGGATTCCGCCAAAACAAACTATACGGGAAGAGCCGCTTATGCATTTGCTCTAGCGCATGGCCTGAACCTACTGGTACACAAGGTCACCAGAATACCAAGAAGGTCGGGTCTAGAGCCCTCTCTGCTAGACCTTCTGCTGACGAGTCACCCGGACCAGTACAGTGTTTCAGTGAGTGCAATGTGCAGCGGATTTGTCTCCAATATTTACTCAGCTGAACCGGCTGTCCTAAAGCTCGGTTACGGTGCTTTCGGCTTGGAAAGAGGCGAGTTTACAGCCGATCCCCAAGAAGGGAGATCGCTCAGATCCAGCCAACTATCGACCCATAGCCTTCACCTTAGTGCTATGCAAGGTGTTCCAGCACATAATTAACAATCAGCTTATGCGTCACCTAGAGGATCACTCCTTAATTAATGACCGGCAAAATGGCTTCAGGCCGAAACCGGCTACGGGTGATCTCCTGGCGTATGTTACCCATCTATAGAGTGAGGCTATGGACAAGCACGGCGAGTCACTGGCAATTAGACTTGATATCGCCAAAGCTTTCAATAGAGTTTGACATAAATTTCATCTAACCAAGCTGCCAGTCTTTGACCTGCCCTTAGACTATTCAATTGGGTTGCTAGCTTCCTGCAAGATCGCCGTATGCGCGTCCTTTGTGCTGGCCGAGCTTTGGAGTTCTCTCAGGTAACTGCTGGCGTGCCGGCGCACGTCTGCAGGGATACGTCTTATTACCCACTCTCTATCTCCTGCATATCAACAACATACTGTCCACCGGCAGTGTTCATTGCTATGCAGGCGATATCACCTTGCGCGAGAATTATCATGGATATCCTGCAGACAAGCAGTCGGATATTCCGGAAAAAGGCAGCTCTTGTCACTGAGCTTGATCCGGATCCTGAAACATATTTCCCAATGGAGATCAGAAACCCTGGTCGGGTTCAATGCCAAGAGGGCGCAGGCATGTGCATTTTAAGCAAGGGTATCTTCTGTCCCTCCCGTTTCTACTCTTCAGAGCATGCCACTGCCACTGCAGTACAACCTCAATATCCTCCAGTATGCACATTGCAAACTGAATAACAAAAACTACATCGAGAACATAAACTCAATATCTTTAGAAGGCTCGCTAATCGCTGCAATGCCGAGATCGTAAGTCGTCTGTTTGGAGTAGATTAGGAGTAGATAAACAAAACGTAAATAGCGAATTATACTATGGTAATACGTAACAAGAATATTTTAACAGAAGATGCTTTTTGATTTCGAAATAATAAATCAATATTTTAGTATATTCTTCACAGTGCCATCTAGATCAGTCAATAAATTCAATCAAAATTGTAACTAATATAATTTGTATGTTTGTAATGAATAAACTCAAAAACTACTGTACCCACCAATTTCAAAAATTCTTTCACCATTGGTAAGCTATATTCACCCTGAGTAACATAGGCTATATTGGATTTCCACGGGAAAGTTTTTACCACCCGTGCGAAGCCAGGCAGATCGCTAGTGTAAAATAAAGAGTAATGTTGTGGTCAAGTCACATTATGTGTTAAAACACATGTACCAACCAGTGTAAATAAACTTTATTTATCAACATGTAGCCGCCAGTGTCGAAGAGTAAAATTTGTCGTAAGGTAAGCCGGTGGATAAAAAAACTTACTTCCATCTTGATCAACCCATTGGGAAGCCTGCAGGGATCGAGTACCTTAATGTATATAATATGGCGCTTAACTGCCCTTCACTTCACTCGTAATCAAGTCATGTTTCAGCTATAACAGTAAAGAATGGTTCAGACTATAATACACAGTTTATAGCATATTTTTTCTTTTAACGGTTCCCACTGTACTCTATTAAACATTTATCGTATGGTTTTTCCTGAAACATTCGTTGGCGTGACGTAAAAATGAGTTAATATTTTTTTTTTATTACAGCACCATCATTGTCAGCTGAGTAACTAAGTTTTGTTTGACAAAAAAATTAAACCGACTTCTAGAGCAAAAATGCCATGAAAAGTAAAAAAATAATTATTTAAAATAGCTCCAAATATAAAACCGCTCATAGTACTTTTGTTGAAGTCGGTACCAAGACGCAGGCAGGTAGAGGTATGTTCACATTCATCGCCCCGGCACATCAACAATGTTATCAGTTCCCAGTGTTTTCAATTAAAATTTTTGCCCTACGGCTACGGCTAAAATATACCGTTATGTTCCTGTGGGTGAGAAGTAGGTGACTCTTTCAACTCCTAGAGGAGACATATTGGGTGAGAACAGTCAGCATCAGATCGGTCTTGACGAACAAAGTACTCAAAATGATCTTAATGCTTTGGTTTCCCTCTTTCTGTTGACTGTCAAGATCGTTCTAACGCTGACTGTACAGTCCTAACCAAGCTGCACGCTACTACAGCCGACAAAAACTAAAAATATGGGAATAGTATATATAATCACCTACTTTACACACAAGTGTAAAGCGAAAGTACAAATGCACACAAGATATCGCTTAGGTAACGCGCTCTATCACCTTCAAGAGAAAGGTGGTTACAGTAATAGGGGATACATTTCCAGTTTAATTAATCATCAATCAAATATGGATGGACGACTAAGGTCTGAGTCCAATTCACAACAGTGTAAACAGGAAAGTAAAGTAAAGTTTAACATAATATTACTTTTAAGAGGTGGGAACAGACTAGATTAGTCGAATAACCCAGTCATGCTAATATAATATCAGGTTGAAACTGAGGTTGACACAAACGGCAATCATTCCAAAAAGATCAAAAGAGTCCCGTCTATAATGTGAACTGGATATCGTTTAATTAGATGCGATTTAACCTGTCAAGTGAGTAAATAATAGACACAATAGGTAAACAATAGACTCGCGGTGCAATCGCACCGCTTGGGATCTTAGACTTTAAGGTTCCAGTGTCAACAAGAGCCTACCCCTCAATTTAAGGTACCTTATTAAGTCCTCAGTATTTGATGAAGTTTTGCCGTTTCAATAGCAATTATAGACTCTAATTGACATTTTTAATTTAGATGAATGAATGTTTGAGGGTTTGGAATCAATTTTTATATTTTGTACAACTGGTAATCCAGGATTGCGGTTTCATGGGTGTTTTTTTTTTATACCACATAGGTGGCAGACAAGGACACGGCCAACTGGTTACCGTGGTCTATGGACGTGTGCAACACCAGGGGCGTCACAATCGCGCTGCCGACACTGTTAGAATAGAGAGTTTCTGTGCCGTTAGTGTAGAACATAAAGCAGGACAAGCCTTGGGTCTTCCCACTGATAGCACAAAAACTCTCCAGTGAGCTCTGGCTACCCTTCGGGAACGCCGGGAATACAACACTAGGTTATTATGACCGCGGTATTCTGTATTTCCCCAGTCGGATTGCTCAGTTGAATGGAAATACCGCCGTGTCCTACGTCCTATAAGGGTGATTTCCCAACTCCAAGAGGAGAGCCTCATCCGGCAATCAGTAAATATTTCAAATTGCGGTTGAGATTGGCTGGACCTCGCAGGTCTTGGTTAGCCCCACAGAAGCTACTCATCAGAAGGACATTAATGTACAAATATTTCCTTATAAAGGCTATTTGCATCTGTTATACCCGTTCTACTAAGCTTTTTGGGTAAAAATACACAATATAAGCTGTAAAACCTCACACATAAAATAAAACTAAATGTTTTCCCAAAAGCTGTTATCTGTTCATGAAAAACGAATACAATAGCTTTGCCTATCGTCATTTTAAAAGGTTTTGCGGTTTGCTCTCCATCCGGTGTGGGTAGAGCCTTGGCTATTGGGTCCCGACCGCTCGTACCGATCGCTGTGCACATTTACAATAACAACAAACCGTTAATTGAATATAAATGAAACATTTTTGAATATTTTTAGGGCAATGTGCAATATTGTGAATGGGAGCTTATGTCAGCGAAAATATTTGTCCTTTTCGAACGTTGGAGATAGTTACGTGGCATGGATTTTTTTTCAAATTGGAAAATGATGTTAATTGTGTCGATATTTACTGTTTTTGAAGTGAAAACTTCTTTAGCGGCGTTGGATGGGTAAAAAATATTAAACTTGCGTCAGGATCGCTTGACCTTTGAACCGTAACCGACGACTGACGTCATACAACATTAGCAAAAGATGTTTATTTTGTCAAGTACGATATGAAGCTTCGTAGCTAAGCTGTAAACGCCTCGACTGTGAGTCCTTATGGTTTCAGATGTTACCGGGTTCGAACCTGGGCTACTGACACTTTTTGTGATAATTTTTTCTTTTTGTAATTTATTACTTTTTGTGAGATTTTTTTTTTGTAATTTATTACTTTTTGTGATTATTTTTTCTTTTTGTAATTCATTAATTTCTACTGACAGAAAATTAGTCATAGGTTCTATGATTGGCGCTATATTATAGGTATGGTATAGTATGGTATGTTCTTTTTATCTTTTTCTCTGTATATAACGAAGAAAGAAAGAAATAATAAGTTTTCACTTCTGCCGGCACTCCTGGAGTGCAACCCGTCTTTTTTTTTAGTAATACCGACTGGTGGAATTAGAGGAATGTAAAATAGGTAGGTACCTTATTAGTTGCCGGCGAGGCTTGATGTAACTTTTTCCATAGGTAGACGTTTTTTCTTAATCACTCAATGCACTATATCACTTTTAACAGTTTATGATCGATTTCAGTACAAAAATTTTAATTATTTATAATTAATAAGAGCTTAAAGTTTTTAGCTCAAACGAGCGCGGCCGCGGCGATTTCTTCACTGGTACCGGGGGGTAGGAAGAGGAGAGAGGGGAAAAAGTGTGTTCCGTTATACGAATTATTTCTTGTGTTGTATCATGTGTGAAATATAATGTGTGGCGCAGCCAACTTCGGGGGGGGGGGGGGGGGGGGGGCTAGAGGTTTCCTCTACATTGAGATAAGAGAATAAAAATAAAATGAGAAATATGAGTTAAGACTAAATTGCAAAGAACTTACACAGAAAACTAAACTAAGAGAGAATTAATAATATGAGACTATTGGGACGGCAAGGGACAAAGTCGAATTACAGGTCGAATATAACTATTACCGTTAGATGTTCTTACTTTAACAGTACGAATGATATTATCTTTTCCCGGATAAATATCTGTAACAACAGCTAAAGGCCAAAACATAGGATGTGAATTATCATCTTTTATAATTACAACAGTCCCCTCAATAACAGGTTTTGAGGGCGTATTCCACTTTTCTCTATTTTGAAGAGATGTTAAATATTCAATACTCCAGCGTTTCCAATAACTCTGCACAATTTTATTTAAAAGTTGATAGCGGTTTAGTCTATTTTCAGGGGTATCACAATCCATCTTTTCAGCGGGCAAAAATTTCATACAAATCACATTGAGAAAATGATTAGGAGTTAATGCAGACAGATCAGAAGGATCCGAAGAGAGTATACACAAAGGACGACTATTTAGTAAATTTTCAATCTGTATTAAGATAGTATTGAACTCTTCATATGTAAGTATTTGTTTCCCGATAGCTTTAAAAAGATGAGTTTGAACTGATTTTACATTTGTTTCACTTAAGCCATTAAAATGGGGGCCATAAGGAGGACTGTGTCTAAAAGTAATTTTATTTTGAGTTAAATAATGACTTAAATAGTTTTCAAAATCTGTGGACTGTATATGTGAGTAAATTTCGTTTAATTTTCTTTTCGCACCTATAAAGTTAGTACCGCCATCGCTATAAATCATAGAAACTGGGCCTCTTCGTGAAATAAAGCGCTTAAACGCGGCAAGGAATAGATCTGAACTCAGGTCAGAGACCAACTCTAAATGGAGAGCTTTAGTAGTTAAGCACACAAATAAACAAACATATGCCTTATGACTCTTAACTCCCCGATGGCGTATGTGCGTGATAAAAAATGGACCAGCATAATCTACAGCGGTGTGCACGAAAGCTTTAACTTGAGAAACTCTAATTGAGGGAAGATCACCCATTTGCCGATTAGTAAAGCGTGGTTTCAATTTGAAACAAAAATTACATTTATGAACTATAGCACGAACTAGATTGCGAGCTGAGAGAATCCAATATTTTTGTCTGAGTAATGATAAGAGTAAGGCAGGACCTGTATGTAAATTAATTTTATGATAATATTCAATAAGGAGGTCTGTGATACGATCTTTGCTGAGCAAAATAGGGTATTTTTGGTCAAAGCTAAGGTCTGACTGTGAGAGTCTACCACCAACTCTGAGTAATCCATTATGAAAAAAAGGGTTGAGTTTTAAAATACTTTTACTTCTGCATATTTTATTATTTATGAGATCAGAAATTTCTTGTTTAAAAGATTTATTTTGCAAATAGCGAATAGCAAAATCTTCGGAATTTTGTAAATCATCAACTGTTATGGCACCGTGAGAATTTATTAACTTTGAGAATCGTAATACATACTAGGGCGCGAATAAATTTATTCCAAGAGGAACAGTTTTCAGCGAGAGCTTGAATAGGGTGAGTAGTTTCATGTTGTATAGTTTGTGTAATTAAAGATGTAGTTTTAGATTCCTGATGTTCGTCATTATGATTAATTTTATATTGTTTTACAGGCCAGTCTGTAATCGGGGAAGAAAGCCACTGTGGACCTTGGAACCAAATGGAATTATCAACTATTTCTTTGGGTGTTACAGGGCGTGATACTATGTCAGCGGGATTTTCAATACCACGAACATGAAACCAGTATGGAGCAGGTAAGTATTCATTGATTTGAGCGATGCGGTTTGCCACAAAAGTGTGAAATTTATAAGCGGGAGAATGAATCCATGTAAGAGTTACTGTTGAGTCTGAGAATGCGTATATTTTATTTATGTCACACCGTTTTATAAAAGTCGTGTAAACAGAATCAATGAGCTTAGCTAATAGAACAGCAGCGCAAAGCTCTAAGCGTGCGAGAGTTTTACTTGGAGAAGATACTTTAGATTTAGAAGCTAGAAGTTTCACGGTGTTTGCGCTCGAGTATTCATCATTAGCAACGCGTATATAGATACAAGCACCGTAACACTTTTCACTTGCATCCGCAAATCCAATCAAAGTAATATTATGAGAGTGAGTTATTCCTATATGACGAGGGATTTTTAACTGTTCTAAATGTGTTAATTCGTTATGAAATTGCTTCCATTTAGCAAGAATGAAGTCGGGCACCTCATCATCCCAATCGAGCTGTAGTTTCCAACAATCTTGTACCAAAAGCTTCATATACGCTACGACTGGACTGATAAGACCCAAAGGATCAAATAAGCGAGCTGTAACTGAGAGAATTGAGCGTTTAGTACATTTATCTGGCGTATCTATATGAACTGTGAATTGAAAATTGTCATCTGAAGGATTCCACTGCATACCTACAATTTTGGTGCACGCGTTTGATTCTGAATCAAAGTTTATAGCGCTTGGGCTTCTATGCGAAGACGGAATTAGCGACATGAGTTCTTTATTATTGGATATCCATTTTGTTAAGTTAAAACCTCCAGATCTGAACATTTCAACCATCTGTTTGAAAGTAGTTTCAGCGTTTTGTATACCGTCAATTGAACAGACATAATCATCCATGTACATATGATTTTCAGCTTCGTATGCAACGAGAGGATACTTTTCGCGACTGTCCGCGGCGAGTTGTCGGACGACACGCATAGCGAGATAAGGCGAGCTTGACACACCAAAACATACTCTATTGAATTGATAAATGTCAATAGCGTCCTGTGGGTCAAATCTGAAAAGTATGCGTTGAAATGGTTGATGTTCAGGTGAGAGCTTTACTTGAAAGTACATCTTTTCGATGTCAGCGGTGAGTGCAATAGAGAACATGCGTAAGTTTAAGAGTAAATCAAAAATGTTACTCTGTAAGTTGGGTCCAATATAAAGTAAGTCATTTAGAGATTTTCCACTCGTGGATTTACATCCTGCGTCTAGAACTACGCGTGTTTTCGAAGTCTCTTTTTCTGGCCGATAGACAGCCCTATGTGGTATATAATAAGCGTGAGTATCAATTGCGGTGTCAGTGCGTTCAAGTTTTGTCAGATATCCTTGATCAATATATGATTGTATAGTGGCATTGTAATCTGTACGTAAGTCGTGCGAGTCGAGTTTCTTTTCTAGATTTAGTAAGCGGTGTTTAGCGGCGTTGTACGAGTTTCCTAAATTATTAGGGTCCTCTTTGAATGGAAGATTAACAATGTATCTACCCGAGCCTTCGCGCGAGTATGTTGAACGAAACAAAAGCTCACAGGCCTCGTCCTCAGGACTTAAATGTTTTTTATCGGGAACGTTTTCTATCTCCCAGAAACGTTGAGTTATGTGTTCGAGAGATAAGGATTGCGAGTTACAGAAAAATGCCTTTTCATTGTTGAGCGCGTGCGATGAGTGAGAGGTTTGCGTAAAGTTAGTTGAGGTATTAAATTCAGCTTGGTGTTGTGAGTGCGTAGAGTTTTGAGCGAGAGCAGAAGCTTGAGTTGAAGCGTGTGAGTTTGTAAGAGAGTTTTGCGGGTATGCTTGAGAGAGTGAGTGTGAGTGCGGTTGCGTTTGTGTGTTCCTAGACTGTGTCTGAGGATGAGAAATGCATCGGGCCTTGCCCATGGCTACATAGCCTAGCGTGGTCTGTATGCCGATTACTGACGAATGAGAAGAGACTATCTTGTCGGATCCTAGTGAGAGAGGAAATATTTCATTGCCTATGAGACAGTCAATTTGAGCAGGAGCGTTATATTGATCATTTGCCATTGCAATGCCTTGGAGGTGAGTCAATTCAGTGACATCAATTTCAGCGTTAGGTAAATAGTCGGTTATTGTGTTAATAACTCGAGCGTTAATCGTGTAAGCGCAGCGTGAGTCGAAACGAGAATGTATTTTAAATTGCGTAAAACCAAGCGACTTGCTTTCAGCCTGACCGATACCTCGCACCGTGGAAGGAGCGTGCCTAATTTTCAAACCTAAACAATCGCAGCAAGATTTAGTGATGAAGTTACTCATTGAGCCTGTGTCCAAAAATAGGCGAATTTTAATCGGTTTATTCTCTTTATAAACATGTACTGACGCAGTAGGTAACAACACTGTAGTATTACAGGAATGCGACGGGGAAGTTACAGAAAGCGCAAAGTTATTGTTTTCATTATTTGAATTTGCGCGCGAAGCGGTATCTAGCGTGAATTGTGGCGAGAGCGAAGACAGCTGATTAGCGTGCGTCGAATGCTGAGTACTGTCAATGGCGGGAAACGATCGTGGTTGCTGCGAGTGTGTGTGCGAGTGAGACGCACGATGCGCAGTCAACGGGGCGGGAGCCGATGCGGCGCCGGCGGCGGAACTAGCCGAAGTCGCGTGAAGCTGCAACTGAGTGTGATTCGGTTGGACTGGCTGCGATCCGACGGCGAATATATAACGGGAATTGTCATTAGCGTAATTATAATTATCCAGGTGTAACAAAGAGTGATGTTTGCGATTGCATGTGTTGCACCTGCGTTGAGATTTGCATACATTAATATGATGAAAACCCAAACAATTCTTGCAAAATGAATTTTCATGCACAATGTTAGTACGCGTTTGCGGGTCTTTATTCAAAAATTGCTCACACTTATATAGTGGATGCATTTGGTTAGATTTACAAACTTTGCAAAAATAAGATTGAGTTTGTGTTTCAGGAATGTTACTGTCAGCTGATTGCGTGAAGTATGACTGAGTTGGTTTATTTTTATTTGAAGATTTGTTTGTTTGTTGTTTACTATTGGTATGTGAGTAAGTGGGGTGAAGCGCTTGAATTTTACTTTGTTCATTTAAAAATGTTTTTAATTCCTGAAATGTAGGTATTTCTGAATGTCTGTGAGATTGTTCGAATAGGTGGAGAGTGTCTTTGTCAAGTTTACTTAATGCAATGTGAGTTATAATGAAATCATATAAATTTTTAATTGGCAAGCGATGGAGTGCAGCTTCGGCAGAGCAAAAGATTTCAATTAAGTTATCAATTGATTGGTTCGGTTTGAGTTGCAACATTTTGTCTAGATATGAAGAAGCTTCTACTCTGGTATCTTGGTATTTACTTAGCAGGGCGTTCCATATGATTTCATAATTTTCAGCACTAGCGCTGAGTCCTGAACAAACAGTGAGTGCTTTACCCGAGAGACAACCTATTAGGTATTGAACTTTTTCCTTTTTTCAATTAACTGCTGTCTCAGAGTATTCTCTGTTTGTTTAATATAACCATACAACTGATTGAATGCATTAAGGGCACTGTAATTCGGTTTTATTTCAGGATTATCCTGTAAGGATTCTAGAACGTATTTGTCTAAAGTTTCTGAAAAATCTGATCGAACCTGATCGATAGTGTGTGATTGAGCGAGGAACTGAGACCGTTTATCAGGTTCTGAAACCTTTAAACTTAAGTCATATAATGTTTGAGCGATTTGAAACAAACTTTGTTTCTTTTGGTCGAGTACGAGGAGCTTGACATTGACACTTTCGGACTTGAAGCTATCGTCTTGTTCACTATCAGTAGGAGGCTTGGCTTTGCCTTTGCCACCCATGGTAAATAAGTGAAACTGGCGAAAAACGTGGTAATTGAAATAAAATAAGCTCTAATGAGTATGGGAATATGACCCGTATGCGTAGAAACTAAATGCGAGAATAGCGTGAACGTATCGGTGATGAGCGCGCGATTTTCGATTTAGAGTTTATCTAATTATTGAGGAAATGCGTAAATAAACAAGTAGAAATGCATTAAGATGCGAGAGGATAAGGGATTGAATTATTTCTTTGTTAAATAATTGCGCAATGGAGCGATGCGTAAAGATTAAAAACTGCGGCCGGCTGCGTCGAGTGCGTGGCGTGCGTAGGTAGGTATTTAAAAAATACTGAGATAAATACGTAAATACATTAGATATTAAGTGTATTTTGTGAAGAAGAGTATGAGAGGAGTAGGAGTGAGGATCCGGCGTTGGAGGGACCAAAACACTTGGTGGAATTAGAGGAATGTAAAATAGGTAGGTACCTTATTATTTGCCGGCGAGGCTTGATGTAACTTTTTCCATAGGTAGACGTTTTTTCTTAATCACTCAATGCACTATATCACTTTTAACAGTTTATGATCGATTTCAGTACAAAAATTTTAATTATTTATAATTAATAAGAGCTTAAAGTTTTTAGCTCAAACGAGCGCGGCCGCGGCGATTTCTTCACTGGTACCGGGGGGTAGGAAGAGGAGAGAGGGGAAAAAGTGTGTTCCGTTATACGAATTATTTCTTGTGTTGTATCATGTGTGAAATATAATGTGTGGCGCAGCCACCGACGTTGCTCAAAAGCAACAGAAAAGACGGGGTAAGTGTAAATACAATTACACCAAATAATATATAATATTATTATCATATATCGTAATAAAGCTCATTAAATATACAGGAACTCCAGGCGAGGTAGGGAGGGTCAGAAAATGCAATAAAAGAAATTATAAAGAATTTTCAAAATTAATCATTACAATTTTTCTTAAAATAGTCCGCAAATCTTTACTGACGAGGCCAACATTCTACTTGAACGGTCACGTCAACAAACTAAAGTGCTGATATTGGGCTCCAAATAACCCTAAATTAAAACATTTAAGGTCACTACATAGCCACAAAGTCATGGGATGGGCTGCTCAAGGCTGCATTATTGGACCTTATATATTCGAAGATAAGAGAAAAATTGGGTTACCTATCTTAATCCCGAATTTTACTATTCCGAATATCATAATCCAGAAAACGTTTGGCCAATTTTTCATAATCCCGGTTTTTCAAATTCCGAAGTTTTATTTGCCATATAATCGCAAATCCGAATTTCATTTGCTCATTTATTCATTTGTACGACGTTTTATAATCCAGACGAACGAGTTCCAGACACACGAAATCTAAATGCACAAAATCCAGATGACCGTAATCCATATGCACGAAAGCCCAATTTTTAAAACACAAAGTTTTAAAATGCAATTAATTGATATTCAGTTAATTGATATCCAGACAAACAATATCCAGATTTTTAAACCTAAAACTAAACCTCATATGGCGTCTACTAACTACAACTGGAGACCTATTGAACAAAACACACGTTGCCTTAAAAAATATATGTATGCATGTAAGCAAACAAGCATGCATGCAGGCAAGCTGGCATTCAAATCGGCAAGCATGCAGGCATGCAGGCATGCAGGCATGCAGGCATGCATGCATGCAGGCAAGCAGGTAAGCATGCAGGCAAGCAGGCAAGCATGCAGGCAAGCAAGCAAGCAGGCAAGTAGGCAAGCAGGCAAGCATGCAGGCAAGCAGGCAAGCAGGCAAGCAGGCAAGCAGGCAAGCAGGCAAGCAGGCAAGCAGGCAAGCAGGCAAGCAGGCAAGCATGCAATCATGCAGGCAAGCAGGCAAGCAGGCAAGCAGGCAAGCAGGCAAGCATTAGTGTTGCTCTTCTCCGGCGCTGCGGGAAGTGCAGTCCTTCCGCCCTTGCGTAACAAAGTTCGGGCACCCATGCTCGCTTCCGCAGCTTCGGCTTGCTGGTCGCCTTCGGCGACCAGCCTCAGCCGCTCCAGCTCGCAGCAGCTTCGTTACTGCGGGCAAGGACTGCCCTCCCTCCGCGCCTCCGGTTCTTAAATACCACTCTAGTGTAGGGCAGACAAGTACCACGGCGAGTCGGGTCGGGCGTGGTACGCAGTGTTCACGAGCTCGCTTTCCTGATTCATTGGTTATAACTGCATACAAAACTGGTCATGCATGACATGGAAAACAATAATTTAAACAAAATTATATTAAGTGAAATTATTTATGTCTTAAGTGAACGTTAAATTTTTTGTTATTATATCAACCGTTACACACCCTAAATGAATCGTATAAATTTACTGATTTTTACTACACCTGCATATAGTTTAGCTGGAACACGATTTGTATGGGAACCAAATAAAAAGATTATGAAAATTTGGTAATAGTTTATTTGGAAAATGGTACGATGGGAAACAAAAAAAATATTCTGAGAATCTGGTATAACTATATTTGGATTATAACAATATGGGAAACAAAAAAATACTATTTGAAAATTTGGTTTTAGTGCACCTGGAAATTGATTCATCTGGGAAATGTAAAACGGAATTATAGAAAGTTGTCATTCATTACATCTGTCTTTTAAAAGTTCTACCAACCGTTTTCGGGGTTTTAAGATTCGGGTAACAGAAATTCGACATTTCAATAGGTTACCGAAAAATTGCGGTAATTTTTAAACAGTGATCGTTGTTATTGTCACAGAATAAGGAACTTTTTGGCCTCCAGGCCGCAACACTTTAACTGATTTATTTCTAGGCCTTAGTTCCAACAAGATGGTTCCGCTAGCCACACATCTGATCATCCAATGGAAACTGTAGCTGAATTATTACCCAATAAGTATTTTCTCAAATTTATTACTCCTTTAAAATAAAATAATTAATTTTGAAAATTATTTGTAGTTATTGGCCATTCGAACCTGGCAAGACGATAGCAAGAGACCGGATGATATGTCGTTACTGCCTTGGAAAATGGGTAGCTCTTTGGTGTAGGACGCAACGTGTGTCGATACCCTTGCGCCTTATATCTTCCAAGCACGGCAGGCTGTGCCGGCGCTCCTGCTGCATCTGCGGAAAACCTCAAACGGTGCAAATACCGTTACTTGTCAGGTGATTATGAATTTGAGCCGTTTGGGGATGAAACGTTGGGGACATGGGGTCCAAGGGCCCGCTTTCTATATAAAGATTTGACAAAGCGACTGATTGACGCTACACGTGTACAGAAGGCTGGTTATTATCTTGCACAGAGGATAACCATTGCCATTCAACGCGGCAATGCTTGGGAACGTTACCGGTCGTTGATGATGCGGAAGAATTTCACGACGCATTATGTATGTCAATATTTCATTTATTTAGTTTAGTTTGTTTTAGTTCCTAGTTTTAAATTTTATTTGTAGTTTAATTTTTATAGCAGTTTCTGACCCCCCGTACCTTACCTAGACACCCTGTATTTATTTCAATGAATAACATTCGCGTAATCTTCCGACAGTAACTATTTTTAATTAGAAATGTTCCCATTTCTTAATGACCACACTCAGATTTCCTTGAGTTGTTGAAATATCACCCTTTCAATACAAAAGAAATAATTGACATTGGATGACAAGGCAAATAAATCTTGCTGAGCATACATATTAAAATGTCCTGGAAGTTGAAAAGACCCTTTTTTATGAAATCATTAAAAATAATGAACCATGATCTCCCCGAAAAAAATCTAACGACTTAGTTTTGTAACTAATGTCCCAGAATAATGATCCATTTGTGTAAATCTAATCCAATTGTTTTTAGTGTTTGCATCTCGTAAAGTTTTGTGTTTTGTAATGTCGCAGCCAACTAGTCTTATCTCCCGCATTAGACCTTCTAACCTAACCTATCCAAGTTGGATTGCGTAACTTTCCTAATAAACCTATAACTAACTTTCAGTGAATACACCTCTACCTGCACCCTCGGGGATTTACAGGTGTAAGTATATGTAGAAGTTCGTTGAAGAAAAATCCTGTACTTGGTTGTAATAAGTATGTGTAATATTTATGTGAACAAGTTGTGGGTTCTTAGTGGTAGACCGAATAGGGGTCATGCCTGGGCGGTGATAAGGGAAAGTCGCATAGTATTTAAGTCATGTTTGAAATGGTGCCAGAATAATAGCTAACAAATTAAGATGGATATTCCTGACTCACAAAACTCTAGGCATGCTTTTCGTAGTTTTTGGAAATCGACTAGTAATTTGAATTCTTAGCCTGGCTTACTCGGTGGTGTCGGCGTTGTAAAAGATGCGAAACATATAGCGGACAGGCTTAGAAAACATTTTACCCTAGCGTCGCCTTTGGGACTACGACGGTCTGAAAGGGTGGGTGGGTCTCATGGACAGAAGATGAGTGCCACGTTTACGGCAAAACAAATTAGAAATATTATAAACTCTATGTCGAGAGGGAAGTCTTTGGGTTATGACAGCCTAAGCATTGAACATCTCGAGGACGCACCTGCCGAGAGTTCTCAGTCTCCAGTTTAATATTTGCCTCGGACATTCTTACTTGCCATGTGACATGAAGAAAACCGTGGTGATATGAGTGCAATGAGTAACATTAGCAATTATAGACCGATCTCACTGTAGTATTGAAAGTATTAGACTTTGATTCATAACATACCTTTTCCATATTGTTTGTGATAAAAACAGTACGCATAAATACCCAACAATAATTAAAGCAATTGTACCTCGACCCTTTCGAGATTCCATGTATACGTTAACGAATTTCCTTTACCCACATTACCTGCTATTGTTTTAGAGAATAATGAAGGGTTTTAATGGCAAGAAAGGAACCAATTAAATTGCCACACTTTGAAGATCATACGACAGCTAATCTAGATACGTACGAATGGATTTAGTTCATCTAATAGTTGCTTTATCTATTGAATTAGATAATTATCTCTAATGCGTTCTCCCAGAATAATTAATTGAAACAATTTACGTTCTAAAGTATGGAAGACACGTATAAGTGAGCAAGGGAGGTTGATGATAAATCGAAAAAAAAAGCCGGGACAATATCACCCGAAACCGGTGGGATTTCATGGAATGGCTACGAGTAGAGGAAGCTCTTGAAGTGAGTAATGCCAGAAGCAGACGACAGGTAGACCATATTTTAATAGTATTTTTGTTAAGCTTTTAATAGTATTATCATCTAATAACGTTACAACACGGTTACGACACGTGCAGAGTTTAGAGTGCACCCTCATACGGTGCAATTATATCAGGAACCAACCCGTTCGGCGCCTCTTTTCTTTGCCGTACCATTAATTCTTGGAATTCTATAACAGCACATGTATTTCTTTCTTCTTGAAGTCTCTAGTCTTTTAAGCGGAACGTGAAAAAGCACAATGATAAGGCCATCTATCTGAAGGCCACCATTGTAACAATATTGGTGTTTGTAATAGTAACTATTTCCTGAGACTATCTTAAGGTTACAATCAGCCGAGGTGAAGATACATTGACGCGTTCGAAATAATAAATACACCTATGTGTATAAGTCTTCAGGCTTTCACGGCCGGCGTTGCAGCCGCCGGCGAGGCAAGGTCTCCGAAGTCGTCGTCGTCCAGCCCTGCGCCACTGAAGATGTCGACCGCAGTGATCGACGAAACGTCTGGAACGCAAGTTTCACATAGACCACGGCCAAACAGCCCGGAAGCAGTATATTCTACACACCTATGTGTATTTATTAAAATCTTTATATAACAAGCTGAGCCTTCCATATGTATTTGTATACACATATACATATAAACCTCCAACCCCTGCGGATAGAAGTGGGAAAATTTCTCGAAGTTGTTATTTTCATACTTTTCAATAAAGTCGACAGCGTCTGCCAACTTTAGTTCATTGTTTCGGCTTTATCAAGTTTTCTCTCATCATTTGGTCAGCAATTATTTTAATTAAATACAGACAGATATATATTGAGGCTACAGTTAATAATTTTCTCTATTTAGACATAAAAGTATATTTTCCAAATTTTTCTTTAGCCGATCAGCTGTTACGGCGTGAATAAGTGATAAAGATACCTCATACTTACTGTCGAGTTTTTGCGCTTATAATATTAACAGGGAGTGGGCTTACGCAGCTTATTTAAGTCTTCGAAATCATCGATTAAATTATTTTGGTAATATCATTTAATAGTTGAGTTTCGATATTTCGAGATGAGGAAGAAAATTTCAAGAAAAAAACAAAGTACTACTTCTCCTAGCTAAGTTCAAACGCACATTCCTGTATATTTGTGAGGATTTTTTTAAATATAGGATATGTTAATGTGACTTATATAATGACCTTGCCTGATGGAAATCTGGAGATAAGGTCTCAGGAAAGGGGTCATCATTACATACACCAACAATGTTATAATAGTGCCCTTCAGCTTGTCGGCCTCATCATTATGGGTGCTTGTTTTTTAGTACAAACACCAGAACAGGTGAAGAGGTAGAGTATACACGCATATGCTTCCTTTTATCCTGAGAAGAACCTAGAACAGAACAGAACCGGATCAGTCTTTAATACTGGCAAATAGCACACTAGCTGTTGAGCACAGGCAATAGCTAATGAGATGTTTAGGGTTGGGAAAAAATAAAGGAGAACTTGTATGGTAGGCGTCTAGAATTATAATGCTTTATTCAAGTAAACGAGGTTCTTACAAAATGAATTACTGCTGTGTAGGCAACAACTTGATATAATTTTATAAAGGACTATCTACAACATAATAATGGTGATTAACACTTCAATAGGTGCTATATAATGTTATGGTATTCACAACTCGCATACCGATGTCGTCATTCTGACATGGGACATAATTATATATATTCATAGTTTCATAACACTATAGCCGAATCATAATCTGTTTTCCCCTAAAAAAGGCATTTTATACTACAATGACGCAATCCCCAATATCTTTTTATATTAACCTTAGTTTTAGTACTCTGTTTTATTTATATGACAAAATGAATTCTTGTGTTATTTATAAGGAAAATATAATGCTCGCCTGGGAAATAAGGAAATGTAAAATAATTACTTTGGTGTATGACGTTCATACATATTCAGGTCGGAGCATCTTCTATAAACCTGTCTCATAAGACATAAGTTTATTACTGCGTAGAATACTCACACTCAGCGCACTGGGGTATGCTATCGTACCCCGACTTCGATCGCGCCACTGTAGAGATTTGAGCAAATACGCTAGATGTAGAAGTTTTATACTGAATTTGGATCGTACGCAGCGCATAGTAACCGCAGTGGGCCAGTTCATCCCAAAAACGCAATTCAGGAAGAGTTGTCATTCCTTTTACAAGTGAACAGAAACAGTGATGTTATTAATACAGGCATGGTTGTTAGTGACTGGTGTGCGTTCTATGACTTAGACAGATCGTCAACAGAGATATCAGTAATTGAGTGTGTACTAAGTTAAATGATCTAAACCCACTGCAATCACGTCTATAATGCGAGCAAAGCCGTATATTGACAGCATGTCATAACGCCAATGTGGTGGAGCAGACTGTTGTAATAGTGTATTTTGTGATCCGCATACACTGCAAGAAAATATATGAAAAAGTAACCTTTGTTATGTATTGTCAGGTTAAAAATAAAAATAAAGTGTGGAAAAGTACAACTGTTATAATTATTCAATATGTGTAGCAGATTCCACCAAGTGCCATCAATCTCCAGTATAAACAGAAAAAGTAACCATTTGTTGATTGGATTGCATACATCCTGTGAGTCCTGCGACTTCTTTTTGTAAACAATAAATTGTAAATACTAATAAAACTTTATTTAACGATTATATTATTATTATGTTTATGTCGTAGCCACCTAGCATAAACATCTGTTCAATCAACTGCCTAAGCTCTTTACTAAACGGCGCCGTTTAATTAGCGGTCTGAATGATGTTCTGAAATAAGCTAAATTGCTTGTGCTAGGAGTGTGTTCACGTCGATAGTGTGAGGGCCAGGAGTCAAACCCGGGACCTCTCTATCGTAAGGCTGATTCCTTAACCACTAAGGTACCGACGCTCAAATACATATTATGTAGGTATATTTAATATGAGTATATAATTATCTAATGTAATATGTAAATGCATAAGTATAGATATCATACGTATTATAGGGTATTTATTATTATTGTGAACAAAGGAGACCAATATCCTTTTAGTAAATAGTATCTACCTCAATGCATCCCTACATCACCCTGAAATAGACTGTAAGAAAATGCCTCTGGCATTATGTCCGCCTTTGTACAAATTACTGTGCATAAAATTCAAAAATTAACAATTTAATACAAAGCCTTATAGAATTTTATTTAATAAAATAGCTCGCCGTGAGGATTTCTTTCAGCGATAGGGATAAATTAACATTGTTTGTATTCTCTATTCCATACTCTTTGACTATAGTCATAAAATAATAGAGAAACTCTCAAAATAAACACACGTATTCAAACTAAAATAACATCTGTGCTTGTTTTAAAGATGATAAATTATATACAGTTATTTTAGGCGGTTGAACCCGACGAGAACAGTACAGGTGTGTTTATTTCTGCAAGAGCTTTGAATTGTAAATTAAAGCGGCGTTAAAATCAACAAATCTTCATTAATCAACGAAAGCGTCTCGTGAAAATTTAATAATTAGCATGTTTAAGCATCATTACTGTCACAACAAAATCGTTTTACAGTTCTGTTTTAGAATATTTCTTTCAGCAAGAGGGTTACTAGCTGAAACAATTATTGAAATAAAACCACTTTTTAACTAACTCTATCGCGATGCGTTAAAAAGTGTTTATTACTCATTTAATAATAGAGAACGCCATATGCTAAATGTAAATAAAAGTTTCATACCGCAGAATTATAAATGAATAGCGAATATAATTGAATATGTCGAAGCGACAGATCAGAAAGGTCTAATCGACATCACAAAAGGTTCTATTTGGATTAAATTAGGACGGTAATCAGATGTGACGGTATTTCGAAAGATCATTCCACTACACAATACTTCGTTATCACACTAACTTTGTTACACGAAATCACAAAGGATGTTTACAATATTTTAGGATTTGTACTAGACTTAGAATAAATCACAAACCGAATGCATTGAGCTTAGCTGAGCAAACAGAGCCCCTTTTTTTTTTACGTGCGGGAAATCCCACGGATACCCACCCCTCCGGAGCCGAAGGGGTAGGTTATGTTGGACTCGAACCGACTAAACCGCACGCCGTCTGTGGGTCGATGTGCTAGGCCGGAGGTGAGGTTGTCTTTTGACATATCCCTCGCACCCCGGCTGACCCAGGGCCATTCCTCTCGGTCTGGCCCTCCTCGGGACAGAGCCCCTCTCAGCTCCGGCCACCAACGTAGTGTCATTTTTCAAATGTCATTTTCAACTGACAGCTAAACACACTCAAGTAATAACCAATGTTGCCACATACAAAATCACTAAATTCAAACAATAATTATTACTTGGCATTCGTACCATTCAGATATTATGCTCTTCGACAAATATATATATATTACTTATACGCAAGGATTCTCACTAATCCACTTTCCTTTACACGGCAAAGGGACATTAAATCTTACTTTTCTGTTTAAAAAGAAAGTCAATATTTAATTCATACCAGGTAGCTCTCGCCTGTCCGTTTTTTCCCATAACATTAAAATTTTATAGCCCGTGATGATCAATGAGAGACATTGAGAGTAAATACCGGGAGTTCTTCCAACTTTGCTGAACTTTTGTAGGCAGTCTTTATACATCGTTAAGTTGAATGTGGTTTAGTGAATAGGTTTTATGTCACAATTTAAAGGATCTTTATGGAACTATGGGATCAGTGTATAGTTTGAGATTACAGAAGTATGTCAAAACACATACATAACATAGTATTTTGTGGAACTACCTGACATTTAATCATAACTGATTGACTCTGATACAGATCACTCTCCTATAGTAACTTATAATCTCAACGTTTTGCGTTGAGATTATAAGTTATAGAAAGAGATAAGAATTATCCTATAAGAAGAATCTACTCATTCTTTGCAGTTCCGCAGAATACAACTTCTATTACAATCGTGTAGGGAGTATTGGTGAACAAGGCAACAGTCTGTCACCATATAAACATCACCACAGAATCTCTCTAGCTTGCTTCTCAAAAAAATCATTTTCTTTTTATTTAAGTATACAAATATTGAGTAACCTGAGGAAACAAACTAATATGAACTGTAATAATAATGAATAGAAAGTAGTTTTACCGTATGCTTTGAGGACCGTTATGTCATTCTTATTATAGCATTACCAATTACCATGGAATATAATATTAGATACGTTCTCTCATGTGACCCCTAATCAAAGGATCACTTGCAAGGGGTTTATTTATAAGGTTTTTTTTGTATAAATATCAATACGTGAAAAATGCGGTTTCCGTAATTCTGTCCCAAAATAACCTGCCTTATTACCCTTTACGGATACTTGAAGGCAATTTCCTCATTATTTTTGTCATCGAAATATATTATAAGTAAAATAATATTTAGGAAATACGAACATAATATATAGATACCTATACCGTAAGAGCGTTTTCACACTCATCCGATATCCGATATTCAATATCCGACATCCGATATCGGAGGAAGTCAAATGTATGAGATAATAATATATGTATCTCTCTTTCACATTGTCCGGCCCGATATCGGTTATCGGAGCCAACACCACTGTTTTGGCCCGATATCGGAACACAAAAAACTAAAACAGCGACTGCAAGCAATTTTCGACCTTAATGACATTTTCTGAGTTAGATGTCTTTTCGCTTTAAATGATGACGCTGATCACGAATATAAGAAAAAAACTCGATACCATGTCATGTCAATTAGGTCGAAAAGGTTGCTTGCACTTCTTTTCTTTTTTTTTACTCCTAGCATCCTTAACTAGTCTGTGCTATCGAGCAAATGGCCGTATCGGGCCGATTTTATCGGATAAGTGTGAAAACAGCACAAGGTATCGGCTATCGGATGTCGGCTATCGGCATCCGACACCGATATCGGATATCGGATTAGTGTGAAAACGCTCTAACGCTGGTTATCTGAGAAGGCTTAGATCCTACTAATATTTGTGGGATCAAACGTAAGGTGGGGTCTGCACTACTACACTGAAAAGACAAACAATAGAATTGTGTATTTCTGAGAATAACTCGCTCACCGCTATACCTGCCGATCAAGAAATTATTGACATACTTTCCTCTCGATGTTGGCAATTATATGGTAGTTGTTCCATAATAGCAAAAATAAAGTGAATCAATGAATTTAAAAAATACGGTTAGTATTGATGAGGGTAGTTCGTTAAGGTAGTATCGATTATAAATGCACTTAAGAAGTTGAAATTGGCTACTGTGTGTGTGTGTTTGATAGGTCGCTTGAAATTTTACCTAACCAATGGCTACACAAGTACCTAAATTGAAGTATTGTTGTAACTCCAAAGTATTTTCAGTATATACATAAAATTAGCCAAATATCGTTCACAGTAACCCGAGCTTCCAAGATTTTTTATAAAACGTAACAGAACTTCAAAATTTTCAACTCAAAAATTTATTAGCCGTGTACTAATACCTCTGAACCAGGGACCATAAACTATCGATTGCTACATATCGATATTAAATAAGCACAGACTAAAAATGGTTGTGGAAATGTGTCTGGGTGTTTCCGTCAGAAATACGTAGTGATAGGTGAAATCATCAGAAACTGGGGCTCAGTTTCTGATAACTTCACTTCCAAGCAACTTAGAGTAAGATCCTTTGTGAAGTAGACGGAGTTACAAATAATTAGTTTTTCTCCCTTTTTCGTTTCTATTTTATTGCCTTATAAGCGCATTATATATCATTACTGACGCTTATTCCTCATAAGCGTCGGTAGCTTAGTGATTAAGGAGCCGGCCTTACGATTGAGAGGTCCCGGGTTCGAATCCTGGCCATTACACTACCGACGTGAACCCACTCCTAGCACAAGCAATTTAGCTTAGTTTTAGGGCTTAGAAGGAATATTAGTAATTTCGATAATTTCGGTTACTAATATTCTTTTTAAAACAAATAAATTAAAAAATCCATTACAAAAAATGCAAAAAAAAACATTTTAATTAAAACATTATATTCTGTCCACAGAAAGCTGCCGGTCATTACGATTTTCAATTCAGTGACACTCGCCCAAAAAGATAGAAACGAAACAATTAGTCATATAAATCTTAAAAAAAAAAAACGTTATAAAGCGTAATATTTTTGGAAATATACATCGAATCACGTTCATAATATTAAATTGTAATGGGCTCTAATAATAACCCGACGTCTAGACACGAAGGTAAGGACAGTCAAAGTTATTATGATATATAAATGAGAAAATGGAGAATGATAATTCATTCCAATTTATGTTTTCTCAAGGATATCTTTTAAGAGATCTGAGGATATATACCGTTTATACTCACGCCTTTTTTCCTCCAGGTTAGGTAGAGACAACGGCCCACAATCTGCTTTTGTTCTTACGTACTTCGGGAGCTTCCTCTTTCTATTATCAAACCTTTAATGCAGACCCGCTGGTTTCGTTTGCTATCAGAAAATATCAGCACGGTTTTGATTAGAAGAAGGTACGAGGGTTTGAGTAGTCAGTGGTAGTCGCTCCTATGAATGTTAAAATAAAACTACAGAAACAGGACAGATTGGCGCTCGGATGAAGAAGAGGACGGCTTTTTTTACGTGCTGGAAATCCCCACGGATACCCCCCTCCGGAGCCGGAGGGGGAGGTTATGTCAGACTCGAACCGACTAAACCGCACGCGGTCTGTATGTCGATGCGCTAGGCCGAAGGGGAAGTTGTCTCGCGACATATCCCTCGCACCCCGGCTGAACCAGGGCCATTCCTCTCGGTCTGGCCCTCCTCGGGAGGAGAAGATGAAGGTACAAAATATTGTTAGGTAAACAAATCAACAACGCATTCTACTATAACGATATTAAAATATATGTACGTATCGAGCAACGCTACCATAAAATAAATTTCAGTGTAAAGTTTTATTGTGTTGTATTCAGTATTCAACAGTGAAAATCAATAAATATTTTATGAATTACATTTATTCACTAGACGAAGAGGTCACGATGTTATGAGAAAAGAAATCACAGCAATATATATCATCAAAAGTCTGGGTCGCAACTGTTAAGGAAGGTTGGTGGTACCTTCCTCAGTGCCTCTAGCTAGAACAACTATCCTATCGTAAATGTTTTGACAGCACGGAGCACTGCTATTGGCCGGCTTCACATACAAACGGGTTCAAAGTAGGCAGGCGGCCAATCACATTGCTTCGTTCTCTCAATACGTTTACGATAGTTATTCATACTAAGGGTACAGTAGTTCTGCCCAAGGCTTTCTAGTTATTTAATTTGGCTGAAAATACACAATTGATTGTGTGATTTATTGTCATATGAAAATTTCAAATCAATGTTCATCTGAATGATGTCGTCTGTGCGTTTGTCAGTTACACAGAGTGAAAAGTTTCCAAAGGGAAGCCTGTGAAAAGAAATCTTATCTCGATGTAATGTGAAAAAAAAAAAAAATGTAAAAAAATGTAGTCACGTTATCTCTGCCATCTCTGAAAAGTTAAGTCATAGGGGCTCCTCGATACTGGGGTATAAGCCTATTTTTGTAGGCATAGACCGAAGATGTTGCTCTTCCCTCTAATCTTCACCGTATTTTGAGACCTCGCCCCGCCTGTTAGTAAGCAAAGTTGTAACTCAACTCTAAATAAAGTCCTTTTATATACCTATTAGTCAATTTAAAAATAAAGTTATATTTCTCTGCGTTACGTCATAGCAACACTGTAACACAATGAAAGTTTGAAGTTTTATTTACATTTTACAACCAAAGTTACATTGTAACAAGAAGCGATTGAAGAGAATACGAGAGAGCTACAAAGTTTTTATTTACAAGTGTATTTAGTTATATATAGTTTGATCGTTGACGACTGACTTCGACAATGACGTAAGCGTGGCGTAGCGGTAAAGCATTTAACTGAAATGAGTGCGAATTGAATCCACGACGTACTAATGCAGTCAAAACAAACTGAATAAAAGAGTAAGCTTGCATAAATTAGCATAGAACTAGAGATCATTTCGGAAATATCACGTGATGATCACATGATTTTACAACTTTTGCGATAAGAATTGCTGTTTACGAGAAAAATGCAGAAGTCCAATCGATGGGGACTATTGATATTTATTTTATTATGGTGTATTTAAAACCTCTATCAATTTTTAGCTCTTTGCGAATTCATGCAAGCTCAAATGTTTATTTTGTCTGCATTATACGTATAAGCCGAACCAATGGCATTTGAGTAATTTGAGCAAAAAGAGTGCAAGTCAAATGCCGATTGGCCTAATCCTCACTGGAACGAACTTCCGAATCGCAATTAAGTTTGGTTCGAGGTATACATAGGGACGTAGTTCAATTCGCACTCTGGTCAAATATTTGCAATTGCCCCGTTGGATAGCAATGCCAATGAAGACAAACTAGTTAGGCCATGCTTCCTTTAGCTAGCGTTATGTAGAATATCATTGACACGTTTTGTTGTAAAATAGACAAATATATATCAGTGGAGAAGCATGAAAATTTTGAATAAATAACTCCACCGATGGATAACTAACTTACGTCTAGTTTATCAGGCATCATGTAACATATTGCCAGCAGAAATCAGGTTCTAGGGTCCCCTTGCCACTGAAATGTATCTAACACAATTGAATTATTAAGCCTCGTAGCTGAATGCCTTAAATCATTTAAGTTTTAGAAAGCTTCTTCTAAAACAACATAACCTTTAAAACAAGCAAAATGTTGGTATTTACGAGCTCCCAGCTTCGTGACAGCACATAAGTTTGGCTGTCTTTTATTCCAAAAGTGAATTATACCCATTTTAAAATAATAGGTAAACTGAAACATGTGTCAAAGATAAAATGGTGAGATAAATTGAATTAGGTTTTCTTCTTCAGCGATGTCTATGCTATTTTCTCTATAATATAAAAATGAACAGCTGAATGTGTTGCTAAGTGTTAATCTCGAGAACAGCTGAACAGATTTTGCTAATTCTTTTTTTAGAATATTCCTTGCAGTACGAGGTTTTTTCTTACGCAGAGAAAAAATAATAAAAGGGTTACAATGTCACGCGAACGGAAACAGAAATCTATGTGGTCGAAGCTGCGGGCATCAGTTAGTATTTGGTATGGTATGGTATGGTAACACGGGCTGGTATCCGCAACTCCACGTCATGGCGCGGTTTTTGCGTGAGGGTGGGCATTTCACTCGATCCACCCCAACTCATTGAAGAACGCCAGCAGGCTCTTTACACTGCTGGTGATCTCCCGGAGCGTACCTGTATTATTGAAGTACTTAGCCCTGTATGTGGCGGTTGCAGGACAGTGTAGGAGCACATGTGCCGCTGTTTCCTCCTCTCTCATGCAGGCTCTGCAGAGAGGGCTGTCGGTTATCCCTAAAATAAAAAGGTGTTTATTAAAGGAGCCGTGCCCCGTGATGGCAGCTGTAGCCATGCGTAGATGTTGTTTTGACTTAGTTAGTATTTTTATAAAATTGTATATCAATCAATCAATTAGCCCACTGCAGTCCACTCCTGGACATAGGACAGTATTTATTTTTTGTAGCTTATTACGTACATAGGTATATGCTCACACCTACTTCTTTCTGGGGTAGGAGGCAATGACATCAGCCCACCATCTACTTCTATACTTACACACTTCACGAGCTTCCTTTTCTTGTCTAGGCTAAAAGTGTTATTTATAGCAAAACATAACATAAACTCACGCCTATATCCCCAAAGGGGTAGGCAGAGGTGCTAGCACCTACATTTCACCAGTTTATGTTTAGGTTCCAATGTAATAGGTGGCGAGCCTATTGCCATTAACCGGGCACTTATAAACCTGCGATAAATACACACATAACTTCGAAAAGCATCAAAGTCATTGGTGTGTGCTAGGGTTGCCCGATCTGAATCGATCTTTTAGAAGATCGATTCACAGGCAATACGATCTGTCGATTTTTGAATCGATTCAACAGGATACGATCTTTGCTCAGATCGAATCGTATGCTTTGAGGATCGTAGGAAAAAATCGTATCATTCAAAAACGAAAATAATACACATTACATTGTATTTGTTTAAGATCTTTGATAACAATCTCATTTTAGCGGGTACAACAAAAACAAAGTAACATCTATTTGTTGATTTGATATAGTCTTGAGTTACGTACCTGAGTAAAACTGCCGTGAGTATGAAATATGAAATGACAATAATATGAAGGTAGTATAAAAATTTGTTTATTTTATCCGCCGTTTATTTTATACCGCCGCAAGATCATCGTAATTCGTAGGTAGGCCAGATACTTTGTTCATTGTAGATAGTAATACGATTGAATACGACGGATTTTATTTTGTCAGTGTGGCTTAGGTATTATTTTTTAATATTGTTTTTAATCTAGATCTACTACCTAGATCTACTATCTGGCCGGGCTTAAGCTGTTTGGCATTGAAGTATTTGACTATTGTTGCAACATCTGTCCCTTCTGAACGTCTGTTTTCTTTAGCTGGCAACACCTTGACAGATAGCCGTAACAGGTTAGATCCAGCTCGGTTGTCGAAATTGTTGTTTTTAAAAAGCTTAAATGCCGAGTATTGGAACTTATAAAAAAAAAAGACGGGTTGCACTCTGGGAGTGCCGGCAGAAGTGAAAACTTTTTCTATCTTTCTTGCTTCGTTATACGAAAAAGATAAAAAGAACATACCATAGCATACCTATAATATAGCGCCAATCATAGAACCTATCACTAATGTTCTGCTAATTTTCTTTCAGAAGAAATTAATAAATTACAAAAAGAAAAAATAATTAACAAAAGTAAAAAATTACAAAAAGAAAAAATAATCACAAAACGTAATAAATTACAAAAAGAAAAAAATAATCACAAAAGTATCAGAAGGCCAGGTCTGAACCCGGTACTATCTGAGACCATAAGCACTTACAGTCGAAGCGCTGACCGCTATCAAGAGATTTATGGTATCTTGCAAAATAGACAGTCTATAGTTGCAATGTTGTATGACGTCAGTCGTCGGTTACGGTCCAAAGGTCAAGCGATCCTGACGCGAGTTAAACAATTTTTACCCATCCAACGCCGCTAAAGAAGTTTTCACTTCAAAAAGTTGTTGTCTTTCTGAAACACTAAATATATAACTTTACATGCACTGGTACTGTCTTTTTCTTAAATTATGATACGATCTTCGAAGATCGAAGAAAATCGATTCAAAGCAATACGATTCAGATCGTAGATCGATTCACGGGGTTACGATCCATTACGATTCAAAAGATCGATTCAAAGTGAAAGATCGGGCATCCCTAGTGTGTGCCATGGTAAAACCTGGGATCGAACCCGAGACCTCGTCTCAGCAGTCCATTACCCATACCACTAGGCTACCGCGGCGCACTAGGTTATTTATAGATTCTAAAATATTGATAACTACGAGTATATGCTTAGCAACAGACTCCAGAAACCATAACAAAGGCAGGCTGGAGTCCAAATTCTTGTATTAATCGCTAATCGTATCTTAGTTTCAGAGTGAAGGCTAGTCTTTTACCTCACACTAAGTAATATCGTACGAAGTGACAATGCTCTTGAGAACGGTATCAGTTCACATTTTGAGACACAATGTTATGGTGCCTAGATTTTTTCATAAAGATTTTTAAGTGTCAATTTATATCCTATTAAAATGGATTTGAATAGTTAGCATACTAAATGCTTAAAAATTTCAATAAATAATTCTATTTGTCAAAGTTTTTTTTTATAACAGTGAGGTGGCAGACAAGCACACGGCCCACCTGATGGAAAGTGGTTACCGCAACCTACTGACGTGGGCAACACCAGGGAGTCACACACATGCTGCCGACCCAGTAAACACAGAGTTTCTGTGCCGTCAGCGTAGAAGACAAAGCAGGAAAAGCCTTTGGCCTTCCCACTGCCAGCACAAAAACTCTCCAGTGAGCTTAGGTTACCCTACTCACCGCCGGGAACACAACTCGAGGATATTATGGCCGCGGTATTCTGTAGGCCGAAGATAATTCCCCAGTCGGACTGCTCAATTGGACCGAAATACCATTGTGTCCTACCTCCTTGGAACTTCAAAATATTAACGACAAGATTTGGAGAGATCAAAATTGAGGTGCACATTTACACCCCGCACCCCGAAGATTTTTGGTGGGGCTCAAAAACATTGTGTTGGGCCCACCAAATTCGTTAGATCTCAAAATAAACTCGGTCGCAGGACGAGACTGTTGCAGGCTTGCTGTTCGGGGTTTTGAGGTCAGCGGCAGTCGCTTCCATTAAAGCAATATGTCAATCCAAAGGCGGTTATTTTGTAAAGTTTGTTGCTACTTCTTCATAATTAGTAAGTAAGTAAGTAAATTCATTTATTGCACGAAACATGGTCTGGTATAAAGATGTTAACATTATATTATAATGGTGTACAGCATGTCTCACAGAAATTTCCGCATGCAACATTGTCTATCAATCAAAACTATTATAAGCGTTTTTAACAATCATTAAGCGCAAGAAGTTGAAAAAAATATGAAAAATTAAGGCAAACATGTCAAAAGTTAAAATGAGTCAAAATCAAAATGTCAAACTTACATATTGAGCCTAAGATATTAAATAAACATGAAAATTAAAGTAAACATGTCAAAAGTTAAAATAAGTCAAAATCGAAATGTTAAAAATTACAGAATATGTCATAAATTTTAGGAACAGTCAACAGGATTATATTATTATAGCAAGCAATAGTACAATCTCAATGAACTAAATATTTCAAAGTCAAATAATTTATCAATTACATGTGAAACAATGCTTTCCAATCAATGCGAGTAGTGAGTTATTGGGCATTCTACCCCACCTTAGTTCCTTCGGTTATCTTACCTCAGTCACGGTGGGATAGAATGCCCAATAACTCTTTGTAACCTAACCTAACCTAACCTCAGTCATGGTGGGATAGAATGCCCAATAACTCTTTGTAAAATCATTTACCTAAGCCAACGTTCCACATTTTAATGCCGCTCAATACACTACCGTTCCGTCGGCTCTCTGCGATCCCCTGCGTCGTAATTGCGTTGAAAGATGCTCTGTTCTACCCCACCTTAGTTCCTACTGTTATCTTCGATAACCTCAGTCACGGTGGGATAGAATGCCTAATAACTCTTTGTAAAATCATTTACCTAAGCCAACGTTCCACATTTTAATGCCGTTCAATACACTACCGTTCCGTCGGCTCTCTGCGATCCCCTGCGTCGTAATTGCGTTGAAAGATGCTCTGTTCTACCCCACTTTAGTTCCATCTGTTATCTTCGATAACCTCAGTCACGGTGGGATAGAATGCCCAATAACTCTTTGTAAAATCATTTACCTAAGCCAACGTTCCATATTTTAATGCCGTTCAATACACTACCGTTCCGTCGGCTCTCTGCGATCCCCTGCGTCGTAATTGGGTTGAAAGATGCTCTGTTCTACCCCACCTTAGTTCCATCTGTTATCTTCGATAACCTCAGTCACGGTGGGATAGAATGCCCAATAACTCTTTGTAAAATCATTTACCTAAGCCAACGTTCCATATTTTAATGCCGTTCAATACACTACCGTTCCGTCAGCTCTCTGCGATCTCCTGCATCGTAATTGTGTTGAAAGATGCTCTGTTAGTTAGCGATAGAGTCATTTCATAAACAGTTCAGTCTTACGTTTACCTATTGCGTTGTCTGTAAGCAGTTTGGTTTAACTATTCTTTTAAGACCTATCATACTAGTAGAACCATCTAGGGTATCCTATAGTAATACGGACTATGAATCTTATAGTGTTGTCGCTAAGTACTGACTGAGTATGGTAGACAATAATGTCTTTGAATTTGTCCATTCTAGAATTCTAACATAGCGAAAAAACGTAAATTTCTTCGTCATGATGATAGTTTTGTAAATGCTATAGGAAATTAAATTAAAAAACTGAAAACTTTATAATAATTTTTATTTTTTACAGTTTTACTTAGTTTAGTTTATTAAAATAATTACAATTTCTTAAGTCTAGGTACTTATATAAGACAGGACAGCACACTTAATTCTAGTTAAATCCAATAAGCTAGCAGTCCCGTTATTAGTAGACCTTAGTCCGATATAACGGGTCTGATCCCAAGACATCATGTCACAGGGCTAGTTACGTCACTTTCACATTACATGTAGCATCTCAAATGATATACTTCACAAAACTTCGTATTTAGTGCACATAACATGTGAATATTATTTGCTCATTTTATGGTAACTTATAAAAGGTATGTAGCTTATAAAAGGTCTGTAAGAAGAGCGGATTTTCCTGATACAAGCATATATTGTGCAAAAGGAGATCTCTCCAAACATTGTAACATGTACTTAAAGGAAACAGTAAATAAACATTTTTATTTATTAGTTAAAAATTAAAAATATTGGTATGACCCCATGCTCGAGTTGAAATCTTATCTTTTGCAATTACTCTTTTATCATCATCACCAGACAATGCAATTTTTGTTACAGCACATGTAAATAGCTCATGTTTTATTGACTTAAATAAAACATTTGTTTTATGAACAATGTTACCATCATAAAGTGTTTTTTCATAATCAGTAACGTTAAGGTCACGTACAACATTCTTTTTAATACCCTTGGCTTTTTTAATTGTGTTGTGAATGGTGTTGATACAATATAACTTCGATCTCAATCCAACAAATTCGCTTATTATTTTACCAGCCATTTCATCTTTAAATAAGCCTGGTATTTTTTTGTTCTGTATGGGTAAAGAATACACATTATTTTTACAAAAATTGCTAGTGTCAAAGTAAGATAAAAAGTTATTTTTTATGTCTTCATAGAAATCATGGGTTTGTATATGATACACAAAACTATCTGTATCCGTGTAACACATCCGTATCCTATCCTTGTAAAAAGGTTGCATTACTGAATAGTGAAAATCATACATATGACTTTTTGATAATTCTAGAACAGCAAAGCCAATATATATTGGTTTGTTCAAAGTTATTTGTTCAGGATTTAACTGCACCGCTACTAGATTTTTAGTGAAAACCGTTGCACTATGGAAATTTGGACGAGCAATAAGGTTTTGAGCACATTTTCTTCTTTTAGTTATGTTTTTGATATCTCGCCACTGAGAAACTAAATGGACATTAACCCTGTTTTCAGTATTTTCTAAGGTTTTTCCAAATACACTATTATTCAAGAGCTTAAAAAAATCTTGTTCGAAAGTTGAAGAACTTTTTTGTCTCAGTTTGGTATTTAAATCAATATATTGTTTTAAATATGGGCTTTGTCGAAAACTGATTATTCTATGAATCTTCTTCAATATTAACCCATGTTTCATACAAGTTTGTAAATGCACGTAATGAATAACATATTTAAATTTATCGTATAAATTAGGGATTAGCTTAGAACTCTTTCCCCCGGGGGGTATAAATTTTTCAGAACAAAATGGTAAATCGTTGTGTAAGTTATGCAAATGCTTAGGGTATACTATATCCACTTCCAAAATATAACCATAATCTGCATCAATTGCAATTTTCGTTATATCTAAATTGTTAATTTCCTGTGGAGTGAGAAATTTGAAGTTGGATAATGGTAAGTATTGACACATACTATACCCATACAAATTATTACAATCTATATAAGAGACATAGGAATCAGGTTCCGAAGATTTGTAATCCGGTAAGTATATGTTATTTGCTTTCGCATGCCTGTGAGAGCAGAGGCACACGCCTCCTCTTATACCACTTTGTAACATGCGTATCATAGACAAGTCATTAATTAGTTCCAATTGAACACATGTTTTTAATAACATAGCGTCAAAAGATAAACTGGGTGCAGTTAAATAAAAAGCTGGATCTAAGTGATAATGTTGTTTACAAGTCTGTCTAAAGTTTTCAAAAATATCTGCTAATAAAAGCACATCAGTTTGTAGGTATAGATCCGTATAACCACCTAAACTAGTAATTCTAAATGTTGACCAAACTAAATGTGCATGCCGGTAATCATCTTCAGAAACATTTTCATCATTGAGGGAGCTATAAAAGTATTTCTTTGGAGGCAAACATTTTTCATCATACCGTTTCCACGAATCCATGTATTCATATGGATAAATTCCTTTGCGAGTAAGTAATTGGAATTCATCTTGGGCAGGGAAGTGATTTTGTAAATTTTTAAACATTTCTGGTTTTAAAGTTTTACATAATTTGCTTAAGCTTGTTCCCAAAAATTTAAACGAATCAAGAAAACGCATTTGAAAGAACTTATTATTTGAAACTGATACAAATTTCGTAAATGAGATATAGGTTTCTTTATTTTTAGGTATTATCTTTATTTCACCAGGGACGTCACCCAAGGCTTTAATAAATAAATGACAATCATAACCAGCTAAGTTATGAAAAAAAATGGGGACAAATGCAGGGCATTTATATTGCAAATTACAGAACGAATGTGCAGCTCCACGATAGCGACCGGTAAGATGACAATGATCACGGACTTTGTCCCAAAAAAGAAAGTTTTGACAGATATGACAACGTGTTGCATTTTCAAAGTCATACCTGTCCTCCGTGGAAAATATCATTGCAGCTGGTGACTTAATTATATCATAAATTTTTTGCACGTCTTTAATTAAATAGTCAACAAACCGCTTATCACATTCTGGACCTCGATATGACACGTAACGATTATAGCTAGGTTCATCAGAGCATACAATATAATAACCAAAAGCAACCGGTACGTGTTGGTGAAACATATTCATATTTTTACTAGAACAATTATTAGGCTCAGTACTTGTTTGTAGCATCGATTCAAAATCTGCATAAATACAAAAAGGCATAGTTTGTTTCCGTTCATAGTTTTTAAACTTAATTACTGAACCTCTGTTTGGAAGGACAGTTACTACACCTCCACATAAATGGTTGTTAAGTTCGTCAGCGGTATTGAAAAATATCAAACATAATTCGCAAAGATGTAATCTGCTGTGATGAGATGTTAGTTGACTTCTAAAAAGTCTGGAACAGTCTTTGATCAAGCAATAATGAGAAGAATTATTATTTTCTAAAAACAGAAGGTGTATCAATTTTCCGTTGTATTTAAGGTTGAATTCAGATTTATACAAAGGACCTACAAAGTTTTTATGATTTTTTAAGCCATAAATTATAAACTTTATATGTGGATTGTTTTTTTCAAATGTTCTTATATCATTAAAGGTTACAGGAAAAGACATTCCTCTTAAGTTAAATATTTCTCGAAAATTAGGATAAGAAGACGTTCTTTCAGGGTGTTTCTTAGCTGGATATAAAGCCGCTGTTACACACCATAAAAAACAATAGTGATCATTATTCACAATATTCAAACATGCTTTTTTAGCCTGAATTAATTTGGGTAAACTGATATAACTAGAACCACCAAGTGGTTGGTATTTATTGAGATTCATCTCAACATACAAATTGTTTATAAATGTCCATCCACTATCACGACCTTCAAACTCTTCAATAGATGTTTTTAAATAATTAACTGTTTCAATATACAATTTTTCGAAATCGAAGTTAGAATATAATATTTTATTTTTGGTTCCAAAAGATTTCACTTCTTGTGAATTATCTTTGAATTTTAAAAATGTACCAAAAAACTCAAAGTTTACCTTAACACAAGTATGCTTAGCAAGGAATTCATTTAAAAGAGATTTTAATTTGTCAAAAATACTTGAAAAAAAGGATTCAATTGACGCTCCTTGATGTTCATCACGAGCTAATATTTTATAGGTTAATATACGACTGCGAAACGCTGAGTTTATGATTTCTACACCATCACTATGTTTTATTGTTTGAGTACTTTTCCTATGTGAACTACTTCGCAAATGTCCTACCCATGATTTACTGGGTACTGATGTGTTACACGCAGTACAAAAAGGCATTATTAAATAAGATATTTGCTCCTACAACACTAAGTTTAAAACATAAAAATTAAAGAAATTTATGTATTATAGATCTACACACTTAAAAAAGTTTGTGATCACTTTGAAAATTAGATACTTATATTTGTGGTACAGAAGATTTTTTCTGATAAGATTCTAAAAATATTAAAAATTAGAATTAGAACGTGAAACAATAGTCAGATTAAACGTATGTAAACATTTTCTCTTGATTGGGTTAAATTTGAAAATATATCAGCTTTGTAAGTGATCTCAAACTATTTTTTGATGTGTGTATATTATAATAATATACATAAGGTATATCTATAAACGATTAAATCTACTTAAAAAAAATCTTATCCGAATAATGCACTGGTTCAGTGTCTTGAAATTCTTTATATGCATGTCCTAGAAAGTCTTGAAGTGACTCCCAAGATAGTGAGGACTCATCGCACTGTAATTTTACAGTCACCAACGCTGTCCTGTAGCGCACATCAGGGGCGTGTGATATGTAATCGTTGGTTTTATAGAGTTTTAAATCAACCACATACCCTCCTTCCGTTTTCTTGGAGCGACGAGACGTCCCAGTTGAAACACGACTTGAGAAACTGGAAGCTAAGTCGCGCCGTGGTTCACTGCAACTGACTTCTTCAGCCCGCAAAATATTCAAAATATTTGTTTTATTCGTTCTGTAAATAGAAAAAAGTGTTAATTATAAAAGTATCTATTCAAAGTGACCTGGGAACTTGGGCTCAAAACACAAAAAAGTTATACGTGTATTTAAACGTGTAGGTATTGAAACGTACAAGTATTGTCAAAAGATCTATCTATGTATATAAATTAAGTTAAAGGTGTAAACTACACCTTATTCAATTTTAATTAAAATGTGACGATGTTAAACTTAGTTGAACATAATGAAACCTACCTCTTTGTGGTGTTAAACTCGGGTGAAGTGTTTTTTCGTTGTACACTTTTGGTGCAGCTGGGCTTCGGTTGTTTTTGCTTTTTCTCCACCGCCTGTTTGCGTTTCTTTGGTGCTACACACTCCGACTCTACTACAGAAGAAGTTTCAAACTCCGAATCAGACCTGTTAAAATAAAATTAAATTATAAACAAATAATATATTCCCAAGATTTTCCGAATAGATATATTGCTAGCATCACGGCTGATTATAGATAATGCAGCCGGCGGGAATTAACCAAGCAACTCACTACTCAGTGGGATAACATAATCAGTAATCACATTTTATAATAATATGCGTAAATAATTATCAGCCGGCAGGAATTAACCAAGCAACTCAGCTGGATAATAATTAACTAAATAATAATTAATCATTATCAGCCGGCAGGAATTAACCAAGCAACTCAACTGGATAATAATTAACTAAATAATAATTAATCATTATCAGCCGGCAGGAATTAACCAAGCAACTCAACTGGATAATAATTAACTAAATAATATTTAATCATTATCAGCCGGCAGGAATTAACCAAGCAACTCAGCTGGATAATAATTAACCAAATAATAATTAATTTAAAAGCACTTACTCACATTTTATTGTTGGAGAAGATCACTGGAGGATACTGGAGCGAATGTAATTTATTTGAAAAATTGATGGGTTTTTATACATAAAAAGTATTAATTCAGCAATTATCACCTCCCAACAAAATTAAAACTTAACTTATTATTTATATAGG
The DNA here is from genome assembly GCA_949126895.1 of Eilema caniola. Classification (NCBI taxonomy): domain Eukaryota; kingdom Metazoa; phylum Arthropoda; class Insecta; order Lepidoptera; family Erebidae; genus Eilema; species Eilema caniola. The sequence continues at coordinate 4,808,555 of OX421476.1, forward strand.
TGTATTTATTAATTTATGTTACTTACGACTATTTAAAATCAAAATGATTGAAAACTCATTTCGTCTAATTCCACTTTTGTTATTACAATTGAAATACAAAACCATGTCTTTACCAACACCGCCAAAGCTAATTCCGATTAATTCCGACGAATGTTATGATTTGTGTATGATACATATAAAATGTAATTATAATTTATGTAGGTATGTTCATTGATCGTCGTCGAAAAGTATATTATTATAATATACACACATCAAAAATAGTTTGAATATGGTAACTATATAATTATGTATAGGTACATGAAAAGTATTAATCAAATATTCTCATACATTGTGCAGAAGTAAAATTATGCAATTTATGTAGGTAAAGACCGTCGTCTATACCTAAATCACCAATTTAAGCTGACCGTTAGTACACGGTAGGTATTTAATTATTTTTAAAAAGGTAGACGTACCCTGGATGTTACCTAGTTTGCGTCACAATTATAGAAGTTTCAAATTGCTATGCACGGTTTGCATGGGTGTGTGTGTGTGTGTGTGTGTGTGTTAGTGTGTGGAAGCAAGGTATCTGTTAGTTTACTTACTCAGCGATACAATATTAAAACGACATCATATTAACCAACTTCTAAAAAAGGTGGTTACTTTATTTATCTGTAGGTATGTTGGTTTATGGTTCTCAAATTTGATACAAGGTATGGTTAACGGTATTCTATTAAAAATCCTTTGGAATCGTTTACATAAAAATAATTTTACAAAAATATTACTACAGACTTATCCCACAAATATGTTAACAAACATTACAAATAATCATTTAAAATATAACTTTTAAATATTAGCAAGTAGTTTTGGTATGTGCAAGTCGGCTAACAACGTACCTTTATACAAAGCTACGACCAATGCTAAGTCAGCAGTTTGTTCATGTATGTTCTACTGGTTTACCTATGTGTGTTACATCGTCACATCGTTCCTATACGCGAGGAATGTCTCATATTCTGTTCCCACAATATCTACCATTTGCATCGAGCTACTAACCACGCAGTGCACTACGTCCTTCAGAGGATTAAAAGGAAGACCCAAAATAAAAGCAATGTTATGTAAGTAATTACTTATAATGTTAATTATTTGATATATAATTCTTTGTTAGTTTACCTACTAAATATCTAATTTTATGGCGATGTAGTTTTCTATGGAAGTCCTTTAAATTTAATTTTATACGAATATCCTTAATTTTCGTATAAAATTTAAGTTCTGTACAAAATTCAAAAGTTGTAAACAAAATAATATTTAATCTCTTGCTAGCACTTAATTGTACATAAAGTAGAATATTTTATCAAATTTGAATAGGCTCTAGTGTAGTTGTAGGTTTGACATATTCGGACTACATTTGCCGGTTTTCAATAATTAGATTTAACCCTATATTTAATTTTATTTTCAGATATTTTACCATCACGGAAGAAATTGACAAGGAACCCTCATGGACAGCGCGGTGAACCACGTAATCAATTTGTAAGTAGATACCCATATATTTTAGTCATTCCAAAAGTGTAAAATTAAAGTAGCACGTAGTTATACATAATGTAGAATATTTTATCAAATTTGAATAGGCCCTGGTGACTCAATTAGAGTAGCTCCTGAAGAAGTTGTAGGTTCAACATATTCGAACTACATTTACCAATTTTCAATAATTAGACATAAACCTATATTTAATTTTATTTTCAGATATTTTATCATCATGGAAGAAATTGACGGGGAACCCTCATGGGCTGAGCGGTGAACCACGTAATCAATTTGTAAGTAGATACCTATACCTATATTTTGGTCATTCCAAAAAGTGTAACATTAAAGTAGCACGTAGTTATACATAATGTAGAATAGCCTCTGTGGCGTGGCGGTAGTGAACGCGGCCGCTACGCAGGAGGCGCGGGTTCGATTCCCGCTCGGTGCAAATATTTATATGCACGAATATGGGTATTTGCATTGGTCTCGGTGTTTCTATGTATAATATGTATGTATTTACAAAAAATAGTATCTAAGTATGTTTATCTGCATTCTAGATTCCATAACACAAGCTAGTTAAGCTAGCTTACCATGGATCTAGATAGCGTTGTGTGAAATGTTGTGAAATATTTAATATTAAAATATGAGTAGCTCCCAAATAAGTTGTCGAATATAATATCATCAGTAAGGAATAATGTAGGTATTCTATAGAATAGCTGGAGAGTTTAGACAATACAAAAATGAAATATTAGGAATACCTATTGTAGTTCATTTCGTATGATACTAACTGATAAGGTGTCTATAGGTATTTAACTGGTTACCCGATTCTGTATTAGTATGTCGAATAAATTAAAATAAGCAATTACATAATTATTGTGTTTTTATTATATTCCTTACATGATATTGATTACGAAATACGTCATCATTCACGTTACAACATGTTTGAAATTCATAAGAATTTCACAACTATTAAGTAGGTCCATAACAATAACATTATGCACATACGAATTAACTAAAATTTTCACGTTCTAACTTGATCATCATACCAATAAATCCTTTATGTCAGCATAATTTGATATATCACCTGCGTTAGAAAAAATATTATTACCTAGTTCATTCTTTATTAAACAGTCAAGACGAGCATATCTAACAACATGGTAGGTATTTTATAACTTTCAATCTATTGAAAATTTCGATCTATTTACAAAATACTGTGTGATTTATTAGTAATGTTTTAAATAATTTTCAGAATACCAACTTCAACAAATTTTCAAACGGAACAGAAGAGATCTCTCCTGAATATCTTCCAGACCTGCAAGATCAGTTCGACTTGGACAACGCAATGAATAGACCTTGGATAACACCCAATGAAGAAGTAAAAAGAAACAAAAAGAAAACTAATCGAAGAAGACCAATTACAAACAAACGCAGTGCATTGAATTCCTATATTATTAACAGTGAAAGAAGAAAAGGACGACGTTTAATAAAAATTACGATCAAGGAACTCAGTGAGTCAAGAGACGACGAAGATGAAGTTAAGGAGATAATCACTGCACAGTATATTGTACAAGATACGGTAGATGAGATATCGGATCAAGCTGAAAAATTAATTCACAATATTTCCAAAAAAATGTGTGGCTACTCATATCATATTTTTTAATTAGGTAATAATTCATTCATGTAAGTAGTAGATAAAGTGATGACATATTTATATTTTATTAAAATTTTATTTACTGTGAAAATATGTGTAAAAATTATAAATATTAAAAATGTTTGTTAAAAAATAAAAAAACCATAGGTAATAATTGTGTGGCTACTCATATCATATTTTTTAATTAGGTAATAATTCATTAATGTAATTAGTAGATAAAGTGATGACATATTTAGATTTTATTAAAATTTTATTTACTGTGAAAACATGTGTAAAAATTATAAATATTAAAAATGTCTGTTAAAAAATAAAAAAACCATTACTCATATCATATTTTTTAATTAGGTAATAATTCATTAATGTAATTAGTAGATAAAGTGATGACATATTTAGATTTTATTAAAATTTTATTTACTGTGAAAATATGTGTAAAAATTAAAAATATTAAAAATGTGTGTTAAAAAATAAAAAACCATAGGTAATAATTGTGTGGCTACTCATATCATATTTTTTAATTAGGTAATAATTCATTAGTGTAACTAGTAGATTGTGTGATGACATATTTAGATTTTAATTAAATTTTATTTACTATGAAAATATGTGTTAAAAAATTGTAAATATTAAAAATGTGTGTTAATAAATAAAAAACCATTTACTTTAAAAAATTGTTTAATTTATTAAAACTGCGTATAGGAAGACATATTACCTTTCTTGCTCTATTAAATAGTTCTTTATACATAAAACATTTTTAAGTGCACATTGTTTAATATGATTAATACAATTAAAACTGGTTTCATTATTTGAATATTTGTTATGCAACAGTGATAAACTTGGACACTTGTCTTCACAAAGATCTATACAAATACAATTCATACAAAGATCTTGAATCCACTTAACTTTTTCTAAGCCCTTCACAATAATTTCTTTATTTTCTAGATAAGGAACAATTATACGTCGAAATTCTCTATAGTCGATATAACCTTCATTCCAGTAAATCCCTCTGTTTCTCTCCAACCACGTAACTTGTTTTTTTTCATTCGTAGTTAAGTATTTAAATAAGTATGGAGGCTTTATTAAGAACGTTTGGGTATAAACACGAGTGGCCAGAGCTAATTCCTTGACTATAAAGTTATTACAAGTGTCTTTAAACCCCTGGACATCCACTATAATCGTATTCGGGTTCATGATAATTTTCTCACAGTGCTGCTTAATGGTTTATACTCAATTATACAGTCGTTCAATATAAGACAATATGCCGAAGTTTGATCTGGGATATCAAAATCACTTTCAATTTCCACTCTTACGTCCACAACAGGACCTGACTTAAGATTATCTGGTTGTCTAGAACAGTCTACGACGAATAACGGAGCAACGTTTTTAAATTGTTCCTCACTTAATAAAGGCTCAGCGCGACGTCCGTAATAAGACTGTTGAAATCTAGTATATTGTTCATATATTAAAGCAATTCGATTATTCGAGAAACTTGTATTTATATTTTCATATGGGAAGTAGGTGGAATTGAGGTATACCTTAACATCACGAATCTGACAATGATCAAACTGAGACATATCAGATATAGCATTATTTTTTCTATTTGTCTGTAAACCAATAACAACAAATCTTGGTTTCTCTATTTGCGAAGATGTTTTTATTGACCAAGTATGTTTAGTGGTTTTAGGCAACATTGGATATTCATACAAATCCCAATTCCTGAATATCATCTGAAGTGGTCGATCTTTTTCTAACAATTTTAGAATGTTTATTTTTTCTCTATCAGATACTTTAACATGTGGTACACGCCATATTATTTTGTTTATAATAATATCTTCTACAATTTCACCAGGGTTAAGTTTTAGTGCGTTCAGATTGGTATTACTTCGTAATAAGATTAATTCATGTTTACTGTTTATTACTACTTTCTTAAAATCTTCTGCAAAACCAAGAATGTTGCAAAGTGGTATAGAAGCAGAAAAGCTACCTCCATTAGTACTTTTTATTCCGTCGATATTCCAACCCCAAGCAGAAGATGTTTTAGCGTCGCTCTCATTCATTGATATAAATGATTTCATCGTGCTAGTTATCCCAGCATTTTTTATTTTATCTATCTCCACTCCATTTATCTCATACCTTATATCTTGAAACAAGTAAAGTAAACTATTGTTTGTGAAATGAACACTACTGACTCTCTCTTTCGAATTTTCAGCCTTGTTTACAATAACAGTCCCTTCCAAAAACAAAGTGCTTTCTGATGGTAATATATACAAGTCTTGCTGATTAATAGGTATCCTGATTTCATCGCTTCTATTAAAACTTGTTACGTAAGGCTTGTAAGAGTGAATTTCAATTCCTTCCACAGAGTTGTCGTAGGCTGGAGCGGATAAAACATCTAGGATATTCATTTTAACAAACCAATCGCCTTAAGAAATGCTTTATTGTTTTTATTTAACTTTATTCTCCTTTTAGGTCGAGCTCTTACTTCATTGAGAGTTTGAGTAGAACTGTTATTTTGAATTGGAAAAAACATATTATATTTATTATAGTCAATCATTTTTTCTTTTGAGGTGTAGATACAGCTGTACTTCTTCACCTCGCAAATTTATTAAGTTATTATTAATATCCAAAAGTCTGATCTGTATGCAGCTGATGTTGGTTTGGTTGATTGGATAGTAAATTGCGTTTTTAGGTATTTCTATAATTCTGTATCCAGGCGGGACATTAAGTGCGAATTCATGTAGAATGTGACTGGATTGTCCGTTTATATAGGAACCGCTAACTATATCACATTCAACTCTTATCACGGTTGTAGGCAAAATGTTGACTGGAAACTCTGATACATGATATTTATTGGCTTCCAAGACTTGTCTTTTAAACCCCAACAAACCTCCGAATGTACAATCTTTAGTAAAATCTATAGTTGATGTGCAAAATAACATAGTTTTTAAGGTGTTGTTATTGCAATGGAGTTTTATGGATGCATCCTTTACTTCAGATTTTAAATAATCACTGATATCTTGCAACTCATAAGTACCTTCAGGTATTTCAATAACATTCTTTGATCCATAGTATAACTTATTATTTGTTTTATCAATATTTGGAATAGAATTATATGTGGATAAATGTAATAATGCACATTCATACTCCCCGATTAATTGTAACGTATTTGGGTAGAAGGTAGTTAATACCGATGAGTTACCAGTTATAGACAAGGTGAGTGACATCTTGCAAATGATTGAAATGAAAGAACAGTATAAAATTTATAGTATTTATTCCAAAAAGATTGTAGATATTCTAAACACAAATGTCCACAAATTAGTGTGTCAAATTTTTGATATCTTGTATAGTTATAATTAATATTACAGTTCTTAAAATATCGTATCAATTCGATTGGTGGTCTTAAATCACCAAAACTATCAAAATATTCACAATAATTATTTACCTTAACATAAGCTACCCAATGCGTTCCATCGTTTTCTGAATTATCTAGGTTAACTATACCACATTCAATTCGTTTAGGAATTTTTGGTAACTGATCCTTCATGTAAACTCCTCGAAAATAAGGAATACCATATGCATAATTTTGAATATCGATATTAGTTAAGGCACGATTAGGTAGCTTATTATTTAGTTTTTTGACGATTTTATAAACAATCCTTTGCCTTTTTTGTGTGGTTTAATGTATAAACCCTTACCTAATGCTATAGCTTCCATAGTCTTATTATGACGTTCAGATTCTAGTAATTTTTTTTTGACCTTCTCTATAATTATTCACTGTTTTTGCAATACCCGCTGCACCACCAGCCAAAGCTCCTAAAGCTGATAAACCAGCAAAAATCGGGATTAAAGGCAGAATGCCTCCGGTTTTTGGTAAAGGTATGACTCGTGGAACTCGAAATTTTGGAACGCATGGAACAATTTTTTTAGCAGCCATATAAGCTGCATGTATTAAAGATTTACTATCTTTGGGTGAGCGTTTCTTGATTTTTCTTTTAATTTTTGTAACGAAATTATTAAATGTCTTAACACCAGCACCAGATTTGAGTTTAGCTTTCATAACTTTACTCACTAGCCACGAACTAAGCTTTTTTTTTAAGAAAACCTTACCACCTGCACCCCAATTCCTGTCTCTGTCCGTCTGGTGTCTTAGGTCGCCTGGCATCAGATATCCTGTACCTATTATATATACGTATTTTAAATACTTATAGTAGGGCTAGGGTAGTAGGGCTAAGGGAGTAGGGACGCGTAGGGGTACCAACGACGCACCGTAGTGACGTACACGAGCGGAGGTCTGTGTCACCGAACACCACCGAGTACCACGCCGTGACGAACTATAGGTTAGGGTTGCGAACACAACTTGGTCTGCCAACGAGCCCCCGAGAACCAAGCGTGTATTGCACCATAGGGTAGCAGTTAGGAGGACGTTAGGATTACAGTAGTATAGGGTGACGGGATTAGGATTAGTTAGGATACTTTTGCCTTAGGAGTACCGTAAGTACTCCTTCGTTAGGATAGACTAGGATAGAATATTAGGTTAGCCACACTTTCCTGAACAGTCGAGGTAAGTGCTGTTATCTCCCTGTTCACTCCTTTACTAGCATCTTTTGCTTTCATTCTTTTTTTGACCATATTTAAAAGTTGTAAATCGGCTTTGTGACGATTAGACAAGTCTGTATAGTTTTCGTATGCAATGTCGTGATACATACAAGCTTCGTCTAGCTTATTTACACCTTTGTCACCACGCAGTAAACGTTTTGAAAGTTTTGTTCCAGGTCCGCAATAATTATAGCCGGGTAAGTGCAGTTCAAATGGCAAATGATTAATAACACTATTGAGTAGTCCACCACCTTGCATAGCTCAAAGTATAATGAACAAAATATTATAATTAAAAACTGTTATGTATATTTATTCCACTATTGCAGTCTTATCAATCCAACTATTCTCTTTATTGCTTAAGCCCAACCATTTTACGAACAGTTTATTTCCTTTCCTTCGTAAAACTTTTTCTATCAAATAGACACCTGGACAAGATGATTTTTGAAGTTCGTGTTTGTAAAAGGTTCCTAATATAACTTGTTTGTGTTGATCTTCGATGTTATATGTTTCTGGTACAGTGTTATTGATGTTTTTTATAGTAAATAGTTCCGTTGACCAATTAGGCGTATAACCTTTCTCAAATAGTTGTTTGTATTTACTAATTCTAACTCTATCGCCAATCATAAACTTGGGCTTATGTCTATAGGATACCGTTTTCATTGAGTTCTTAATATTATTTTTAACATCTGCTTCAATCAATTTATTGACATCAACGGGTGCTACTTTAATAGTGCTATGTTTTGTGTTGTTATATGTCTTTACAACACTCTCCAAACCAAAATCTATCCATTTATAGTGTCCGTTGAGACTAAAGTACTTATACAATTTATTTTTAATAGTTTTGATAACACGTTCTACAATTGAAGCCTTTTTCGTTGAAAACGTTGAGTAGTGATTAATGTTATAGTTCTTTATAAGCTTTTGAAATGATGAATTATAGAACTCGGTGCCCAAATCAGTTTGGAGATGAGCTGGTATCCGCTGGTTAGTTGATATCAATTTCTCGAATGCGTTAGAAACATCATGCTTATTTTTAGTTTTTAGTGGTTCTATCCAAACGTACTTTGAGAAGCAATCAATAACTATTAAAATATAGTTATAACCTTTATTAAATCTTTTCAAGTTTTGCATGTCGATTAAATCAGCTTGCCACAAATCATCAATGCCTTTTAAAATTACAGATCGACGAGGAAAATTTTTTCGTGCAGCTTTATGTATTTCGTTAACAATTTGTTGTTTTGTCATTTTGAGGAACATTCAAGCTTATACTTTTGATCTAATACAAATTTAACTGCTTTTTCAACTATCTCATCAACTGCTTTTCGACTATAAAATTTGCTTTCCAAGTGAACCACTGCCTCAGATACTATTGATTTTAAAGCTTTCTCCAGATGGTTCTGAACATCGTTTAACATAGTATTTTGCAATTTTTGTAAGTCGGTTATTAGTTTAGTTCTCAATTCATCTACATATGCTTTGTTTACTGCATCATCTGCATCTTGAGGAGGTTTGACCCCTGTTAGCTTCGATGTCTTCAAATCGTAATCACCATTTTCAGATTTTAGTAATGCATTATCATAAAATCCAAGCAATTCTGATATACGTAATCGCTTATGAATATAATGACCAAATTTGTCTACATTCATATTTAAGATGTATTGTGTTGAACGGTGTACAATAAAATGATACACATTTCTTATTAGTAAATCTATTTAATGATTTTGCTTTCACGTAGTTCTTCAACGATAGATATTATTTCATTATCTAGTCCTGTGTTGCCAGCATCTCGAGAAGCAATTAATAACTTTAATCTATCAACCAATTCATTTGGATCATCCCAATATACAAAATCTGTGTTTTTTTTCCACATTTTTGCTAAAGGTAATCCTTTTCCTACTTTTGGTTCACAGCTTGGACTTTTACTTTGTTGATCGAAAAGAGGTTTAATAACTTGCATATATTTTTGTCCTTTATTATCTTTATTTGGTACTTTTGGTTCACAGCTTGGACTTTTACTTTGTTGATCGAAAAGAGGTTTAATAACTTGCATATATTTTTGTCCTTTATTACTTTTAATTGGTTTTCTTGAATCAAAATCGCGACGATGTGCATTTGTTACAAGTAACATCGACTTATAATTTTGCATGTCATAGTCTGTAACAAAGCTCAGATCAACGTCTTTTTTTAAGAGCAACTGTCGCAAGCCAGGTGTACATTTGTATTTGTGTCCGGCTACAGTAATAACGTCGTCACCAATCGTTATGCTAGAGGAACCTAACATTAACTTTCCACGTTCATTTCTTACACCAAATGGCACATCCGCTAATATTTCTGAAGATAATGACCAGGATGATACATCATGATCTGGATTAGTATCGACTAATGACTGAAATGAAGAGTCAATATCGGTTTCCGATTCGTCACTGGTATCATTTGTTTCTTTTATATCTTTCTCTTTATAATCTTTCTGTAAGTCGTGATTGAAAGGTTGATCATGAAATTCTCCTTTTTCTTCTTTTTTTGTTAGAGCTAGTCGGTTATTGGTGTTGGCTATTAAATTAAGAGATTCTGTAACAGGCTTAAAAACTGTATCAAGCACTTGTCTGTTATTATCTTCAAAATCCTTCATGTTACGTAATTTTTTTTTTACAGCTTGTGTCGCATCTACAATTTGTTTTTTCAATGATTATTCCATCATGTAAAATAGATGGTAATCGGATAAGAGTCGATTAAAGAATAACAAGAAAGTGGAAGCAGTCTATTTAAATATTCAAATTTTATCTAATTCTACAAAAGTGTCAAACTTTTTTCTATAGCAGCCGTTGTTTTTAGGACAGTCTTTATTAATCACAACATAGTCATAAGGCTCTTTCCATATTTGAGAACACATGGTACGAAATTCCAACCACGTCATGTCAGTGTTAACATGTTCTTCATAAACATGTTTCAAATTAATTTCGTCTTGCTTAAAAAGCACAATTAAGTTAGCGTTATCTCTTATTAGTTGTTTAGGTATTTTGCTATATGTTTGATTTAAATAAAAACTGTCAATCAATTTATGTCTCCCCATGGCAAAATAATCACGCATATTACTTTGATTTTCACATGCTACATCGTCAAAAATAATCACTGAATTAGGTTTTGCATCTGACACTTTCATAACGTCATCATTTGCCTGATATTTCTGAAAAGTGATTCCTGGTACTCCTCGTAAAACTTTTTCTAAAAAAATGTACTTTGGTTGATATAGAGTTTTAGAATATACATAAACATTTTGAAATGTCAATCCATTTTCGTGCAAAAGGAGACCAATTAACAAATTGGTTTTTCCACAATTTGATGGTCCGCAAATGATGCAACGTACTGTATTCGGCAATAATTCTCCGTGGCGTAACTTGATTTTTGGTAAATCATTACAGATTATACTAATCTGTAACGATTTTGCTTGTTTAATGAATTTCATGTTTGATGCAATGCTGATGGACTGGTTATGAACAAATGTAATTATGACATTATGTATTTATAACCGTAAATAGTTAAACCAAACTGCTTACAGACAACGCCATGTATACAGGTAAACGTGAATGAAATGACTCTATCGCTAACTTACAGAGCACCTTTCAACGCAATTACGACGCACGGGATCGCAGAGAGCCGACGGAACGGTAGTGTATTGAACGGTATTAAAATGTGGAACGTTGGCTTAGGTAAATGATTTTACAAAAAGTTATTGGGCATTCTATCCCACCGTGACTGAGGTTATCGAAGATAACCGAAGGAACTAAGGTGGGGTAGAATGCCCAATAACTCACTACTAATGCGCACCGAAACGGCAAGAACTGCTCTTCAGGAAATCTGAAGTGTCGTAAAAGCTTTGCTTAATTAACCACTCCCGTAATGTGCGTAGAAATTTTGAGCGCGGTAGTTCCACCATCTCCTTGGGTAAGGAGTTGAAAATAAGAGGTGCCATGTAAACACAGTTATTCCTGAACAGTACCAACTTGGGTACAGGCATTTTTTTTGGGAGGTGCGTTACCTGTCGCTTTCCCATGTTATCGTTATTCTCGAATAGATGGTCATGGAGTTTTACAAATTTAGCGACTTCGTAAATGTAAATACTAGGAACCGTTAACAGATTTTCAGATTTGAATACTGGTCTACAGGACTCCGACCATTTTAGGTTAAACAATGCGCGAATACATTTTTTCTGAGCTATAAAAACTCTTGTGAGTTCAGATGAATTACCCCAGATAACTATCCCGTATCGTATTATGGAGCAGACGTAAGAGTGGTAAACCATAATGGCAGTTTGCCTGCTTGTTACATCTCTGACCTTTCGTAGAGCGAAAACAAATTTATTTATTTTAGTGCATACATTGTCAATATGTTCCTTCCATGCAAAATGTGCGTCTAATGTTATACCTAAGAATGTTGCACTTGATACCTGCTGGACTTTTGTATCGTTATGACTGATGTTCAAGTTTATATTTTTACTTCTGTAAGTTTTAAATTGGATCAGTTTGGATTTGTCAAGATTTATTTGCAGTTTATTTAAATTCAGCCATTTGATTATGTCATCTAAGGTTTTGTTTATTTCATCCTCATAACTAATTATATTCCTACAGTCCAAAATAATTGTTGTGTCGTCCGCAAACAGGACACACTCTTTGGAAATGGCACATGGAAGGTCATTTATATATAATAGGAATAATAAAGGTCCCAAAATACTTCCCTGAGGAACACCAAAATCGTTAGCTTTAAGCTCTGAATCAAAGATGTCAACATTGTTACTATTACTGTCAAATTTAGTTATTCTAGTAAACTGTTTTCTGTTAGATAGGTATGATTCGAACCATAATAATGCAGTTCCCCTTATTCCATATTTGTCTAATTTTGAAATAAGTATCGAGTGTCTGACAAAGTCAAATGCTTTGCTAAGGTCTAACAACAAAGCGGATGTGGGAATCTTTGAGTTCAAATTGGTAAGAAGCGACTTCACAAGGTTGAAGGTTGCCAACTGTGTTGATTTAAATTTCCTAAATCCGTACTGTTCATGTGCCAAAATATCATATTTATCTATGAAACCTAGTACTCTTTTATACATCGCTCTCTCAAAGATTTTTGACAGTACAGGTGTCAGAGAAATTGGTCTATAGTTGTTCCGTTCTGATTTAGATCCTTTTTTGTATAAAGGTTTAACTATAGATAGCTTCAGCCTCTCAGGAAAACAACCCTGCTCAAAAGATAAGTTTATCATGAAAGCCAGAGGTTCTGCTATGGATTGTGCAATACCCTTTAGGAGGCCAGTGCTGATGTTGTCGTACCCGGAAGACTTCGAGTTCTTTAATGATTTTATTATGTTAAAGACTTCACTAGGAGTTGTGGGTTCTAAAAAGACACTAGAACTATTACTCTTGACAAGGCAATCGGCCGGCTAATTGTAAGTGTATGTCAAATCTTACACACTGCGGTTGTGAAGATGATTTCTTTTTTAAGTAAAATACTACTTTTAAGTAAAATACTATGTTACTTAAGTATAGTTATTATTTTTTAGCTATTCTTCCGATTGGCATCATAAAAGCAGGCTAATTTTTTTTGACATTTACGTCGGTTCCATTCTCAGACGAAGCAAGTAATTTTTAGAAAATCTATGAATGCAAAATTACTGACTTTTAAAAATAACACAAAGTATTCTTTCAGCAAAATACACTATCTACGATATTTAAGCTATTTCCCCTTCATGTCCCATAAGTTTGGGACGCCCTGTATACTTCCAGAATGACCATTCTTTAAGTAGCCCGCAGCCAGCGCTTCCCGAAGACCTTGATGAGGTCGTCCTTCCAATTTAACATTACCATCCTTTTCATCTATTTATTGTCCTTAGCATACGTTAATAGGTATATTGAAATTATAATATTTACAAAACGTAGGAACTATACATTAATTAATTTTAAATAAATGTAATACCGAGAAAAGGAGTAAAACCTTTTGAATTAGTTGCCGACATGAACCCTATCCCATGTAAACTTAATTGGGTCGATCCAAATTCTAAGAATGTGATGACATTCGAAACTTTTTCGTTTTTTTCACATTCAATATACCGTAATAGGTAGCGACCACTCTTAATACTGTCTATAAAGTGAAATATGGAAACGCATAAATACTGCTGAAATTTTGGTACAATTCATACCGCTTGGTTCGTTTTGGGCCGGATCAACGGTATTGTACAATGTGATGAAGGAAATTGAAATGTGTAGATAGGTATTAAAATAGACTTTTGGCTGAATGGCTATGGGTAATCGTATTTTGCCGATCATAGTCCTTTTATGTACGAAAACTTATTTCAGCCTCTAGTAGACTATTGACTACTAAATACATCGAATGAGGTACCTAACATCTAGCAAAGAAACTATTTATAGTTACTTATATTACAGTATCAATAAGGTTCATAATAATCTGTTTCAATTATAGACTTAATCGCAGAAGCGCTGGTCCTATCCTAATAAGTTTTTTTGTATAAAAGTTTTTCACTATGGTTGAATGAGCGCAATTAGGATATTAAATAAGTTTAAAGGCGACAAAGTTCAGCAATTATGACTTTAGTGAATTATAACTTTTAATTATCGCAATAAATTATATTAATAATGCTTGAAAACTCTCTGGTGCTGATAAACTGAAGGGTTCACTTTTAATGATTTTTATGCGAATCAAGTGTGTTTAGACAAAACGAACAAAGATCAAATCGTAAGAACACAAATAATACTTTGAAGAGACCACTCCGAGGAGCAAGCACTTCCGAACACATAGGATCGCTCCAAACTGCTGTTCGCGTACTATTGGCCATTACATGCGATCATTCTTAAGATTTCATTGTTCCATAGAATCTATTCGAGTTAAGAAAGAACAACGAAAGAATGTTCTGTTTATCCACTCTTCATCAAATTTTCGGCTGGTGTAAATCGGCATTTATACAAGAATAAATAAGACCCTGTAGCGAACCTTCTATCCAGCGTTCTGCAGAGCATTCTCTTGAAAGGACAGTAAATTTCTATCGGCTAGAGCGTTTGCTAGAAAGATCACGAAAATTTTCGTAACGATATTTGACTCTACGCTTGGCTCGGTTCGACGTTCAGTTCGACAATTTTTAAAAACGATGAATTCTCGATGTTCTGTTACAAGTGAATGATAATGTCTATAAGCACCTTTAAATTTCAAAAAATGCGGTTGATCAGTATCTACTATTACAGTTGATGCAATTGAAGTTAATATTTCTTTTGGTCTATTTGAGAAGATCATGTGTACACCATGAAAAATAATAGATGCCTTGACATCAAAGATACGGCAAAACCCGTAGTGTATGCTGTTTGGCCTTGATAGGTCCAGAGAAGATTGAAGAAATAGCTTTACAGGCCGAAGGAGTAATTGATCATGCAGTACAGCATAGAATTTAGACTTGTTAAATGAAATGACGGTAGGTTACAGGCACTATTTGCAGGTAATTTCAAATCCTCAAATTTATATGTTTTGCTCACAATTTGAAAATAAAAAATATTGTTGCTTCGAGTTTAGATAAGAAGCCCGTTCCTTGGTCATCTTTAATTTTAGTTCTTTTTATTGTTGATAGAACAACGAAAGAATGTTATGTCTATCTTCTCTTTGTCAAATTCTCGGCTGGTGTAAACCGGTTCTGATGTGATATGGTCGTCAAATCTTATCCACGTAATATAATGTTTATTCGAAATTCAACTTTATATTAACTTGTTAACTTCCGCTATCTAAGTTCATTATAGTTACAGAAACTAACGCTATAATGGTACGGGTGAGTAAATACCTTAGAATTATGTGGTTATTGTGGCTTATGAAGGTGCAATATCAGGCGTTAGTCCTACGTTGTAAACTTGACTAAGGGACGAGGTAGGTAGAAGATGATCAGATTATGTGGCGGATAGGAATGTAATATTGATATTCCTTCGATCTGAGGGAACATTACGTAACATCTCCCAGCCTAAAAGATAATATGAGAATATTGCAAATATAAATATATTGCAGATGATCATTAATTCTGTTGTAAGATCGTCTTATGACATTCTCAAAAATCATATAATATCCATATACTGTTCCTTAACGTCAATATTTTGATATTTGCTCTGTTGAGTTAGAAAAATATAAATCCTTTATAAAGCTTCAAGACCACAATCAAAACATTTTGGTTTGGTCATTGCAGTTGGACCACGATGTGTTACAATGTACATACTTTGTTACAGAATTATGTAAAATTGTTTTATTATTCTCTATCGCCGACTTCAATATTTGATGGAAACTTGAATAAGTATTATCCACGGCCTTTTGAAATTACTTAAAAAAAAGTAGGTTTTAGTAAGTAATTTCAAAAGTAATTTTGCTTACTATGAATTACGACAGGGTGTGTTAAAAATAATAAAATAAAAAACCTCTTTTTACAGGGTACTAATGTCTTTGACAATGATTGTATTTGTGAAACACTCATCCGTGTGGAGCCGGAGAAAAAATACAAGTATCACCACCCCATTTCATCCGTAGGATTGCGTAGAGGTGACTAACACAAACATATGCAAACAATATCACTGTGAGAAAAGGAAATCTCGAAATAAAACTGTACCAACCCCTCTGGTCAGTGTAGAAACAGTAGGCCAACGCCTCTCATCATAAGGAGAGGCCTATGTCCAGCAGTGCACTGTGATAAGCTAATTGATAGTGAAACACTGTGGCGCAATTATACCTTCAGATGTAGGTATGTGCGTGTGCGAGTACCACAAAGTGTTTGTTGAAAACCCAATTTGTTTCTATCAGGGGAATCACCTGATGTGAAAACGGGTCACAGTAGCCTCTGCAGAGACTACTCTTGGTCAATTATCCAATTAGCTAATTAATTCATGACGTGTGCTCCCAAATTAAGACCACAGCTGCTTTACTTGTGTCTAACTTTATTTTTACATAGTGGGTAAACGAGGACTGTCAAACGGCGCAAATATACCAATTTAACTGGTAATTATGTTTTTGAGCTGCTTAGAGTCGAAACGTTGGATCCGGGAGGTCCAAGCGCGCGTGCGCTATTCAAAGAAATAACGAAGTGCCTAATCGAGTCTTCCTGTGACCATAGGCTTGGCCTTTACCTCGCTTAAAGAATTAGTATTGCTATTCACCATGGTAATGCCGCTAGCCTATTGGGCACGGTACTTGTAGAGGATAATGGGGAGGATTTTTTCGATGCCTTAAGTTACAGTCTTTCCCCCTCTTTTATTTCATTTTTTTATGTTTTATATGGTACTAGCTGACCCGGCGAACTTCGTACCGCCAATATTTATCGGCCCGCGTGGCGTCAGATCCCGTTCCCGCTGCAGCCTCTACTATATTAAACATGTATTATACATGTAAACCTTCCTCTTGAATCACTCTATCTATTAAAAAAAACCGCATCAAAATCCGTTGCGTAGTTTTAAAGATTTAAGCATACAAAGGGATAGAGGGACAGAGAAAGCGACTTTGTTTTATACTATGTAGTGATGATAGTGATATTATGTAGCATAATTTTAATTATTTGCTGAATGTTTATCAAAATAAATACATAGTAGGATAGTATGATCTATTTTAAGAAAACAATGGTGTGGCCAAAGGGATTAGCAAATGATATCACTATAAAAAGATTAGCGAACAATTACATAGAGTGGTAGTTTATTTTATTACTTTTGTTATTAAGAGAATTGTTTTTCATAGCAGCGGTAGACGAAATGAATGCTAAATACATTAGCATGACTAATAATAATAACAGACTAATTTGGTCATGAGTTAATTTACGTGTAGTAAGTAGAACTGTGCCATAAAAATAGCAACGCCTGTCTTTTTTTTTTCGAGGAGGTTTTGCTGTCAGGACCTAACGTTCCATCAAGGTGGGAATGATCTATGTTTGAGATAACTCATTTTTTCCCGTGACATCACGTACACAGTGAAAAGGGAAGAAAAATGGTTTTCACATCCGTAGACAAGTATTAAAACACGTAATATCTATTATACTTAGTAGACATTCGCTTTCTTATATGCCTTTTTTATACAACTGAGGTGGCAGCGCCTTATATTGTATGAATATTTACGATGCTAATTATTCCAAATCACAGAAGGTTTTGTTTTCTCTTTAACTCATTTGTTGCCCTGGCCATTATAATCCAACCGCTTTGAGCATATTTCAATGATAAAGAGAATCTTAAAAAGAAATTAACTCGTGAAAGCTTTCCCTTACAAAAAAGAACTTTTCAGAATTTTATTAGAACCTAGAACCCCTTTTCTTTTGAAACTCCGTGAACTTTGCGCTGATTTATCAGTGAAAAACAACTGGACAAAAATTATTTAGATTATTTTTTTGTATAATACGATTATTTTGACTATTTCATATGGTGAGAATTTTTACGTAATTTTGCGAAATTACGCAGTATTTTATAGAATTAGTAGATTGTTCAACAAGGGACCAAAACAAGCCATAATAACACGAGATGTTTTAGCCTAATAGTTCGAGTGTCATTATGGTTGTTTAGTCCCACGTTAAACACTCTACTTTTCACTTTGAATGCGAGGAAAAAAAAAGCGACGTTTTATACAAAATAATAAAATTAAAAAAAAAATAAGAAATAGGCAAATATCTTTTTCAACCTAAATATATTAATTTATCATATCGATAACGGGGTAAAGCCTCCGTGGCGTGGCGGTAGTGAACGCGGTCGCTACGCAGGAGGCGCGGGTTCGATCCCCGCTCAGTGCAAATATTTGTATGCATGGATATGGGTATTTGCATGGATATGGGTATTTGCATTGGTCTGGGTGTTTCTATGTATACCTAATATGTATGCATTTACAAAAAAAAATATCTAAGTATGTTTATCCGTATTTTAGATTCCATAATACTATTAATTATTCGGTGGAAAAGCTATGCTTACCATAGATCTAGATAGCGTTGTGTGAAATGTTGTGGAATATTTATTTATTTTTATTTATTTATAATAACAAAGTTTCTAAGTTGCACAATTAATTGGTGTAAGTAATTGGTGATTACAACGCAAGCTTATTACGAATAATCTATTCAAAATTCAAATAGCAAAGAAATTTGTCCCGCGGTTTCTTTTGTTGTTAAGTGACGTACGGTTTATATGCTTGCATATATATTTAGCCAACAGATTCAAACTTGAAAAATAATTTAAAACTAATTGAAAATGGATAATAAAATGAACTTATCCTTAATACTTACATAATAATTAATTAAATTAATATCATTAATCGTGGTTCACGAAATTAAATGGGATTTTTTGATTTTTTCTAATGTCATTTTGAGGTTATTTCTATACACAATCACAAAAAGGTGATAATCCTCCCATTCACAAACACCGTGATTGGCTGTTTAGGAGTTATCAAAGTAAATTAAAAAAAAATTACTTTAGTCCCTAGAGATTAATAAGGAACTTTAGTCCCGATATGCAGGGACTAAAGTAACATTTTAAGAGCATGAGAAGTGAAAAAATAATTGTCATATTTTAATTTTACTATCAAGCTTCCAGAAATTTACTTTGCTTTTGTTTTTAAACAAGAGAGTTCAGAATTGAGTGACTTATATTACAAACCAACAGATTGATCTTTTCAATTTGGTAAATACGCATCATACTGCCCGAATATGCTTGCCAATTCCTTTTTACCATCCAATGGTTGCCTGGAAGAGATTACCATTTTGCGATAAGGCTGTCAAATTGTATATATCCACATAATAAGCACATAAGAATCCTCATTTTAATCCTGAATGAAATTTGGAAACATCACTAGTCACGTAAATTGATGAAAGGAACTGATAAAAGTAAGGATTGATAAAAGGAATGGAAACATTTATTGGAAGTAAAAATAGTAAGGCATCTGCAGCAAGCGGCTTTGCGGCTTTAATTTATTCAACACCGTGTTTGCACCTTGATTCACCGTTTGCACAGCGGTCGGCACTTCTTTTTAATTTGTTTGTTTTGTTGCACTGCGATTCGAAGAGAGTTTACTTTTCAACTGTTATTCTTTTGCAAAGTTTTAAGATAATGAGAATACCATCTGCTCCTTTTTTCTTCAAGCTCTTATATGAATAACTTGGTTTTTTTTCAAAGATACTAGAGATATTATTAGATGTTTTGCTTTTTCTGCATTTCGTTTTATTTATATTATTGACCTTCAGAATCTCATTGTTTAATAATATAGACAATATATAGGTATCTACTGCAATATTGATATTTTATTTGTTATAAATTATTGAAATCTGAACTAACATCACACAAAATTTCTAGAAATTTTGATTACAAAAAACGCCAACTCGTTAAATTTTAAATTTTTTGCTGGTTGCCTTTTGGAATCGAAAAATTCGATATTTTACACTTTTTGTTAATAGGCAACATATTCTCAATAGAAAGATCTGGGTTTATCAAATTTAAATATTTTATCAGTCAAAAGATCAATAGATTTATGCCCACCCGCTCCCATCCCTTCCTCATTGTTATTCGAAACGAAATTTCCATGACATTAGATCTTCAAGTTTAGCCATGAGTTGAATTTAATATACCACACGGAGTAAATGTAAGAAACTTGCTTCATCATGGGAGCATTTAGAAAAAGATAGAAACCATAAGATATATGTCTTTCTTTATCATCCAAGTATTAATCCCGGTTATAAACAAAACTTATAGTTCTATTATTGTGGCTTGGTTGGTTTTTATAGAAGCTATTACCATCTGAACCCGCTTCGTTAGTAAATAGGGATACCGGCTTACAGGGTTGGTTTAAACCTCGATGATATTAGTTGAACACCCACACACATTTATACTGTCAAAACATACACATACATACATAGCATTATCCGTAATATCACGGTAAGTGAAATACAATGCAGCGTGCCGGAATTGCATTATGGCACTTGGACAGCCTGTAAACCTGTCACTCCCAACACTAATGGACATTGATCAGTGATGTAACAGTCTTATATATAAACATTCAAACTTCTATCAATCAAATCAGAACCTTCTACCCTGATATCCTTCGGGATCTTACTGAATTTTATCCTATAAAATGTATTGTGATCTGCAGAAAAAGATATAGGTACCAGATAACAGCGGTAACCTAATAATTTGATTATGTTCCATGTGTATGGATGTACCGTATTGTTTGAGCAATAGACTGCATTAGTTTGAATAAGTTTCTATTAGCAATTTTTTTTGATTTTATTACAAATATAGGCGATGTTTTCAAACCATTTAGTGCTATGAGACTTTGAGATTATATAGATATATATTGGCGATCTTATAAGAATGGGCATGTATTTTGGCAGAGTCCTACCATTATTATAACGCTAGACGTCTTTATTTACATTAAATAAACCGAAAGAATTTCTAAATCGAAACCCTTTTCCAACATTCATTTGAATTCTACTTCGATTACAAATTAAATTGGACCATCTTCTCACTGTGTCTACTTTTGCGAACTGAGTACGTTTCTGAACTTATGTAATGATTTCAGTGAGACGGACAGTTAGTAAGAAACTTAAACGATTACTGACATGTGCTCGGTACGACGACATGTTGCTTTTCGAATTGCTAGGGATGGTACGTGCCTCCTCGAGTTATCAATCGAATTGAAAACTTTAGAAACTTTTAGGTATAGATTTTCAGATACCGAAATTTTGAGCAGTGTATTGATTTGATCAGATGTATTGAATCACATATTTCAGTTTCTGTTTTATTGTTACATTGAATTCAAAACTTTAGTTGTCATTTAAGCGTATTTTCTAATATGGGAGTTAGTCTATTGATGCGGCCTTTTGGAAGCGGGCATATGGGGCTGCCGTGGCGGTGCAGCGCATCTGGCATGTTCGCGAGCCACAACGTGGACAGCTTCGAGCGCATAGCGCATTATGCGCAAGCGCTGCACGTCGGCCCTCGAGTGCCTCCGCGGCAGCCCAAACACGCTCCTGAAAATATTTGCGGTGAGGTGGGACTCACCTTTGCTCAGGAGGTGGATTGCCAAATTGAGATGCCATAAAGGTATGAATCTGTAGCTGCCTTCTTTGTATATTTTAGGATTTGTTACCAACACCGTTATGGACTTAAGTCTGTAATATGTATAGTACATTACTGCCGCGGCCACCAATTGTAGTGTTTCCGGACGATCGTGAAGTATGCGGGCCGAGGCGTAGCTGAGGCACGCATTACTGAGTCCGGCAACGCTCAGTTGTGGCCAAGGCTTGTATAGTGCTTTTCTCAAACAATGCGCGAAAATTAAAACTAAGTAGTTTCTAGGCAGAATTTTTTAGTTACCTACTTTTCAAAATCATGCCATGGTTCGGCGTAAAAGTTGGTTCCATTTTTAAATTACACGACAGATATGAGTTTAAACAGTAATTTATTTGGCCGCTAAAACACGCCAGATATGGATTTTCATGCAACTTTTGCTGGCCGCTGCTCGCATGTACAACAATTTCGATTTATCTCGAAGAAGGTTGTCAAAATAAGTTCACATTTCCAAGCATGTTTGAGAAAAATATGTTATTATCATTATTTCTCTTTACTTACATTTCAAATCTTATAAGTTATTATTTAAATACAAAACAACGCTCACCGTCCGCTTTCCCACACCTCATTTCTCTGGTTTGATTGTTTTGGATTTAAGGGGAGTGACTACCATCGGAATCTACTAACCAGAGAAGCCGCGCCCGTCAATCAGCATGTTGGCAGGCTTGCAGGTGAGGTTAGTTTGGTTTTCGAAGATTTTGACAAGACCCCATTTAGTGCCTGCTTTTTTCGACTACGATATCTAAATAAACAATAAAGATCTTTTTTATTGCCTTGTGGGCCTCCATAAAAACATTATAACAAATTTGTTGATCCACATTGAATTGGCTGAATTATTTATCTTTCTCAGACACGCCGGTGACTAGAAATTGATATAATTAAGATATCGATTTTTCTGCTGGACGGGATTGCAACAATAGCACCCAGTGTATCTACCTAAAGAAATTGATGACACCACTTGTGTAAATAACCTTTTTAATTTTCAACACATTTCGAGCTGACATACGTTGATAAAGAAAAGATTTTTTTCGAATGGATAAAAGAAGAGATTTTGTGATGTAAGCTTTTGATTTCACCTGAAAGTTTTTTTAACCGACTTTCAAAAAGGAGGTGATTCTGATGTAGAATATACTGCTTCCGGGCTGATTGGCCGTGGTCCATGTGAAACTTGCGTTTCAATGGCACACACATGGACCACGACCAATCAGCCCGGAAGCAGTATATTCTACATGCAACGCCGGCCGTGAAAGCCTGAAGACTTATATAGGTGATTCTGAATTTGATCGGTATTTTTTTTTGTATGTTGCTTAATAAATTTCGATTACTCAGAAATTTATTATCCGATTATTTCAAATCACGTCTTTTATCGATTTCACAAAATGTGTTTTTTAAAGTTTGATCTATGAACAGCTGGAATCTCGGAGCTGAGAAGTTGAGAACGGCTGGGAGAGTAAAGAATACTTGGTTTTATACCGGACTGACAAAACATAAGAGTGTTAGATGGGATAGGGAAGATGGAACAGTAGTCTGGTAAGTATTGGGTTCACAACATCTTTTATTATAGAGAAATGTAAAAGTATAAAGGAAAGAATAAAAAGAAATAAATGTTAACTACAATACATCTTTGGTACACTTTATTTATCATAACGACAGCAAATTGCACAAATTTTTCATCCATTGACTAATTACAAGGCAGTTTGCACGTATATACATTCTATTTATTCATTTTTACAGTTACAAAAATAGTTTTAGAACAAAATAATACTATAATGCTAATGACTATACATTTATAGAAAAAAATACTTTCGTCAAGGGGCTCAAAGTTCAATTTCGAACTACATAATTGACGTAAATACTTTTATCCTTAAACAGTACACAAATATTTACATTAAACATTAATTACCAAATTTGACTATACTGTACATTTATTAATTTCGTATACTTATTTGAATATGTACATACAATCTTATTGAACGTCCATTAATTAGATTTTTACAATTTATAATTCATAATTAATAATTTTTATTTTTAATTATATATTACTATAATTTTTACTTATAAACACTTAAGACTAAAAAAAAATAGTTTTGACCTTTATATCTAAGGACACGATTACATTTTTAATTTGAATTTTTAAATCTAAAGCGTTTCAAAATGATATTAAATAAAATACATGCCTCTATTTTTAACATTATTGAAAAATAAATGATTGTTATTGAATAATTAGAGAACAGCTTTAGTCCTTTGTAACACAAACACATGTAATTGAGTTAATATAAAGTTTAATAATTGAAATTTTCACTTTCTTGATTCGGATTGAAGTTGCACACCAACCTGAAATAAAAAGAAAAAGTAATTTAAATATTATGTCTATTATTTATAAGTTTTTTAAGATATGGTGATGCAGTTGCATTCATTACTGTAAAACCGGGGTCTGTCCTACTTTTCTTTTTTGTCGGGTGCAATTGAGGTACTAGATGCACACTCGACACATCTTTACTAATGTTAAATTTTTTCGTTGGTTGCACGCTCTAATCTTAGGAATTGAAAAATTATTTTGTGTTGAATAGTGTGTTTATCTAGGATGGTTATAGGCCATATATCATCAAATTGCAACAAATTCGATCGATTTCACACATTATTCGAAATGTTAGTACAGTTACTAGCTAAATTCGACTAAAACATAACAAGGAAATGTAAACATAGTTATGTCTTTGTTCTTCTCTAGGGCGAGGGAGGAACGATACCTTTTGAACAACAAATAAACTTTAACTGCGATTGGTTATTAATTATGATTAGATCATATTTGTGCATCTGTGAGCTTTAATGTTCGAAAACTTTGTCCACTAAATTTAACGGCTTATACCTATAACGGCTTATTTTGTTTTTTTTTTAATCTACCTAAAGTATCCAGAAAAGAAGCTACAGTATCTAGCAGTATCATGTTAATACTGCTACGCTGAAACTGCTGCTGTTAATTTGGCTCTTAGTCGGAAATTAGGGCCTATGTACGATAGAGAGAGCGCTTTACGAAGAAAAAGTAAATTGATCTTAACTGACGAGTACTGTGGTTACATTATTCTGTTCTTGGTTATTTAATAAATTATGTGCTAGTTGTACCTCACAACCCGCCAGCATCTTTCTCATACTCTCTAATGCGTAATTTTATTTAATGCGTAAAGTAGTGTAATTTCGGTGTTTAGCTGAATATGTCAGTATGTACGATAGAGAGAGCGCATAACGAAGACAAAGTAAATTGATCTTAACTGACGAGTACTGTAGTTACATTATTCTGTTCTTGGTTATTTAATAAATTATGTGCTAGTTGTACCTCACAACCCGCCAGCATCTTTCTCATACTCATTCAAATCAATTGTTCAATTCGCATTTTTTTTAAATACTGAGGTGGTAGACAACCATCCGGTCCACATGGAAAGTGGTTACAGTGGCCTTTAGAAGTGCAACACCATGATCCAGCGAGTCACACTCGTGCTACCGGCGCTATAAACACAGAGTTTCTATGCCGTCAGTGTAGAAGACAAAGCAGAAATAACCTTTGGTCTTCCCACTGACAGCACAAAAACTCTCCAGTGAGGATAAATGAGGATAAATGATTTTAGATATTAGCACGTTTTACCCACCAAATAAACTCAACATTTTTAGTATTAGAGTAGGTGTAGATGGCTGTATTGTGTCTGCATACCAATAATAATATTTACTACGCGCGTTAATTATTTAAATACAATATAAAGCATCTTTATTGTACTGTTGTTCACTATTTTATGCGCCATTGAGCAGGAAAATCAATTTGATGGTGAGTTGAGGATTGGCAAGTGTAATTTCGATGTTTAGCTGAAAATTATTTTATCAACTTCTCCAAATCCGAATATGTCAGTAATATAAAATAAAGAGTAATTAACGCGATCAAGGGATAGGTTTTACATATTATACGCGAGGGTTGCAGAGTTAGTATGTGAATAATATATTTAGTTTATTAGTACTACCTATTACTAGCTGTTGGCCGCTTGATATCGCTTATAGCGTAGTGTTCACAAGCTCTAATTCACCTCTGTACCAAATTTCATCACAATATCTTCAAAAATTACAAACTTTCATCCCCTATTTGAAAAATTACAAAATTTTATCCAATTCCAGCCCTTGTTTCGCGATAAAAGGGAGCCTATGTCCATTCCTAACTAAAGCTTTTTCGTATTCAAATAATTTGAGTGGGCCTGCTCGACCGCCAACCGCTACGTCCGCGCGCTTGCGCGATGCACAACGCCGTGGCTTAGCAACAGAAATAACTGCACTGTCACTTCTCTGTATACCCGGCCGGATTTATTGACATTAATGATCACTGTGTAGTAGTAGCGTGATGATATATAGCCTATGTGATATTCTGATGAATAAACTATATTATTGTAAAGTTTCATTAAAGGCAATTAAGTAGTTGTTACGTGAAAAAGTAACAAAGATCCATCCATAAATCCATCCATCCATACTCACAAACTAACGCGTTTATAATATTATTAGGATGTCTGTGCTCCACAATGAAATTTACATAAAATTAACAAGCCAAAACACGCATCTATCATTAGAAAAATTAAAGAATTGGTCACGACACTTACGACTCCTTTAATATACCAACAAACAAAATCACGTGTTGTTAGTAATTTCATAAATTAAAATCATTCTGTACATTTAATTGTATTTACAATAGAAACTGAGTCAGTGTACAATTAACGTCAGTTTGTTGCTTTATACAAACCATTTGTTAAACTGATGTCTCAATAATGCACACCATGATGTTTTATAGGCATTAACGTGGAACGATTTAAATTCGTAAAACGTGAACTATATAAATAAACGGTGGCAACAACAGCTTTATAGGCCAGTGCAGATAACTTCAAAAATGAGGAAAATGGGAAATAATTAATTACAGTATGATACCGGTTAAAAATGGAAGAAAATACGGTTAAACCACTGAATAAAATAAATTAAACTCGCTATGAAGCACGGGGCTTAAATGGTGTGCATTTTAAGAGTGAAATATGGTGTACCGCGATTTGCAGTGAAACTAAACCTCGTATCGAAAAAGTTAAACACAAGAGTAATAGGAAATAAGGTATACAACTTTTGTCTGAACCGTTTTCCACATTACCTTACAGTTTTCAGGCAAAATTGTAAAAAATGGGATTTTGGATTTTTATCTTATATTTTATCTGTCACAAAAACCTCTTCTGGAAATTTCGTGAAATTATACCTCTTTATACTTCAAACACGATCACATTCACCCGATATAAATGCATATTATTTTATGAAATAATCGCATTTTTAGAAGTGGGCATTTTCGTTTGAAAATGTGGTCTCTTTTTTCTTTGACGATCAAAATAAAGCTTAAATATAAATATTTTGAATAATAACTATGTGCTATGTTTCTGTGACACATAAGATCAAAATACCAAAAATCCTTTTTTTCCAATTTTACTCGAAACTGTGAGATAATGTGAAAATGTTGCAGACCTTGTTATTACCTACAACTTTTATATTATAATTTTTTCAATAGGACCATATTTCACCCTTATAATGCACGCTATTTCAGCCCCGTACTTGCTTACTTCATAGCGAGTTTAATTTTTTTATTCCCAGTGTTTTAATCATATTTCCTTTCATTTTTAAAAGGTCTCATGTTATTATTAATTATTTCCTAATTTTTTTTTATCTGCACTGGTTTATAATAGGTAATATACAGAAATTAAGATAAAAAATGTTTAGCATGCCTGTTTTTTTCTTTTTTTTTTATGTGCGGGAAATCCCCACGGATACCCACCCCTCCGGAGCCGGAGGGGTAGGTTATGTCGGACTCGAACCGACTAAACCGCACGCCGTCTCTGGGTCGTAGTGCTAGGCCGAAGGTGAGGTTGTCATGCGACATATCCCTCGCACCCCGGCTGACCCAGGGCCATCCCTCTCGGTCTGGCCCTCCTCGGGAAGGGGGGGGGACCACGCGGTCCCCGACTCAACACCGGTGTGGGGAGGCGCGCATCGTCCTACGATGCGCGCCGCCGCCGTGGCCTGCTTCTGCTAGGGTGTCGGGCGGCTCCACCCGTCACCCTCAGGCCCGCGCTCATGGGGGGCGGAGGTCAGTTTGCGCCCTCCGACGCCCGAGCCGCCTTCGGGCGCGTACAGCGATGTCAGCGAGCCTTTCTCGCTCATTGCGCCGCGCCCGCTCTGCTGTCTCCTTCGCGAGCATGGCCTGCTCGCAGAAGGAGGCGCTGGCCGCCCACGCATCTGCGCAGCGGACCATCGCCGCGAGCAGGGTGGAGAGCGTGAGCACTCTCACCCCCAGGGCCGCCACAAGCTCCCGCCTCGGCGTCTCAAACGCCGGGCACTCGGTGAGCGTGTGCAGCCCCGAGTCCACGCTCGCGTCGCAGTGATGGCACTCGGGCGTTGGCTCTATACCCATCAGATGCAGATACCGCCCGTTCATAAACATGAATGTAGTAACCTTTGAAGATGCGTTGAAGCGAAACCGGTCAGGTTCAATAATAAATACTGTGGAAAAATTACAAGTGTTCTTAATGCGTAACAACAAAAATATTGGATTGTGACATTGGGTTTAACTTGATACTTTTTGGATGAGGAACTCTAACAAATACGTGCCATTTTGAAATAAAATGCCAAACATATCTGGAGAATTTCATGATTGTTGTTTTTCTTTTGAACTGAATTGTATCTTTCCAAGAACTATTTGCGTTGCTTTTCGGTGTTATACTTATTTTTCTCTTTTGTTGAATTTTTAAGAGTTCTGCCAAATGGGAAATCTTATTGGTTTACAACATATAAAACGTTTTTCTTTTATTTGTGAAAGCTATATATATATTATTATTTATACGTTGTATAATTATACCTATCCATGAAACATACATCTATCTATCAAATGTTATGTTGGAAGATTTTAATGTCATTTCTAATTTAAAACTTCAATTTATGTAGCGCAACTGCTCATAATTACTAAAACGCGAGACTTCAAAACTCATTACATCTGTCTGATGAAAATTATCATATTTTAGGCACTTGACTCGCTCGATTTGATTCATGTGCTATTTTTCACTGCTACATAGAGATCAAACAGCTTCACTAATTAACGCATCGTACCAATGTCTCCCGTTCCACAGAGTAAGAAATTCGTTAATTAATTTCGGAACCAAAATCGAAACTACTTTTGCTGGAGTATCCTACTTAGGTTGCCTAGACTTCAAGTAGTACGATGCACAATTACGATGCCACTTGTGCCAAGTTTGCAAGCCTTGGATTAAAACCTCCAAGCATTTAATTTTAATTTCAGTTAGTACATCAGAGTATCTTTCAATTAGGTGTCTACTTACCATATAAATTACAGTGCAGAAACAATGGGCTCCTTATCCGAACTATTTAAAGTTTTGTCTACAAACATATACATATTAACACAGTCTTCATTAGGACTTGGATTATCCTCGGGCTTCTCATCCGGACTTATATTCTCTACACCATCATCGTCATAGCCCTTCATTTTATCATTAAACTCAATTTTATATCTCACTGAGGGTATTTTACTAACGGTAGATGTTAAAAGTGATTCTTGAACCGTATCGTTACCATTACAAGTCTTTTCTGATCTGTACATTCCTGTCCTTTCTGATTGATTGATATTTCTCTTCGATCTTTTTGTGACCAATGCTCCTAAGCATGGCAGTATTTGCATAAACTCCTTTCTGAAGTTTTCATTCAACCATGCGTAAAGGAATGGGTTATAGCAAGTTGAGGACATAGCTATAAAGTGCGCAACAAAGAAAAGCACCATGTAATACTTCCAATCTTCTGTAAAAGAATAAAAATCACTGCAAATATTTATGAGGTTCAAAGGCATCCATGATAAACCAAATATTGCCACCATTGCTATTAACATTCTGTTCGTTCTTCTTTTTCTTTCTCGTTCCGCATCTTCCTTTTTATTGTTTTTACTTCCAGGTCTAGATTTTAATCTATCATTTAATTTTATACTCACACAAGTATAGCAGAATGCCATTACTATGAAAGGAACTACGAATTGCATTATGGTAGTCACTGCACCAAAAGCTTTGCGTATTTGATCGTTGGGCCATTTTTCTGCACAGAATAGATCTTGAAGAGCCATGTAGTACCCATATGGGAAAGTTACAGAAAGAGAGAACACCCATATAAAAATAATAAGACAAATGCATGTTTTAATTTTCATTCGGGGTTTAAATGGATAAATAATGACAAAAAATCTATCTATTGCTATAGAAGTTAAGGTGAGTGTCGAAATATAGACGCTACATCCTTGCGCGTAAGGCATTATATGGCATAAAGGGCCTCCGAATACCCATCGGCCGAGGAAAGTGTAAAGTGGTGTAAATGGTACTGCAAACACGCAGAGCAGAATATCTGACAATGCAAGGTTCGTGATGAAGAGATTAGTGACTGTTTGCATAGCTCTGTTCCTGATCACAGCGTAGCATACCAGTGCATTACCAAATATACCGACTACGAAAATAATAGTATACGCTGTACCAAAAGCGGCTTGAATCGCTTTATCATCAATGATATTGGTTGCGTTTTCTTGTATTTCATGGTTGCTGCTGAAGTTGTCACTGTCTATTGGATTATCGGTTGTCCATTGGTCGCTCTGCATAATTTTATCTTGTTTTTAACTTGGCATCATAAACCTTTTTGGTTTGCTTTTACTCTCATATTTGACGTATATTGTCTTATTTACTTCTATGTGTAACACAGTATGTCTCATGTTATTTATAT
The DNA here is from genome assembly GCA_949126895.1 of Eilema caniola. Classification (NCBI taxonomy): domain Eukaryota; kingdom Metazoa; phylum Arthropoda; class Insecta; order Lepidoptera; family Erebidae; genus Eilema; species Eilema caniola. Next base: position 4,839,215 of record OX421476.1, read on the forward strand.
TTACAATCAACTATATTTATGTTTGTTATCTGTATTTACAAACATAATACACTATTGGAAGATTATTTTTCGTATCTGATCTATCATTCTGGATTAATGTTGATAATCTGGAACAAGAGAAAACCTTTATTAGATTTTGTGGAAATTTATAAGTAAGTTTACATCTTGTTAATGGGTTTTGGCAATTATAATAAAAAAATATAATAATTTAGTAAGTTTCCGTGGCGTAGCGGTAGTGAACGCGGCTGCTAGTGGGAGGCGCGGGTTCGATCCCTGCTCAGTACAAATATTTGTATGCATGAATATGGGTATTTGCATCGGTCTGATCGAGGCACGGTTGCCATATAAACATCAATGGCAGTCGTTACAGAGCCCTCAAATCGCAGCAATTGCAGATCAGTTGTGCAATGCTTCGATATCGCCTTTGGGTTGTGAAGGTTAGATAGCAGTCGCTTTACTGACTAAATTTACAGTTAGACGGGTAAGCGTACCCCAGAATTCTAGTTGAAAGCTTCGGAATTTGGATGTAACTGAGATTTAAGGCTAGGACGATGAAAAAGGAATATAATAATATTAGTAGTAAATATTATTTTTTGGACTATATCCTGTATTAATAAATAGTTGTATTGCTACGCCCGGCGCTTGGCCACTTCAATATATGACACAAGACCCACTAGAACCTTCCAGAAAGTTCCTGTCTTTTTCAGAACGTTCTTGTCTTTTCTCGATCTTTCGCTACTCGGCCGCACCCGATATAAAAGGCGAGCTAACAGCCTCCGCTCAAGTTGGTCTACGACTAGTATTCGAAGCGATCAAAGCGATAAAGTGTGCGAAGCGATACAGTGCGATTTATACAAGTGACTGTGTATTGTGTGAGGAAGAGTTTTGAATTTCTACGCGCTTTGTTGTAATTTAAGTGCAGCTGAATAAAATCTGTTTTCAACGGTTGTCCTCGCATTTTCTATTTAAACCGACCCCCACGCTCGTAACAGTATTAATTGAAGAGTTTTCAGATTGTAAAACTCAGTTTGTTGAATTAGTTTCGTATGTGACTGATTGACTATAAAATATACAGGGTGTATTTTTGAAACGGGGCAGTAAGGGCAAGTACCTTAAGCGTTGCAGTTACAGCAAAACGTTCTTAGAAGACCTTCCCTAACTTTTTGACATATTTTGAACTGCATTCACAGATTTTGTAAAAGACTTACAGTTGGCAAAAAAAAATGCAAAAAGTCCAAAAAATTTTTTTTATGCCAATCGATTCTATTTCATGTGGGGATCAAAAAACTCTATGAGACCATTTTAGCTTTCAGTACTAGGAAAGACAGAAATCGCCAAAAACGTTTCCCATACATTTCGGCAACAGAAACAAATTTCTACGATGGTCAAACTTTTTGTTATGGCCAGGAAGTGGGTAGAATTGACTGTAAAGTAAATAAAAAGAATTTTTACCCTCAAATTTCGAATTTAATTCGAAAATCTGTGTGTTATTCTTAGTTTCAGCTGAAAAACTTCGTATGAGTTATTAATTAAGGATTTTCGCTAAAATGTCTTCTAATCGTGAAAAAATTGACTTATTAGAAGCGTATTTTGTCAATAATCGAAATGCGGGAGCTGCATTAGTGTGGTACCGCAATAAGTATCCGTTGCGGCATATGCCAACAAGAAAGGTTATTACAAATCTTTTGAAAAACCTGGAATTGCAGGGTTCTTTCAAAAGAAAGCGGCAGCCTCGGGTGGACATGGACACGGAGATTGCGGTTCTAACTTATGTCGAAGCATATCCAGAGGTATCGTCCAGGCAAGTCGCCCTTGAAGTAGGTGTATCCCACTCCCTTGTGATAAAGATATGGAAGAAATACGGCTACAAGTGCTATCGATATGGGCGCATAGTTCAAGTGTTACATCCGGGTGATGATGTTCGAAGGCTTACTTTTTGCAGATGGCTAAGAGGAAAAATAAGCAGAGATCATGAATTTTTAAATTACATACTGTGGTCAGACGAAACGAATTTTTCCAATAACGGTATGTACAACAGAAAAAATCACCACTATTGGTTCAAAGAAAATCCACTACGAGTTACGGCAAGTCATAATCAGGTTCGCTTCTCATTCAACTGTTGGTGTGGTATAATGTCCAATCGAGTCATAATGGTGGAATTTTATGAAGGGAAACTGAATTCTGCCATGTATAACGAAGTCATTTTACACCATCTTGAAAACGAGATGGACGAATGGCCCCTGTCGGAATTGCGAAAAGTTCATTTTCAACAAGATGGTGCTCCGCCACATAACAGTCACCTTTCACGTTCCAATTTGAGCCGCCTATTCGGTACACAGTGGATAGGTACACATGGTCCAACACAGTGGCCACCTCGTAGCCCCGATCTAACACCACTTGATTTTTTTTTTATGGGGCTTCGTGAAAAACGAGGTGTATAAGACGACGTACGCCAGTGTTCAAGAGCTCAAGGATGCATTAATGACCATTTTACGTAATATTCATCCCAGAACATTATTAGCCGCCATTTGTTCAGTGCAAAAAAGGATAGACTTATGTATTCGTGAAAATGGAAATCATTTTGAGCAATTTATTTCATAAACCAATTTCTTAAATTTTTAAATGATTTTTTTTATTTAAAAAAGTTCAAAATTTTACCTGACCTATGAGTTTCGAGTTGATTTATCATATTTCCGTACGAAATGTATGGGAAAGGTCTTTGGCGATTTCTGTCTTTTCTAGTACTGAAAGCTAAAATGGTCCCATAGAGTTTTTTGATCCCCACATGAGATAGAATCGATTGGCATAAAAAAAATTTTTTTTAACTTTTTGCATTTTTTTTGCTAACTGTAAGTTTTTTACAAAATCTGTGAATGCAGTTCAAAATGTCCCAAAAAGTTAGGGAAGGTCTTTTAAGAACGTTTTGCTGTAACTGCAACGGTTAAGGTACTTGCCCTTACTGCCCCGTTTCAAAAATACACCCTGTATAGTGCCTATAAAATTAGTGTTTAAATGTAACAATGATATTGTAAGAATGTATTTTTATTCCAAGGTATTTGTTAGAGGTTATTAATTATAAATTTAAAAAAAAACATCAAATTTAAAAATAATTCATACGAAAATTTTGAAATATCTATATTTGATCTATACTAAATAAACGTAAATAAACCACAAAATAAACTTAACTTAGCAATCTAATTATTAAATCATTATGTTCAATTGTATATTAAGTAAGTGATTTGTGATTAATAGTATGAATATATTTTGGTCTATTATTTAAGAATTCTTATTGTGTAGAACTGAAATTTTATTTCCTTTGAATTTGTACAAGTTTTTATCACTAACCTGAGGGTTTCAATATTATTACGACTAAAACAAATATAAAATAAGACAGTATTAAAGATAACAATTTGCGTGGCTAGTAATAGTACTCTCAGAGTTGGCAATTTATGTCGAAATAATTAATTCTAATAGCCTAAAATTGGACAGGTAATAAGATCTTTTATTTATTTCAATAAATATCAAATTACATGAAATTAAATCAGATTTTGAAACTGAATTGCTATTGAAAAGGTCATGATTGTCATGAATGTATTTATTTGATATTTAACGTGAAAAATATCGTTTATAGTACCTAGTATGATTTCACATTGAAAGCTTATGTTTATATTTATGTTCCACTAACATTAAATTAAATGTTTAAACAAAAAAATACTACACTAAACGGTGCAGTTTCTTTGAGTTATTAGAACAGGGCTTTGAAATTTCGTTAAAAATGTATAAACATTCTGCATTATGATATAATATATTATCATTATCTATGTTACTTTAAATTGTAATACCTCAGTGTAGACTTTAGAATCTAGATATTAGAATCTTAGTTCTAAAACTTACACTTTTAAATCAAAATGACCTGCCAAAATTATACTAGACATACTGTACCTAGTATCAGGAATATCGCTAATTAGCATTCACTTGTTAACAAATTATTTTAGCTATCCAAAAGTTGAAATCAGTTCTACAAAATAATATATGTAATACGAAAAACAATAACAACTGAAGCTAGTTGACTGGGCTTAAATAAACATATTTTGTGAGATTAAAAATTTGAATGTTAGCTATAAATAATTATGGCAAATAAAGATTTTTCATGAAAAGTAATAAAATGTTATTACTTTTTTATGAGAAAACTAAAAGCTTTCGACAGAAATTTCTTTGATGCTACCTATAAATAAACTGAGATGCGTAATTTCCTGCCAAAATCGACATAAATGCATCTGGCCAAGGACTTGTCAGATACTACGAACTGTATTTATAGGCGATAGATTTATGATTTGTGTAATTTCAATCATAAGTTAAAAGAAAAAATGATAACGTTTTAGCGATCTATCTTCACTGTTTTTAGACTTAATACATCTATGTAATTTTTTTGGACATTCACAATTTCAATCTAAATCATTATGAAATATTCCTCCAGTTTTGCAGTAATAAACTGAATACATAATATATCAGTAAAACATTGGCAGTGAGCAAAGGAAGATAACAAATAAACCCAGCTGTTAAAAGGTAATAAAAGTGCAATAAATAAATCGTTGTGGGTGACGTAATGTTCTGATCTTTGTAAACTTTTATGTAAATCAAAAACAAACCTTGGAATCTGATTTTCTAATTTGTCTCACGCAAGTAGTTCCGACTTTCACATACACAAATATCACGCAGTTCACTCGTGGAAACTTAGTTTTTTCTCATATCATGGTCAAAGATTCCTGTCAAGGCCATCAAGATCAGTTAACCAACATTTCGGAGTTTCGAAAACACAAATAAACTTCAAATATGTCATAAACATTGTAATAAGTTATTGTATTGTAAACCGATAATCGGCATCAATTAAAGGAACCATATTCCTAGAAAGATGTAACAAGAACCCAACCATATCGTACCTTATTTGGATCATGCCATATTAGGTCAACGTACGTGACTTTATTGTAAACATACCAGACCACCCACTAGACAACAGTCTATCCCACTCTTTAGACCTTTAGACATTGTGCCAGTACATAGTATATAGGGACCTTAATTAATCCAATATAGGTAATATTTAACCATCTATCAATCGTTTCACTTCTCTACGGAACTCGTATTTCAATTAAAGGGTGTGATTCCACTAAAAATATGTTACCAAAAAAGCTATGTAATTCAGGGCTGCATGTGGGTTAGTAGCAAGTATTTGGAGCAAAAAAATAAGAGTATTTTTTTGCTCCAAATACTTGCTAGCAGGTACGTAAACGTCAACACGTCTTTGATGCCTCACGAACAGCTGACAGCTCAATAAACACAGAAATGTTTTGTTGGCTGTTCAATTATTTGTTCAATCATGGTCTCAAGCTCTTGGAAAAATTATTGAAATTATATTTTTGGTTTACCGTTCTTCTATTGAAAGATTTGACGCCACTGTTCAGTGAGCTGGATATGATTTCACCAGTACTTCACGATTTGAATGATATTTTTTCCACATTAATGGAACATTTGGCATTCCAAACTTCCTGTCGCGGTATTACATAATTGCATTTATGTACAGTTTACTTACGGCTGCATATAAATTGTGACTTTTAGACTAATATCAAATGTTTCAATAGAAAGTATGCTAATAACTTCAATATATTTTATCTGTTATCAAAATAAGTTCAATAGTTCGGTCATGAAGGAATAAGAAATATAAATAAAAACATTAGTAACCCTTGAGGGTGTATGAATCTTAAGTCGCGTTAATTGTTGTTAAATAATTTCATGAAATGTGAAACTATAAAGTTAGTACCTATTCAATCTTTTCAGGACCTACGGCTTGCCTCTTCAATTGTTTGCAAAAGCCATTGTGGTCATTAAATTAAACGTCCAGGGAGCAGGCGATATTCCTTGGCAATTGTTGCGAAGCACCCATTTCTTTATTGCTCCTATATATTAAATGTTTATTGTTATTGCAAATATTACAAGCAGTCCGCTGTAGGTAACCTTTATTGAATTTCTATATTATTCGTTCAATGTTAATTAGGTCTGTGTTGCTGGTTATTATAACGAGTTTTTTTTTTCAATTAGGGAAATGACAATAAAGATATGCTTTAATGCAAATATATATATATTTATGCATAATTCCCGGTGGCCTTTAAGTGGAGCACAAAGCGAATATTGATAAAGGCTGTTATTTCATCCCACAACAAGTAAACATGCAGCCCATTTAAGAATGCTATTTTTGTAAACTCTCGCATTCCATGATATACAATATTAACGGATATTAACACAATTGCCACGCGTTTTCCGGTTACATTGTCGATCTATCCTAATATATATTTCTGTGCTCATCGTGCCCTCCGAGGTGAGAGGTTAATGAGCTTAAACATGAGTTTAAGCTCATTAACCTCTCACCATTCATGAGGTCAAACCTGTATATTTCCAAAGTAGAATCAATACTTTTTACTGTGTTTTCCACCAGTATTATAAGTCACCAGTATAATAGCAATATACTTGTAATTTATGTATGATGAAATCATTTTCTCGTGAACTTCGTGTGTGTTTTCTATAACAGGTGTCAATCAATCTTAATTCATTTCGACATGTAAGGCATCACAGATGGGCAGTTGGACAACTGCCAGATTGTTATAGTTAAAGAAATATAATTTAAACACTCAAGGTTGTATTGCATTGTATTGGTTGACTTCTTTTCAATTTCAATTTTCTACGTACCATTCGCAGGTGACATAAGGCTTCATGATTATGAGGAAGCGGATAAGTTAGTTTCTCTAAGGCCTTCCGCCGCATTCTTCCAGCATCGTAAAAAATATTGAATATTCTAATGGATTATCATTAATAAATATTATAATATAAGTCTTTAGGCTTTCACGGCCGGCGTTGCATGTAGAATGGGTACACCTCATATAGTAGAACTTTTTAAGTTATAATTTTATATTGCATAACAACTAATAGCACAAACCTCTTTTCGCAGAATATCGTTTGGCATAAACTCATTTTGCATACATTGAAACCCATAATTTTGTAAGTCAGAATCTTCTGTACGCATAATTTTTGTATTCATAATAATCACAATGTATAACCATCACATCGCAGAAAGTTCAAAACCAGATTCATCTTTTGGTATATATTTCTTATCCATAACTATTTAAAAGTAGAACCATCATTTGTAAGAAAATTGTAAGCGCGAATCATGTGGGATTTTATAATATATCAAATCAACTGATCAAAGAAATAAAATATTCAATTATAGAAATAGATAAATTAAGTTTCGGCGCGCCACCACCAGCCAAAAAAAAGAAAACATTGAATAAAACAAATCGTATTCAAAATATTATAAATAATCAGTCTGATTACACAGAAGTTGGGTATCTGAAAGCAATAGGAGCTAATATAAGATTAGTTTAATTTTGTTTTCTGATTAATTTAATTGTTTTTTTTAGTAATATGTAATAAATAAAAGTTGATTTAATGATAATTATTTGGTTTTTATATCCTCGCCTATGTGAGCATGCTCGTTTCTGGCACTCGCCGATATCCGAGTCGGGGTACTCTGTGTCGGGGTGTTAACGACTATCTATTCTGCCGCTTCGCCGGCCGCTGCCGCGGCACGCTCGCTTCGCTCGCTCGGCTCGCGCTGTTGGGGTCACAGTTCTAACCTAACCTAACCTATCCGAGTCGGGGTACTCTGTGTCGGGGTGTAAACAACTATCTATTCTGCCGCTTCGCTGGCCGCTGCCGCGGCACGCTCGCTTCGCTCGCTCGGCTCGCGCTGTTGGGGTCACAGTTCTAACCTAACCTAACCTATCCGAGTCGGGGTACTCTGTGTCGGGGTGTAAACAACTATCTATTCTGGCCACAGGTCACAGTTCTAACCTAACCTACCCATTTTTAAAGAAGAAAGTAACCCAATCTATATTATTCCAATTGAAATTCTATGCTCTTTATAGTATGCCTAGTCAAATTATGCCAAATAATCTGTACTCTAAATGAACGTTATGCTAAATGAAGTTATACAAAATTTTAACTATGCCAAAGGTAATTATGCCAAATAAAATTCTACTATCTTAAATGTATGCCATTCTAAATTCGGTCATAAGCACATTATGCCTAAAAATATTTATGTCAAATATTTTTTATGCCTAATAAATGATCGATTAAAGAAGTTTCTGCGAAGTGAGTTATCCCAAATAGGTTTCGGAGTATCAAGTTTCTGCCAAATAGACGGCACCCATGTAGAATATACTGCTTCCGGGCTGTTTGGCCGTGGTCCATGTGAAACTTGCGTTTCAGACGTTTCGTCGATCACTGCGGTCGACATCTTCAGTGGCGTAGGGCCGTGCGACGACGACTTCGGAGACCTTGCCTCGTCGGCGGCTGAGTTGCGACTGATGCGACTCAGCCGCCGACGAGGCAAGGTCTCCGAAGTGAACGACAAAACGTCTTAAACGCAAGTTTCACATGGACCACGGCCAAACAGCCCGGAAGCAGTATATTCTACAAATATCTATGACATGGCATTTTACGGGATTCCATCTTTTGTCATAATAGTTTTTGTCCTAATTTAAATTGCCATAACAAATTAGGCATAATTTTCTTTGTCATAATAATAGTGTGCCATAATTGGTTTTTAGCATACTGTGTTATTAAGCATAAATATTGTATATCCTTATGTTTTTATTCATAACATTGATATGCATAAAGTTGTAAAGCATATTGTTTATTTGTCTAATAGTTATTTAGTATAATGATAAACGCCTGCTAACATGGTGCTAGCAAGCTGGCAAGGATCTGGATGCATTCTGGACTTTAGGGCACCCCGACTCGGATAGGTTAGGTTAGAAGGCTAATGCGGGAGCGGAGCGTAGCGAAGCTCCCGCATTAGGCCTTCGTGGTTATTTTTTTATAAACCACCCAGTAGTAGGAGCCCCGCATAGCGGGGCTCCGTCGACCAATTAGGTCAATAGAACATTAGATTAAATGAACTTTGATGCGCCTACAAGTTTGACGAGAGCAATGTATAAAACAGTGTAATATTGTTAACAAAAATTTTGTAGTGATTTTTTCGGAATAGTTATGGTTATGCGTCGTTATGCTTGAGTAAACTTATGCTTTGGGATATTATGCTTATTAAATATTATGCTTATAGTAAATAGGAGTAAAAAAAATATGCTTAAAAAGTTATGGCAAATGAGTATTATGCGTAAATAATGTTATGACAAGTAACATTATGCAATGTTAAATTATGACATAAAATTTTAGGAATAAAAATAGAGAACCGCATTTTACACACCGCTGTCTTAAATTTTCATATAATGATTTATTATAATAGAACCGCGGTAGCCTAGTGGTATGGGTAATGGACTGCTGAGACGAGGTCTCGAGTTCGATCCCAGGTTTTACCATGGCACACACCTATGACTTTTCGATGCTCTTCGCAGTTATGTGTGTATTTATCGCAGGTTTATAAGTGCCCGGTTAATGGCAATAGGCTCGCCACCTATTACATTAGAACCTAAACATAAACTGGCGAAATGTGGGTGCCAGCACCTCTGCTTACCCCTTCGGGGATATAGGCGTGAGTTTATGTTTGGATAATGGTTTAATTTATTATAATATAAATTTGCTGTGCCCCAACAGGGCTTCATGTTGAATCATAAATTATGGTGTAAGATCTGTACCTACAACTCGTGAATGCAATAAAGAATTTGACTTTGACCCAAAGTACGCCATTCAAAATCTAATAGCTTGTTCTATTAGATTTTGAAAATATTGAATTTTTTTTGAATTTTTTCACTGGATGACTGGGATTTATGATGTTGCTCCAACACACAGAGTGTTCTTTAACGACGCTGGGTGGCTCAAATCAAATGTGATTTTTTAAAATGGTAAGAAAACAGAAAGATCTTAGATTATCCCGCAATTTTTTTTTACTGAGAATCATTTTTGGGGATAGGCACATTTCTATGAACATTATTTACGTTATTAGATAAAAGTCATACCTCGGCTCGCAAAATATTTTTGTTTACCGTTTGTAGTTGTAGACAAATCTGTCACAGTCAAAATATTGTATGTTGTTTCATCGGTGAATTCACGCCATCACTATCTCATACAGTATTGCATGGCATCGTGGTGTATATTTATATTTTAGGGATTGGTAAACTGAAGGTGAGGTGAGTTCCCCTTCTAACTATTATTATCGTTAAAATAAACAAGTCAAATCAGGGTGAATATAAGTAAGTCCATGCAGGCTTTGCTATTTAATTAAGAAGTCCCATTATAATACAGTAGCTATTTCCCGAAACTCCGCCTGCGTGGGTGTCGGTAATCGCGACCAAGTATAGTCTATGTCCTTTCTCAAAGTTTAATATCTATCTCAATATAAAATTGCATCAAGATCGGTTCAGTGGTTTAGGCGGGAAAGTCAATAGACTATGTAAACTTTTGCATTTATAATATTAGTATGGATTTATCAATAATTGACGTTTGAGAAGTTATTTTTATGAGAATATATTTTATTAAGAAGTTTTCAGTAGGCCGTCCACTGCCACATGTCTTTACAAGCCTGCGAGCGCTTATTTCGTGCAATAATACATAATTGTACGAATGTATTTGTACCGGTTTAACAGAACGCATAACAGTGTCCACAGTGTGACCCGGACGACATACAATGGACGCTATTATACGAATAAAAGCAAGGGGTGTATGTCAAAGTCATATTAGATGAACCGGTTTCTGATCTCTGCCTACTCCTATGGGAAATATAGAATCCGTGATTGCATTTCCATTGTTGTTGGACTCGATAAATGCGAGTCAGTATTTGAGAGGTTTTATTGTTCGCAGTTGGACTAATTTAGGGATTAAATATCTGTTGCTGAATGAATCAAGTGGGTACTTCGAGTTAGAAAACTCATTAGAACAAATTATTTATACATTCAGTTGGTTTATGATTGCTATGATACGATATTTACGTCTAAAGCGAACGTTTGAATACATACTGGTTTTGTAAAATTTATTATACACTTTTTAATGTTTGTATAGCAGTTTGTTAATATGTATTTTATGCGCTGGCATACCTATCATTCATCTGGGTATGATAAAACTTTATAAGTAATTAGTTCAGCTTGCTCGAATTATAAGCATAGTACTTACAATTAGATTTCGAAAAAAAATACCTAAACTACCATTGGATAAGAGCTGCGCTGCAATCGGGTTGTGTCTGTTTTTATCGATATTTTAGGTATAAATTAATAGTAGGTACTTAAAAGTAAACTCAATCTAAGAAATAGCATGGATTAATAGTATGGAATTTTTTCAATGTGAAAAAGTTCTACTTGAACAGGATGGTAATGAGAAATTTCTGTAATTACCTCTTTAAGAACTTAAACGGTTGTATAAAGGAGACTGGAGAATTAATTTCCCTAACAACTTCACTGTTATCGTAGAAAATTCTGACAGATTTAAAGTAAAGTGGTACGAGGCAAACTATGTAGTTATTAGGAAAGGAAGAAAGATTTTTGCAGGAATAGCAGCTACTGGTTGTTATAATTTTAAAGTAATTGTAAAGTAGTAGAGACTTTAAAGTAATCTTAATCTCGGCACTTGAAAATTCGAAATTTTCTAAATATTTTTATTCCACTTCTCTCTCAATCTTACAACATTCTGACATAAACGAAAAGTGTAATCAATTACTTGACAACCGTTTTTTTACATATATATTAGAGATGACAGTTCCAGTTCACAGCTTGTGATCATTAATCATAATATTTTTGTTACCTTGTACCTCACAAAAATACTCTCCATTTAGACTGACGCAGACGTTCTTAAACCGAAAATCTATTTACCTAACTTGCAAGATGATTGGCAATATTTTGGGAAATATAATGTATTTTTACCCCAAAATTGAACCCTTGATAAGCTCAATGATTCAGAAAAACGTAATAACAGAGTAAATAAGACTGGAAAGCGTTTCCAAAGTGGATTATCGTTTTAAGATAGACTTATTAATGTAACCTATATACATATACAAATATATAAATGAATCCCTATTTCCCCTGTTCACGCCATCACACTTGAACGGCTGGACCGATTTTGCAAATTCTTTTTTGATAATATTCCTTGGTTCTTACGCAGAGAAAAAAAATATAAAAAGGGTTAAGCCGTCACTGGAACGGGAACAGATTTCCACGTGGGCAAAGTCGCAGGCATCAGCTAGTATAAAATAAAAAAAAACATTTGCTTGTTTAATCGTATTTTTATGTACTTACCGCAATTGTGCGGTTACGATTGTACAGTGTTAAGTTTTTGCATATACTAAGACGCACATGGAGACCCACTAAGATATTCAAGGTCACATCCAAACTCACCTGCGAGCTGGTAGATATACCTACCTGATGATTAATGGACGAGACGCTGACACATCCTTACGGTTACCTTTACAGTTTAGGGTCCTATAATAATAGGTCGTTATATATGAAATTGCCGTTTTATTGAAGAAATTGGAGGAAACCCAATTTGCAGTACTAATATTTTTGCATTTTTTTAGGAATGACAAATTTTATGATTTTTTTTGTGTATGAATGAGACAACATTAATCTAACAGCAACTTTTATTACATTTCTGAAAAGTGACAGCTGTAAAAAGTAATACGAAATTTATCATCATAATGGATAGCATTTAGGAAGTACTGTTTTTGAAGATCGAATTTAATTTATCAAGCGACCAATAAAAACAAAATTTAATCCAGAGTTGTAAAATCTTGAAATCAACTTTCAAACAAAGTTTAAATAATGGAAATAATATTAACTTACAGGAATAACTAATTCATGAATCTGTAAGAAAATTTCGGCACACGACACTAAGTTTCAAAGTGCACCCTTAGGGTGAAAATGGGATCAATGCTGAGATGATGATAATTGCATACCCTAACCTGAATGTCTATTGAATCCAATTGGCGGCGTTGCAATCGGATTATATCTATTTTTATACGAAATTGGTAGGGTCAGCCAATAGAATATAAATTATTGGTTGACCTTATCGTAAACGTATTATATTTGATTCATCATCGATTTCCACATGTGCTACGAGATATTCGAGTACCAGATGAATATAAATAAATAACGTTAGATGTTCAATGACTATAAATAGCGGTATATTTATATGGCAGTTGGTTATTGAAATATATTTTATGTTCTGGATATGATATGGCGGTGAAGCAGTTTCCGATTCAATTTGTCTATATGCAATCTTAAATAAATAAACCCGAATGAGTCCGAAAATATTGAAACAAGCTTTATGGTGTGGTAATATTCATCTGGTTTGAGATTTGCAAATGAGTACAGCCTGTTATAAAGCTTGTTTCGATTTTTTCAGTATCACTTGGGTCTTTTTTTACACTTTAGTTATGACTTTATGACATATATATATATATATATATATATATATATATATACATAGTTTTGTAATTTACTTCTAATTTCCTTTTTTTTTTATGCCACTCGATAAATATGAGTGAATTTTTTACCACATGTTTTTGACGCCAAAACCAACATATAGCTTTTGTTCATATTTTATGTACCTACCAAAGAATACTTGGGCAATAAATACCGTTCATTTCAAACATGAATCATTGAAATCAGTACCTACGGTGGTTCAAAAGATATGAAGTATTAAAGAATATTACAAACACACATACATTCATACATACAAACATAACCTTTCTTGACAGTCGGGTAAAAAAAGGTATAGCCACCTGATCCCCCATACGCGAGATGCTAGCATGCGCCAGAACCTTGACTGTTAATTAGCAGACGAAATTGACTTGAGACCCTAAGATCTTAATTTGAGGTTCATATCAATGACAAAGATCTGATGACAGATGATTTTTGAAATTGTAAATGTGTGTAAATTTAAATAACTTACATAGACTTATGTAGAAAATAATTTCACAGCTATTAATCATAATTAAACTTGAGTAAAAGTGATTACAAACTTCGGTGTTGTAATTAATCATTCGATCAATTAGCCTTTTACATCTGCTGCTTCTCGTCTGCTGGACATAAGCCTATTCCAATGAGTTGTAAACATACTTAAATATGTGTGGAATAAAACTTATAATTGTAAATGATAACACTCAAATGCTTTCGATAAATCCATTGCCGAAAACCTTTCTAGTGATAAGATTATCACAGAAGTGTTATACACAAAGTATTTTGTTGTGTTAAGCTGATATCTGATAAACGGATACCTTTGTGTACTGCTATATATTTGTTTATACTGTTGGTCGATGGTACTTGTTGGACCTTGCATGTGTAACATTACACTCCATCCAATTGAACAGTCCGACTGGGGAAGGACCTCCTCCCTTCAGAATACCGCGGCCATATTAACTTCGTGTTGTGTTCCCGGCGGTTAGTAGCCAGAACGCATTGAAGAGTTTCTGTGCTGTCACCTAAGACTTGTCCTGCTTTATCTTCTACACTGACGGCACAGAAACTCTTCGTTCTAACAGGGTTGGCAGCGCAAGTGTGACGCCCCTGATGAGGCACGCGTCTATTGGCCACGGTAACCACTTTCCATCAGGTGGGCCGTGTGCTTGTCGGCCAGGTGGCCGTAACCAGTAACTAATGTATGCCTCTTTTTATACCACTTAGGTAAGCGGTATAAAAAAAGGCATACAATAGTTACTGGTACTACTAATATATTATTTTTTAAATAAACGGTTGCGCCTCATGTCAGTCAAATTTAAAGGTCTTATGATATGATAGATAGTCATATTTGTTTTGATATATAGTTGGTTAACAGTTTATTTTGATAAGAAAGCTATATATTGAATAAATAGTTAAACTAAACAACGATAGGTTTTGATTTGATAATATTTTGATGTTCGATTATTCAAATAAACATTTCAAAATTAAATTCAAATGGACTACCAATCTGTTGGCGAAACAACAATCAAGAAACGTAAAAGCCAGTTTTAAGAGTAGATAGGCAAAGATAACATCTTACCACTTAGGTTCTACACTACGATCCTGGAATACACATTTCGCTTCTTCAACTTTCGTAGTTAGGCATATTATCTACATCAATATATTTACAATGCTTTTTTTTTTTACGTGCGGGAAATCCCCACGGATACCCGCCCCTCCGGAGCCAGAGGGGTAGGTTATGTCGGACTCGAACCGACTAAACCGCACGCCGTCTGTGGGTCGTGGTGCTAGGCCGAAGGTGAGGTTGTCTTGCGACATATCCCTCGCACCCCGGCTGACCCAGGGCCATCCCTTTCGGTCTGGCCCTCCTCGGGAGGTGGGGACCACGCCGTCCCCGACTCAACCCCGGTGTGGGGAGGCGCGCATCGTCCTACGATGCGCGCCGCCGCCGTGGCCTGCTTCTGCTAGGGTGACGGGTGGCTCCACCCGTCACCCTCAGGCCCGCGCTCATGGGGGGCGGAGGTCTGTAAGCGCCCTCCGACGCCCGAGCCGCCTTCGGGCGCGAGCAGCGATGTCAGCGAGTCTTTCTCGCTCACCGCGCCGCGCCCGCTCTGCTGTCTCCTTCGCGAGCATGACCTGCTCGCAGAAAGAGGCGCTGGCCGCCCACGCATCCGCGCAGCGGACCATCGCCGCGAGCAGGGTGGAGAGCGTGAGCACTCTCACCCCCAGGGCCTGCACAAGCTCCCGCCTCGGCGTATCAAACGCCGGACACTCGGTGAGCGTGTGCAGCCCCGAGTCCACGCTCGCGTCGCAGTGATGGCACTCGGGCGTTGGCTCAATACCCATCAGATGCAGATACCGCCCGAAGTAACCGTGCCCGGTTATCATCTGTGTCTGACGGTACGAGAGGCTCCCGTGTGGCCTCTCTAGCCACTCCCCCATGATGGGTCTTACCGCCGCAATCACGGCGTGCCCTGCGCGTGGTTGCCCAAGTCGTCGCTCCCACTCGGCCACCATGACCTGGTGGAGCCGGGATTTCTCGGCCCGAATGTCCTCGGGCTCGGGATCGAATCCCCGCTCCCGCGCCTCCTTTCGGAACTGGTATAGTGCCGAAAGGGCCCTCGCTTCCAGGATCCACGGTGGCGATCCGGCCAGGAGACTCGCTGCTTCGAAGGATATCGTGCGGTATCCCCTGATGGCCCTGGAGGCCATCGTCCTCTGCGCCGTACGGAGCAGAGGCAGGAATCTGGCCCCCAGGGTGTCCGCCCACACGGGGCACCCATATAGGGCCATGGACCGCACGACACCCGCGTAGAGTCTCCTGCAGGAGGCCCCTGGGCCCTTCAAGTTGGGCAACAGCCGACTCAGGGCATTCGCCGTGGTGACCAACTTGGGGCGCAGGCTTCGGAGATGTTGTCCGAAGTCCCATCGACCGTCAAGCACGAGCCCCAGGTATTTCAGCTGGGGCTTGATGTCGACGGGAGTGCCTCCCACTGTAAGGCTGGCTCCCGGGCCTGGCCTGTGCCGAGGACCATGAAAGAACATGGCCTCGGACTTGTGCAGAGCCACCTCGAGACCCAGCCGCCGGATCCGCTCGACGACTTGGCCAACCGCGGTCGTGGCCCTCAGGGTTGCCTCGCGGTGCGTAGCCCCGCTCACCGTCACCAGCGTGTCGTCCGCATAACACGTGACGGTGGCACCGTACGCGAAGTCACCGCGAAGCACCCAGTCGTAACCGATGCTCCACAGTAACGGCCCCAGGACCGATCCATGTGGAACACCGCACGACATCTCACGCCTACCGACTCCGGTCGAACTCGGGTAGACGACGGCTCTCTCCGTCAGGTAAGCCCCGACTATGCGGCGGAGGTAGAGAGGCACACCGTGGTACACGAGTGCCTCCCTGATGCAACTCCAGGGCAAGGTGTTGAAGGCGTTGGAGATGTCCAAGGACACCGCCAACATCACCTCGCCCCGGGCAACCGCATCCTCCGCCAGAGTCCTCACACGCATGATGGCATCCACAGTGGAACGCCACCGGCGGAACCCAAACTGGGTATTCGCCAGGTCCGGCCCCAGTCTAGAGAGATGCTCGACGAGGCGCTTGGCAATTACTCTTTCGAAGAGTTTGCCCACCCCGTCGAGCAGCACTATGGGCCGGTACCCGGACGGCTCGTCCGCCGGGCGTCCCTTCTTGCGGATGAGGACCAGTTTCCCCGTCCTCCACATCTTCGGAAACTGGCCCCGCTCCAAACATGCGCTGAGGAACCCTCTCAGTCGGGGTTCGAGACCGTCTTCCCCTAGAGCTAGGACCCACGCGCGGCCTGGAATGCCGTCGGGTCCCGGGGCGATGTTTTTCTTGGCTCTCAGCCTTCGCACCGCCAGCTCTAGTTCTACCCAAGTGACCTCGGGCACGTCGTCGTCAATCACCGCACTGGGCGCCGTAGGCGACCGAGGCGGCGGAGCCATCTGCGGCGGAACATGTTCCGCTCGCGCCGGGAACAGGGATTCCACCACTCCTCCGAGCAGAGCCGGTTCGAGCACCTGGGTCAGCGGAGGGGCCCGGGGGCGCAGCTTTTCTCTTACCATAAGGTAAGGCCGCCCCCATGGGTCCCGCTCCAGCGTCTCAAGGAGCTCCCGGTAACAAGCGGCCTTAGACCGCTTGATCTCCGCTCGGAGGGCATTCCGGGCCTCCCTGGAGAACTAAGCCGAGAGAATCGGCCCAGCTCTCCAGAGCCCTGCCCCGCGCGTTTGTGCGCCGGGAACCCCAAGCCTGAGACCAGGCGTTGAAGTCCCCGAGCACAAGAACCGGACGAGGCGTACAGGCATTGACGACGTCGGTCAGCCGCTCCAGCGACCGCCGATACTGCCCGATGAGTCGGTGTGACCCCGGCGTGAGATAAACGGCCACGACCGCAATCTCCCCTACACGCGCCGCTACGATGCCATGCTCCCTTGCGATCACTACAAGGGGAGGGGCACCCGCAGCGGCGTTATGCACCAGTGCCGCCGATCCATCCAGGTCGACCACCCAGGCGGGCCCGAGGGGCCGGTGAGTGTATGGATCGGTGACAGCGGCGACGTGTATGGACCACTGTGCCATGCTCTGGAGCAGAAGGGCCTGAGCATCGACACCGTGGCCCACGTTCGCCTGCAGGATGCGGAGCTGGGGATCCATTATGGAACCATCTCCGCATCCCGCCTCAAACCGGTTGCGGAACGCCCGCCTCGCGGCAGCGGCTCCCCGCGGGTGCAGGCCTAACTGCCAACCCTGTGGTCGGCCGGCTTGCCCTCCGCCGCACACCTGAAACAGTGCGGCGGAGCTTCGCAATTGCCGGCTCTGTGACCGGGTTGGCTGCAGCGGAAGCAACGGTCTCCGACCGTCACCTCCGCCTTGCACTGCACACCTACGTGGCCGGCCGACAGGCACCTGAAGCACCTGTCCGGCTGAGCCAGCAGGAGCCGTACCCGGACTCCTACAACGCCGCCTACCGCGAGTGTCCGCCGGTCGGCAGCCTTTTGGGCTGCTGCGATGGGGCAAACCCACCTCCGCCTCATGGCGCCCTGTCCGCGACGGCCGTAGCGGATCGCTCCGACCTTTACCGCCTCCAGGGGGCAACCCCCGGCCTCCGCCACGGTGACCCGAATCTCTTCGGCCGTGATGGAGTCGTCCAGGTCCGAAATGCGCAGCTCTGCGCACTTGGTGGGCCTGGACACCCGGACGTCGGCTGCATCCAGTGTCTCCCTCAGCCTAGCCGCGATGGCATCGGCCTTGGGACCACTGGAGGCGCCAGGGACGTGGATGAGACGGGCACCGGTCCGAGTGTGTGTCACTCGGAGGGTCCCCGCCACATCGAGGGCCCTCAAATCAATGAGGCCCCTCGCCTGTTTCACCAGGTCCACGTACTGCACGCCCCTCTCCGTCGCCTCCGGTGTCATCGTTAAGACGACAGCGGTGGTACGGGGGACGCGCAGCTTACCTGACGCACCCTTCGCAGCAGCTTGGGCCTTCTTGGCCCTTTTAGCTGCCTTTTTACGGGCGTTCCGGCTTTTTATCGCCTCGCCGACCACCTCCCAGCCCCCTGCCGGTGCGGAGCTCGTGGAGGCAGTCGGGACCGAAGCCGGGGCCGGGGCTGGGACTTGGGACGTCTTCCCCTTGCCCTTCCCCTTCCCCTTGCCCTTGGTTTGGGCGCTCCCGGCTGAGGCGGCGGTAGCGGCCGGAGCAGCAGGCGCAGTGGGCACACTACGGGCCGACTCCTGCGAGGTCCCCGCCGTCACCGTACGGCGGGGGCCCCGCTTTACTGCTCCGGCGTAGCCCCCACTCGGCGGCGCCAGGGGCGGACGACGGATGGAGTCCATAATGGCCTCCAGACAACTCCGCGTCCACTCTTCGTGCGCCGCCTGCCGCTTTTCCATGGCGGCCATCGTCGCCATGCAGGCCTCCACCGGATTGGTGGGCCTCGGCTGCGCCGGCGGCGGTGGGGCCGGTAGGCGCGGCGGGGCCGGCAGACGCGGCGGCAACGGCGGCGGGGCTGGTAAACGCGCCGGTACAGGCGGTGGCGGTGGCGCCAGCGACACCGGCCGCGCCCGCGGCGGCAGTCTCAGCTGCACCGGCGACCTCGACCGCACCGGCGGCGACGGCGGCGACGGCGGCGATCGCGGCGCCAGAGATGGCGGCGGCGTCACGCGCTCGTCCGGCATGGCCTTCTGCAGCGCCGATATTTCGGCCGCCATCTTGGCCATCTCGCTGCGGTACTCCGCCGCCTGCCGCTCACTCTCTTCGAGCATCGCAACCTGCTGCCTACCGAGCTCAGCGCGCTCGAGCTGCGCGCTGGCCAGCTCCGCCCTGAGCAGGTTGTAGTGCTCGACGAGGCGCACCGTCACCGGCATGAGCCGGTCCTCCTCCGGCTTCATAGCCCCGGTCTGGGCCTTGGCAAGGCTCTTCAGGGCCTCCATCACCTCTATGGAGGTGCTGTCGCCGGCACAGGGCAAGGGCGCCGCCGAGGTGGAGGAACTCGGCGGCGCCACTACATCCTCCGGGGCAGAGGCCCGCGATGGACGGGCTTGGGAGGCAACCTTTTTACCACCCCGCGCCTTTTGGCGGCTAACCGCCACCAGCTTGGGCGGGGGTGGGCGCAGCATTTCGTCGCCACTGTGACTGCTGCTAGAAGGACGAGTCGGTGAGCGTGCGCTCGGCATCGGACTCTGTCCTCGGTCGGGTAGGGACTTTATTTTTGACTTTGGCGCTCCTCTTACGCCATTTCGATTTTCGGGTCCTTAGACCCACCGGGCTTCTGTCCCGGCTGTCGGCGGTGTCGAAGTTCTCCGACACTGCCTGGGACGCGACCTCCGCGTCGTGGTGCTGCGCGACCTCCGCGCAGACTGTTTCACTGGGTTGGGTTTTTGGTTTTGTATTTAATAGAGCTTCCATGATGTCCCACGAGTAGAACCGTACTAAGGACACTTCCTGGGTGACGGCCATTCCAGGAAGCGGGGTATATACTGTGGAGGTCCCCAGGTATCCACAGGTTTTAAGCGACTTCGCTGTCGGGTTTTCAGACTTTTCCTTGTCGTGGGCCGGCCAATTAAGGCAAGCCCCACGGCCTCCAGGATATCGGCGTTCCCGAGTGTGGCTAGCACTCAGGTCGTTGTCGATATCTCGGAGGTTACGCGATGCGGGGGAGTAGCCAGCTCTCCCAACGCCAACGGTGGCACGAATGCCCGTCAGCCCCTGCGCGAGCAGTAGGCCGACCCGTCCCCGGATCCAACGGATCCCATCGTGTCTCCTCTGCTGAAGCAGAGGGGTACCGGGAGCGACGGCTAGCCCTAAAAAGGGCTGTTGCGGTGGGAGGAACCCTACGAATTCCTCCCCGCGGGCCTTGCAGGCCCGCCATACCACGACCCCCTCGTGCAATGGGGTCAGCTAGCCCTAAAAAGTGCTGTTGAAATGGAAGGGTATCCTACGGACCCCTTCCCGCGGGCCTTGCAGGCCCGCCATCCCACGACCTCCTCGTGAGGTCAGCCGTCGGGTTATTTGTCAACGGCCAACAGAACTCCCAAGGTAGGAGTCTGTTAGCCGTTGTCCAGGGTGCACCAGCCCCCCCGCTTCCGCTCCCCAGGACCGCGGTCCAAAGGGGGAAGAAACGGAGAAGCCGACGTGGAGGTTACCCAACGAGCACCCCTATTTACAATGCTACTTATTTACTGGTACCGATTTGAATAACTAAAATTAAAGTGTCTAACGTTAAATAGCCTATGTTTAAAGTACCTAAAATCTAAATATCTAATGGTTTAATACCTAAGTCACTAATACCTACGTACTAAATTTGAAATACCTATTGGACTCTTTACCTTATGTTTAAAATGTCTAAAGTTAAAACAACAAAGGTTAAAATATATCATAAATATCAATTGAGGTCAAAATACCTAAAAATAATGCACTACTTGCGAGCTATTTGTTTAAAGTAGTGTAATTTATTAATATCTTCTGACAGATAATTAGTGATAGGTTTATTAAGAAAGCTGTACAATCCGACTTGGGTAGGTTAGGTTAGAAGGCTTAGGTGCATTAGGCCTTCGTGGTTATTTTTTTTATGACCATGCAAAATTTGTCGTTCAAAGCTTTGGGTATTTTAAAAGTAAGTCAAACAACGATTATGTATTTAGATTTTAGGTATTCTGAAGTTAGGTTATTTAACGTTAGGCTTTTTAAATTTAGGTATTCAAATACGTAGCCTTTTAAACTTCCGGTATTTTAAATATATGTCAAACAACCCTTAGGTATTCAGATTTTAGGTACTTTAAACATAGGTTTTTTAACGTTAGGCACTTTAATTTTGGTTATTCAAATAACCAAAATTAAAGATGACTTTAAAGATGATAACATATTGCAAAATTAGGCAATTCTAGACAAGTTAACATTAAGATGGGTGAACGTTCTTGACATATTGAGACCCCTGAAACAGCACGTTAAGTCATCATGTGTAAGTTCTGGTTACCATACAAACGTCTGTGGCATTCAATACGAGTTTTCATTACGATAACTGATCTAATCACAGATCTTTGGTATCGCTAGTGTGTCTATCTAATTTTGACTTGACTTGAGAAAAGGTTCGGAGTATGACCTCAAAGTTCATAAAGAAACAGACATACAAAGCGTACCTACAGCTACGAAAAGTAATATCGACTGCAGCTATTAACAAAGTCGGAACTACATTTTGGCGATTTTCGTTTTATTGCTCCTAAGGTCTTCAAACGTCTATAACTATGTTCTCACAAACTTTCAAATTCGAAACTAAATGCTATCATAGTATTTCCAGATGAACAAAGTCGGATCTTATAGGAGCGTACGAATAATAATGTAGGTAGGCATGTTACTACAAAGTTCGCGGGGCTAAGAAGGGGAACGGGCGCGCGCGCAACGCGCGGTTCTGCCAGTTCGCTCATTGTTAGCGGGGCGACTGCGCGTGCGTGTTTTATATTTTTATATTATTGTTTTACGTAAATGTGCAGTATTTATTATAAATAACAATGTTTCGATCTAGGCGTACTTTAACGGTTAAGATTGTAATATGTGTCAAATCCCACATTGTTAACGGATTATTATTTTATTACCTGTGTCGAATGTACCACATTCTACATTATTGTGCGCTTTGAGTTCGTTCATTTTTGTCGGATATCACTACCGACTTTGTTTCTTGTACCTAATATTCCCGTTTTTGTCGGTTATGGTACTGTCGACTTTGTTACTCGTTCTTCTATTAAACGTTTTTGTCGGATATGGCACTACCGACTTTGTTATTCGTTCTTATAATGAAAGTATTTGTCATATATGGTACTACCACCAATTTTAATTGTACATTACTAAATTTAGATGTTGGATGTGTTAGTAATTAGGAAGAGTTGACTGGTTTTCTATTGCCTCATGTGACATTTTTAATTATAGGTATGTTATTTTAGAAGGTAGGACACGACGGTACCTCCCTTTGCAACTGAGTAGTCCGACTGGGTAAGTACCTTCGTCCTACAGAATACCGCGGTTATAGTAACCTTGTGTTGTGTTTCCGTCGGTGAGCAGGGTAGCCAGAGCTCACTGGAGAGGCTCTGTGTTGTCAGTGGGAAGACCAAAGGCTTTGGATATTACCACTGACTAGTGCGGGAGTGAAATGTTGGCGCGGCGGTCAGGGAGACCCGGTGAAATGGTTAACCGCTGGCCGCCCGCAGGCTGTACGGTTTCCGAACCCGGGGATCACATAATCTCCGTTCCAGGAGGCTGAACCAGCAGCCTGTGTAAAGTTCCCGGTGCTGTAGTCGTGCCGGAGAAGGAAACCGGAGTAGACTTGACAGTCTCTGGGAAGGGACCCGGGGCCCGTCCGCGCACCGCGCCAGCCAATCACACAACCCTAGCTCGTTTGCGGTGGCGAGAAACCTTACTTTGTCTTCTACACTGACGGCATAGAGACTCTCTATACCTCCCCCTCCCATTTTTATTATGGCCAAGTAAAATGAGAATAGACGTTCTACAGCGGCACCTTCATCCACAATGAAGGTTGACTTCTGTAACATCAGGGGCCTCCACACCAATCTTAACGAGGTCCATCGCCAGGCCGCTACAGCCTACCTCATGTACCCCGGATACAAACCCGAACATAACTGCCTGAGTAAAGTCGGGGTATGCATGTACGTCCGGGATGACGTTTGCTGTCGCTGTCTAAACGGCCCGTAAGACAGGGAGCTGTCCACTCTATGGGTACGTATGAATCACGTTGGCCACACCCGTATCTATGCGTGCGTCTACAGGTCCCATAGCGGTGACCTGGGCACGGCTTAACTTTTTGAGCACCTGCAGCGGTCGGCGGACAGAGTAAATGAGCAGTACCCTGCCGTGGACTTGGTGTTCTTGGTGAACTTTCACGCTCACCATGTGGAGTGGTTGGGTTGCAAAGAACTGACCAAAGAGAAAAAAGAGCGTATTATTTATCATCATATAACTGATTTTACGGGAAGGGCTGCTCACTACGCCCTGACCTATGGTTTCTCGCAACTGGTGCATTCTATCACTAGAAAACCAGATATCGAGACCCACAGAGAGTCTTTATTGGACCCTCTGCTGACTACCTACCGAGTGGAGACACCACTTGGTACTTCGGACCACAGCGTCGTCTAGGCGCAAGTGACTCTCGCGTGGCCAGAACCACCGCCGCCACCTCAGTGACGGTATGTCTGGCACTACAAGTCAGTAGACTGGGACGGACTGCGATAATTCTTCTCGTCGTACCTGTGGAGGCAGCTTTGCTTCACTTCAAACGATTCAAGCTCAAGAGCTTGAATCGTTTGAAGTGAAGCAACAGCAGTCGCTTAAACGATTCTAACGGGTATGGAATGCTATATTCCCAACCGCTAGATGGCAGCACGAGCGAGCAAACGGCCAAACTTCTGCCACTCTAGCCTAGCCCATGGCGCTAAGGAGAAAGCTGATCTTTTGGGTAACCTCTTTGCGTCAAACTCGACAATGAACGACGGGAATGCCGAGCCACCTATTCTCCCCAGCTGTGGTGTTTCCATGCATGAAGTTAAAATCACGCTACGGGTGGTCCGGCGGGAACTCAAGTCACTAGATGTTTGGAAGTCGAGTGGGCCGGATGGTATATATGGCGGTGGTGCTCAGGCGCTGTGCCCCCGAATTGTGCCCAGTACTAACGCGGCTTTTCGCGCTCTCTTACTCTACGAGACACGACCCGGCCTCGTGGAAGACTGCGTTCATGCATCCTGTGCTAACGAAAGGAGAGAGAGATACCTAGAAGGAAGCGATTTACTGAGCGACCGGCAGTATCCAAGCCGTCGTCGATGGCAACTGCTTGGACCACATGGACACAAACGCTGGTGTTCCACAGGGCTCCGTGCTGTCTGCAACCCTGTTTCTGCTGCACATAAATGATATGCTGTCTGATGACTCCATCCATTGCTATGCGGACGACAGTACCGGGGACACGTGTTACACGGGCCGTGCAAATATCTCTCAGTCTAAGGTGAAGGAGAGTCGTGAACAACTTGCGACCAAAATCGGGAGTATCCGATTGGGGTCGACTAAACCTAGCCCAATTCAATCCCACTAAGACACAAGTATGTGTATTCACCTCTAAGAAAACCCCATTTGTTGTAGCGCCGCAATTCCTGGGTACACCGCGTACGATTTCCTCGAGTATCGGGATCCTAGGCGTCGACATCTCAAGCTACGTCCAGTACCGCAGTCATTTGAAGGATAAGGCCTAGCTGGCATCAAAGAAACTTGGAGTGTTTAACAGGGCGAAGCAGTACTTCACTGCGGGGCAATGACTCCTTCTTTATAAGGCAGAAGTCCGGCCCCATATGGAGTACTGCTGTCACCTTTTGCCGGAGCATCTGCATACCAGCTTGACCCTTCGAATCGATACAAAGACGCGCATTGAGGCTCGCCGACAATCCCATACTCGCAGGCACTGTGGAGCCTCTCAGCCGCAGGAGGGACTGGCATCCCACACGGCAATAGAAAAAGCACATCACCCCTTCATCGTCAGTGGTTCTGGACTGTAATTACTTGTACTTTTCATTACTATTGTGAATTTTTATGATTTTTAATCAGTTCGATGTACTAAACTCACAGTATCTTGATTTCATTTACATTTGAATAGATATTAATAAAACAATTTATCAGTTTTAAAGCCTTCTTTTAATACATAAGGCCTATGAACGCCCCCACATCCGACATAACCTTGTAATTACGTACCGTGAAAAATTGTTGGATGTGACACTTCCGACTTCCCTAGTACGTGTAACATTGTAGGATGTGCCACTTACGACTTTTATAGTACGTGAAACATTGTAGGATATGTCACTTAGGACAAGTGTGCTAGTATCGGTTTCGGTTAACAATGTAACAACTGCTTTTTCTAGAAATTCCTAGATTTATTTTTGTTATTCACATTACAACCTTCATTATCTTTCAAACTGTAGCACTATGCGAAATTTAGTTTCAATATATGGGCATTTGTGAATTCGGTGCAAGTTCAAAACTTTATTTGGCCATACTGAAAAGTAGTGTTTTTGTAGTTCCGACTTTGTTAATAGCTACGGTCGATATATAAGTTACCCGCTTATCACATTGTGGTAAGCGTGTTCATACTGTTCATAGTTTATAGCCAGTCGTTCAACACCAAACAACGGTAGAAAAACTTCGCCCAAAGAACATGGGATAATACAACGACGCGTTTGTTCTTCGTTTGACCGGCTGACGGTTTAGTTAGTTACGTAAGTTTGCTGGTCCCTTAATCTGAGAGACAAACCGTTTCATAACTACGCGCGTTCACAAAAGCCTTCACATTTAAGTTGGTCAAGTTTTACGCCAGTTCTCTCATTGTAATCCAACGTCTTCTCACGTTACAACTGCGTTTGAAACTTGATGTCACACAGAATAATGCCCCTGGATTATGTCGAAGTTTACGCAGTTGCTGAGAAATGAACTGCCTGGTTTATCTTAGTAGATGTACTTACAACTATGTAATAGTAAGGGATAACGCATAGGAAATATTACGAGGCTCGTACCGCAATACGAAGCGCCGAAATATGATTGATGAAATGGGGCATGACATAATATTATATCTGGCTGCTCCTTTAGAATGGTTTGAGTATATTTATTTATGGTAGATTTAATATCTACCATAAATAAATATACTCAAACCAAACCATGAATTGAAATATAAATTTAAAACTCGACGTTAATTAGCAGAGTAAACATAAAAGTGGAGAACAGAATAAAATATTAAATATGTATTGATAAAATAAAATGATCACAGCCGTTCATAGTCACGTATTTTCTTCTAAAATATTTTGAATGTGAATTTATTTTAACCATGAAATCTTGTGACATATAGTGTATGTCGCCATTTATGATATTACTACGTTTTGCATTAAACAAAACACATAAAACTCACACTTGTATTAGCGATGCCCTCTACTGTAAAAATTTAATGTACTGGTCTTTATGTTCTGAGAACAAATTATCCTCAACTTGCTGACGTTCAATAGTACATAACGTTTAAGAAAAAACTAATAATAATACAAAAAATAATACGTTTTTCTAATAAAGTTATAAAGCTTACAAACATTTGTGCTGACGTTCGTAAATATGACTTCTTTCACAATATATGTATTACTAGCTTTTGCCCGCGGCTTCGCCCGCTTGGATGTCGGTTATCATGACCAAATATAGCCTATGTCCTTTTTCAAGGTCTAATCTACAACTATACCGAATGTCATCAAAATCGGTTCATTGGTTTACACGTGAAAGACGGACAAAGAACTGTTTCTTTGTCCGTCTTTCACGTCACACACATACACTTTCGGCATGGATAATATTCACGAAAATATGACTTAACTCCATCTAAGCCTAATGTTGACGAAGACCATCTAAAGTTACAACTGTTCAGCTTGACAGCCTCATTTTGGTCCATTTTCACGCGCCACCGTGGCTGGGACTGTAGAAAGTAGTTTTTTTTTTCATAATGTGAATGAATTATTATGCCTCATTATTATGCAGAAGGGGCCTCCCCCTTCTTCAATTGTACGAAATGGCGCATATTAGAAGAGGCCTATGTCCAGCAGTGGACTGCAGTGGGTTAACTGATTGATAGAGGCTCATAAGAAAGATGTTAGATGATAAGAATTTTAGCTATTCAGGATGGGTTCAGGTAACACAATTACGCAGAGTTATTCCTACCTTAACATAATTACGCAGAGTTATTCCTACCTTAACATAATTACGCAGAGTTATTCCTACCTTAACATAATTACGCAGAGTTATTCCTACCTTAACATAATTACGCACAGTTATTCCTACCTTAATATAATTACGCAGAGTTATTCCTACCTTAACATAATTACGCAGAGTTATTCCTACCTTAACATAATTACGCAGAATTATTCCTACCTTAACATAATTACGCAGAGTTATTCCTACCTTAACATAAATACGCAGAGTTATTCCTACCTTAACATAATTACGCAGAGTTATTCCTACCTTAACATAATTACGCAGAGTTATTCCTACCTTAACATAAATACGCAGAGTTATTCCTACTGTGTTGGTTCCCGGTGGAGTGAAATAGGACAATCCAAGCTCTTCCTGTGGGTCCAATTCCTGTTGTTCTCCATCCGACAGTAAACATACAGCACAAGGCAAAGCGCCCGCTAGACGGCAATAGGCTCGCTCCTTTTTTTTTTTACTTGCGGGAAATCCCTACGGATTCCCCCCCCCCCCTTCGGAGCCGAAGGGGGAGGTTATGTCGGACTCGAACCGACTAAACCGCACGCCGTCTGTGGGTCGATATGCTAGGCCGAAGGTGAGGTTGTCTTGTGACATATCCCTCGCACCCCGGCTGACCCAGGGCCATTCCTCTCGGTCTGGCCCTCCTCGGGAGGGGGGACCACGCGGTCCCCGACTCGCCCTCGGTATGGGGAGCTCGCTCGCTCCCTATTACGTGGGACCGAAAATCATAATTGACTAAATGTGGGTGTTAATACACCTCTGTCTATCCTTCGGGGATTTACAGGCGTGAGAAAGTCCCTTTAGAAACTAAGTAAAAATCCCGTGTTAGGTATGGACTATTCCAGATTTTAATTTAAGTACCTAAGTAAATTCTATTTTATCGAGAATACATCTCCTAATTTAATAGCAAGAAAGTTTCAGACAGCACCCGTATATGTACACCAAAAGGTAAATCAAACATTCCGGGAAAATTGTTGTCGTACTATTCCTGTCCGTTGATGAGAGTAATCTGCTCAGTTTAATCAGATTTAGTGTGGACGTCATTCAAATAATAGAGAGAGGTTTGGACGTGATCTGTAGGAGTTTGGGATTAGTAAGAGTATAATTATATTTTCTTCTGTAATGAATTGGTCAATTTTTATTGTAACCCTAAAGCATTGAAAGATTCGGAATAGCTATTTGAAGCACATCGTTAATAACTGGAGGTATACAACAATACGTAATTTAAAAAATAAGATTCTATTTATCTACACTACTATTATAAAAAGGAAAGATTTGTATGTTTTTAATGAATAAACTTAAACACTACTGTGCCGATTTCAAATTCATTCTCTCACCATTGGAAAGCTACATTCACCCTGAGAAACATAGTCTATATTGGATTTCCTTGGAAACGTTTTTACCACCCGTGTGAAGCCGGGGTGGATCGCTAGTTTGTTATAAAAAGAGTCAAGTTTTATCACTAAGTACGTTTATACAGAAGCATTCGGAGACTCTAGGATTTGAAGAGTCCTAGATTATATTATAGCTCTCCGGAAACGCTGTCGCAGGAAGAGGGTTTGCAAGGTTTTAATTAAACCAGATTCATTATTTTATTCGTTCTCTTATAACTAACCTAGATTAATTATTAATGTAGATTAATTTAACGGAGTGAGCTAAATTTGTTAACCCTTTTTACTCATTCGTCTCTTAACAAGTTTTGGTAAACCTGATTAATGTAACGAAAATGGAATAAAGCACTTTCCATCCAGTAATAATGTTACATTTAAGTGCATTACATTAAATGTAACCATTTTAGAAATACATTCAACTAGAAACCATACTAACGTTATTTCGAAACATGGAGCTAAGATAAAAAGCTAAGCAAGTGAAATTACTTTATAAGACGGTTCGTATATCGGAGATACGTAATATATAATACGATACTAGAATGATAACTTAATCATCATCATCATGGAGGATTTTCCTAAATTGAACCGAGCCCCGAAAGGAACTCGGAGCTCAAGGTCTGATTGCCCGCCTCCACTTTGCACAGTCTCTGGCGTTCATGGTGGTAGGACCATTGGCATGCATGTCACTCTTCACAACGACAAGCTAGGATTTCTTCGGCCTATCACTCCCACCTGGATCTGGCAGGCGTGCCATTGCCAGGCATTTGTTACCCACGTAGCCTGGCAGTTTTCGCAAAACGTGATAACTTACTGTGTCTTCTATATTGAAAATAAAGAAAATTATACACTATAGCTCACGCGTCAAGGTACTCTGATTTTGTCTCTTTCTTTCGATCGTAAAAAGAGTAAATCCATCCTTGTCACGCACGAATTCTCAATTCCAGTTTATCTATCTGCCAACTGTGTTATAATATATTTACCGGGCACTCGAGAGTTCTCTCATATGAGTCTATCTGATAGTGCTTTGACGTACGGAGTCTACATATAATATGCTCAAAATGTTCAATGTCAAATGAATGAAAGATCACTTTGTAATTTTCAGAATGAAAGTAATTGAAATCGGGCTGAATAGTGAAAAGAATTGTTGCAGACTATTAAATCGTTTCAGGATTATATATAAGCAATTACAAGCAATGTTCTTACATGATTTATGCCATAACCGGTACGACTGTATTGACATCGTCAATGGAATCAACTACAGAGTGCCACTCAGATCATGCACACGAAGCTGTCGTACAACCTCACTGTTCTTCACTCGAACGCCGCGCACTAATGCGGGCCGGCGCGCACCCCTTCGTCGCTTACTTAATTTGTACAACCGTGATTTTAACCAAATTGACATATATGCAAATAATGCCTGTACTTATAGAAGGTTGGTGATTGAGAGGCTCCATGATTTAAGGGCAACCCTCTAGTCCTGGGGTATCTCAGTCACTTATGCATAATCCAACACTACTGTAATTTATTTATTAACAGCTGTATTACTTTTAAGCCTTAAGATCATCATGTATGTATGATGCCTGTGGTAAACGCCGTGGATGTCACAATTATTATTGTTTTAAGTGAACTATGTTAAGCATTTACTATTGTGATTTTGTTTGTTTATCCAATAAATACCAAAAAATATATATATATATAGCTAGATTACTAAATATAATTTTCTGTGTTATTTCTCAGGATTATTTTCTGAGTTGGGCAAAGAGTTAATATGTTTTTAGTTAGTAACTTCTTAGTCTCAGCATGCACTCGCGTCATGAATTCTCAAGCCTGAAATGTATTAAATATAACGAAATTGTAAATAAGACAACATAACAGTTTACAAAAATACGCATACTCTCACGTAGCGTGTAAAACTAAGTAAAGCGGTTACATATTAAAATCCCAAAGCTTGTAATACCGAATGTTCGATTGACCGAATGTTCAAAATAATGAAAGTACAAAATTCCGAAGTATAAAATCACGAAGTAAAAATACTTGGGGTTTTTAAAATCTGGTAGTTTGATACATAACCAGTAAAACTGCAAAATATTATATTTAAAACGTATATATTCGCAAAGTAATAAAATATCAAAGGTTTGTGGCTACCATTAAGCTTTTATGTATATACACATTTTAATTATGTAGATAATTTTAATTATTATGTGATTCAACCCATTTTCATAGTCCAGTCAGAAAATTACCCGCTTTATCAGTTATCCTCAGGTAAACTCTTATGGAAGTATTTAATAATTTATTTTTCATTTCACTTGCTCATAATATGGCTCTATCTCACCGAAATTAGGCATTATTAAATCACGAGTGGGATAATGACTTTCTTTTTAAATTTCATCGGTTGAGTTCTGTTGCATTATTCTAAAAAAAATTAGATACATAAAGATCGTTTTCAATAGAACAAATAAATTAATATAACTATCGCTTGTTCATTCCATGCGACTTCGTATTTAAATAGCAAATTTCATCTTGTACGTGTGTAATAAACAAAACTTTTTCTCAAATATAACTTTTGTTTTCTCTCTGTTTAAAACTATAAGTAAATTCACCAAATGTAGACATAGTAAAAAGAACTAATTTTTTAGTCTGTGGCCAGGTTTTTTTTTATTATTCCCGCCAGTCCGCCAGTACCAAAAAGTTTCACAGTTCGTTTTTACTGGTGAAATTATAGTTATTTATTAATTAAAATGTCTACAAGTATGTACTAGTTATAAAAAAAAACGATTTATGTATCTAGTACAACGCTCGATATATAACCGACCCGCCCTGGCTACCCCACATATTTTTTTTATACCCATAATTTTTCCTTTCCAAGTAATGAATAGGAATCTCCCGGATTTTTCCACATTTATGATTATTGCTCTGCTCTTTTGAGTAGTAGCGTGATAATGTATGTAGCCTATAACCTTCGTCGATAAACGGACTAATAGACACAAAAATAATTTTGCAATTCGCACCAGCAGTATATCCAAGTTTACCGCCTTCATCTAAACAAACAACCTCTTCAGCTTTAAAATATTAAGTAAGATATTGTAAAATATTTTCAGCCTTGGCTAAATACAACAAGGTGGATATATAATAAGTCAATTCAGACCAGGCGGTTAATCATCCAGCATGTATTTTTCACCTGGTATGAATTGACCCTAATACTGAGAACCTACGCTCGTCTTCGCGGCATGTCATTCGTGAAGTCAAAGTCATGTCAAAGACAAAAAAAAATCAATCTTAAACAACATAGTTGTTTCTTATCGACATCAATAATAATTCTACTTTACCTAATTTCACCATCGCTTGCAAGGCGCTGGTGGAGAAGAAACAGTGCAACAAACTTCACTGTGGCATTTTTAAGACGACACCTTACAATATTTATATACTTAAGGTGAAATGTGGACGAATTTACATTCTTCTTGCGTCTGAACGAGCAAAAGTGTCTGAACAAAAAACTTTATAATAAAATAAGTAACCTAAGTTAAAATATGGCAAATAAAGTCACGTTCCTCACGTTATGCCGTAACTACAGCATTTTAGGAGGTGCCTGCACAAAGCTCAAGCCATGAAATACCTTGATTTGCTAACAAAGCCTTACAAATTCTGCCATCATTCTGAGAAATAAGAATAAGTTGTGCCTTATTTTTTACAGCTATGGCAAACATTATTTTACATTGCTGTGATACTAATCTTTTCAGAACTAAAGTTGAACAAATGGTTTTTCTGTCTTATAATATTTTTACATCGTTGTCATGATGAATGTTTGTGAAGAAGAAAATATATATGATAGACGGATCATGATATTGCTACAAAGAATACGTTTTATATCAAATAAAGGTAATATTAAAAATAGCTCAATTTATTTTCATATAACATCATCTTAGTAAGAGGAATTTGTGATATAAATAAATTTCACATGTTATGAAAGTTTATCCAAAAGTACACCCTTTATATACCCCTGCCTTTGAAGCTTAGGTGGGCATTGAATATGCTACAACATTTGGAAACCTTTAATCTACAGATGTTAGAGACACATACCCAAGGCAGTATTAAGAGGATTTAATGCTATATTTATTATAATTTTATCTAACACTGTTTATAATAATAATCTTCATATTTAACTACACTTTTTAATCAGTTATAACGGTTTCTAGTCCATAAACTAACAGTCGCGCAGCGGGCTATGGAGCGAGCTATGCTTGGAGTTTCTCTGAAGGATAGAATTCGAAACGAGGTGATCCCACAAAGAACCAAATTACCGACATAGCTCGCAGAATAAGCAAGCTGAAATGGCAATGGGCTGGCCTTGTCTGTGGAAGGACCGATAGCCGTTGGAGCAGACGAGTCCTGGAGTGGAGACCGCGAGAAGGCAAACGAAGGGTAGGATACGCCCTAGCCAGATGGACCAATGGCCTGAAAAAGGTGGCTGGGACGGACTGGATGCGGAAGGCGGAGGATCGTACGAAATGGCGCACATTGGGAGAGGCCTATGTTCAGCAGTGGACTGTAGTGGGCTAACTGATTGATTGATGGATTACAGTTTCTGAGGGCTCCTTTTAAGTAGCCAAGGAAACTTGTATAATTCCAATAAGTTAGTGGTTAAAGTTTCGATCTTACGCTTGAGAGAAACAATCGTAACGTTATTGTAGAAATGCCCAGTCAGTACCAGATGTTCATTTTCATAATTTTCAGTACTATTTTTAACAGATCAACACCATTGTGCATGTACAACCAGCATCGTATCGATGCAAAGTACTCAAAAAGATTTTTACCTAGGTGTTAAGCTCATTTTGAGTACCCGGTCGATGGTTCTGTAGGCGGCTCGGGCGTCGGAAGGCGCAGACCGACCTCCGCCCCCCATGAGCGCGGGCCTGAGGGTGACGGGTGGAGCCGCTCGTCACCCTAGCAGAAGCAGGCCACGGCGGCGGCGCGCATCGTAGGGCGAGTCGGGGATCGCGTGGTTCCCCCTCCCGAGGAGGGCCAGACCGAGAGGAATGATTCGGATCAGCCTGGGTGCGAGGGATATGTCGCGAGACAACCTGACCTTCGGCCTAGCACATCGACCCACAGACGGCGTGCGGTTTAGTCAGAATAGCATCAACCCTCTTTACGTCCGGGTGTTCCACTTGTATCCCCTATTTCTATCCACAGGGGATCAAAAATGAATTGCTATTCCACTATGATCGTCTAGCCCTCGTTTAGAGGCAGTATCAAACAATACTAAAATGAAACCGAAAATTGAAATAGAACCACTTTTAACGGATTCTATTGCGATTTATATGTTATTATTTATTTAAGACCGACGTTTCGGCTACTTTTCAGCAGTAATGTTCACGGTTTGACTAGGAATGGTAGTTGTCATATAGTTTGAAGTGCAAGTTATCTCAAAGTACCCGAATCATGATGAATTGTTGGTGTTACTATTTACGCAGACTGAGCTCACTGTGTCATTAAGTCTTGCTGTATCTTGCTGTTTACTAGGTTCGATAAAGTAGATAGCTGCGTCCCAAGCTGCTGGTGAAGAGATAAAAATTCAGCATACGTCTACTTTCGGTACTCTTATGTGTAGGAAGAGAACCATAAGTGTTTAAAAGTTGAGTCCAGTATTACCGTCCCTCAGCAAAATAAGCAGCCATAATGGCGTAAACTACACAAAGAAGATTATATAAGTATGCCCTAGGCGGGCATCTGTTTGTGGCCGAGTTGGTAGTTCGCATTAAAACTACTTACGCTATTCCCAACAAGTGTGAAGGAAAAACATTTATGTTAACAATTTGATACTTTTAGCCTTAGTTGCTATGGTATAGTTCTGTTTAATACTGGGTGTTATTATTATTAGATCATTTATTTCGGCAACAAATCCATAGAGTTAGTAACATCTATCTATACTATTATATAATTGTAAAGTAGTCGTGTCTGTACATTGGAGATATTAAAAAAAAAATACTTGGAGTATGTTATATTAACGATACTGAACACGAAAATATTTTTTTTGGAATTCTTGTCTGTTTGTCTGTTTGTTCGCGATGGACGCAAAAACTACTGAACGAATTTCGATGCGGTTTTTTTTGTTAGAAAGGGCTTGCTCCAACTTAAAATCTTACGTTTGTTTGATCACAATCGGTTGAGTAGAACCAGAGATGTGAGCAATAATGTTGCTTTTTTACGTGAGATTGTTTTTGTGGTATATTTTTTATAGCTTATCATATATAAGCAACTATGTAAATAAATAGACTTTATTTTTACATACACAATTGTGTATACAGATTCGTATTTAATCAATAAATTAAAATTTGAGATTTTATTATTTAGTTACAAAAATACAACTAGATGGCGATCACGCATTTTTAAACAAGGTATGGTTTCGTTCACAACATAGGTATATAAGAAAATACATTTTTTAATTCTATAATTTGGTAACATCAATTACATCAATACAACTAGATGGCGATCACGCAGTTTTGAACAAGATATAGTTTCGTGCACAATAGAATATATAAGAGCTATCATTTCGATTCCTAAAAAATGATTCGATTTTGCACAATTTCATTTAATATCCTGAGTCTTCTTCTTCATCCTAGCAAGCATTAATCGCAATCGCATCCGAAGCTTTTTACCTTCAAGGCGAGGATCCGCTTTTACCAGTCTAACTGCGAATTTGACTGAACCTTTGAAATTTCCCGTGAGTCGACTACCATCTGACCTCCTCCACAACCCACAGGCGATATCGAAGCATTGCATCTGGACCAGTTGTTGGACTTTTGAGGGCTTCAACTACCCGTAACGACAGCCATACAATAGCTGTTCGTATGGCAACTGAGACCGACGGCTTAACGTGATTTCCGAGGCACGACCAGACCAATGCAAATATCCCATATTCATGCATACAAATATTTGCACTGAGCGGGAATCAAACACGCACATCCTGCGTAGCAGCCGCGTTCAGTACCGCTAAGCCACAGACGCGGTCGACCCTTAACATCCTGCGTAATTCATACTAATATCATAACATAGCGAGTCTGAAACTCTGTATGAAAGTTGTTAGACTGTGCTAACATTATAAATGTAAAAGGAACCCTGTCTATCTGTCCGTTGCCTTTCACGCTTTAAACGCTGAACTGAACCGATGTTGATGAAATTTGATTAGAGTTTAAGAAAGGACATGGGCTAACCTTTATAGCCAATAAATAAAATGTTAACGAGTTAAACCGATTAAGGACTAAGGGAACAAAGAAGAGGCACTGAACAAAACTAACTGGTATTACAGCTGTTCTGGTAGAAGTCGGTGCATAGCCCGAGAAACCACATATAAATTAATTACATCATAGTACTTCAGGCACATTAAACAATGTTGGCACCGACTTCTCACAGTGTTTCTTGAAGTCGGTTTAACTTTATTATTATAATTTTATTTATTTCACCTTTATAGTGTGTAAGTATCTTCTTAACTATCTTCCACCGACTTCCATTTAGAAAATTTTCACCCTTTGCCATTCTTCTTCATCCTAGCGTCAATCCCAGTCGCATCCGAAGCTTTACAATTGGAGTCTAGGGTCAGCTTTTTACCAGTCTAACTGCGGATTTGGCAAAACTGCGATATTTTCTGTGAAGCGACTACCATCTGACCTCCACAACCCAATGGTAATATAGAAGCATTGCAGCTAGACCAGTTGTTGGATTTTTGAGGGCCTCAACTACCCGTAACGACTGCCATATATGACAACCGGGACCGACGACGTCTTAACGTGCTCTCCGAGGCATGATCAGACCAA
Source organism: Eilema caniola (assembly GCA_949126895.1). Classification (NCBI taxonomy): domain Eukaryota; kingdom Metazoa; phylum Arthropoda; class Insecta; order Lepidoptera; family Erebidae; genus Eilema; species Eilema caniola. The sequence continues at coordinate 4,876,170 of OX421476.1, forward strand.
TGCAAATACCCATATTCATGCATACAAATATTTGCACTGAGCGGGGATTGAACCCGCGCCTCCTGCGTAGCGGCCGCGTTCACACACTTTGCCACTGTAATGGCTTTACTGGGGAACATTCTCCCTACCAGAGCCACTGAGAAAACGTACTTAAGGCTGATAAATGTAATTGCACTAATTTACTCAAGGTAAATTGATTATATGCACGTGCTGTAAAGTGTTATTATTAAGTTGTATTTTATCAATTGTTACAAAACTGTAATTTTAATAGAAAGCGCCTAGACATTCATTTTTTGAAAACGAAACAACATGATTGCTACCACAAACAAAGTAGGCGCTTTTTCCTGTAATTTTGAAGTTTTCTCTCAGGTTATTTCATTTATTCATTAATTATTAGTACGTTACATTTTAGGCATACAAATACTATTAGTTACATAAATATTTTGTCACAGTTATACCAAAGACATAGAATATGTCCGCATCTGGATTATTTTTCAAAAAGGCATTCAGGTATTGCACAGCTCTGTAAGTAGGGCTACTCTATACCAAAAAACGACAAGCTGGTGGACAAGTCCAGAGCTAATGCTGTCGCCGTCCAGCGCCACGCGTGTACCTGTCCGGCACATAGAAGTGGATACATTCACGACCCGAAGGGTTGTCCACTTTAAAATTTAAATGCAAAAATAGTACATGACGTGCGCTAACTCCAGCCTAAGTCGTAATGTACGACCATCCCTTATACGAAGATGGACGGGTAAATAAATGGATAGGATCTCGGCATCAGATACCGGACTTCTTCGATATGGGATCCTTCTGAAATCCAACACCATAAGAATTACAAAATTCCGTTTATCATTCAACGAATTGCGAACTTCCTTTTGAGTGAAAATTCATGAATGAATAGATCCTGATGAAATAGATAGACCCATAAGAGCTTGGCAAAAGGTATAGTGGAGTAGAAAACAGAGACAACTGGGAAGAAACAAGGTTAGGGGCAGAGATGGGAGCAGAGAGTAGAATAGAAATTCAAGTTAGAAAGTCGAGTAGAGTGGCGAGTGGATAAGCAAGTTTTTTAAATGTTTTTTTAACGTGTACATTCGTTCATATTTAGTCTTAAGCAATCAATCTTCGTATTTTGACATTTCAAAATGCTGCAATGGAGTTTGTTGCTCCACTAGCGCCTAAGAAGCGGTGGTAAATTTAGTTTTAAGCGGAATTTGACGGCAAAAGATGTAATCACGTTGCACAATTTTGCGAAATAAAGAATTTGAATTTGTAGTAGGGAGTCGAGTAGAAAGGCTACTAGAGAAGTGAATGGGAGGCAGGTGGAGAGGCGAGTAGAGAGTCCAGTACAGAGTTGAGTAGAGACGAGTAGAGAGTGAAACAGGGATGATTATAGAGGCAAGTAGAAAGTCGAGTAAAGAGTCAACCAGAGAGGCGAGAAGAGTATCTATTAAGCTCTCAATGCTCGACTCTGCGTCAAAATTTACGACACTACGCGATAAGCGACATCCACGCGGGCGAAGCCGCGGGCAACAGCTAGTTGTTGAATATAACTAGGGTTAGAAGACAAGAGTAGGTAATAGTAGAATAACTAACCTAATATAATTCTTTCCGGGGCAACTGTATACGCTTTTTCAACAAGCTCCCTAATGAAATTAGAGATTTACCTGTAAATAAATTTAAAAATGTAATTAAGACTAAACTGTGCCAAAAAGGCTATTATAAAATCCAAGAATATTTAGATGATAAACAAGCTTGGAAATGAGCTGTTCGCTCAACTATGCTACTCAAGCAAACTATTGTATTTAGACTAAGTAGACTAAGCAAATGTTTGTAAATAGACCAAAAAAAAAAATGCCCGCTGAGTTTCTTGCCGGAGTCTTCTCAGGTCGGGGCCGCGTTTCGAACCGGTGGTCCATGCTAAGCTAGTCTAGATTTTTTTAACTTGACGTTTTGTAAGTACCGTTTTAATGGTCTATACAGAATAAATGATTTTTGACTTTGACTTTGACCATGTTCTATTTATATTGGACTGTCCTGGTTTTCTATTTCCTTGTACCACATTTTCTAGGCTTCAATTTTCGTGTGTGCAAATATTGTCTACCACTTACTACATACTATTAACCAACATTAAGCAGTGAAAACTTTAAATTGGCCATCTTCTATTTTAACTATCTATGTAGCACTAATTTTTAGCTGTAAGCTTTCCTAAAATGAAATAAATAAATACTAGATAGACTTGAAAATACGAGAAGTTTGTAATTTTTTTTCTTTGAAGCAGAATCTTGAAGATCTTGATAGGCTTGTGGAGCCCCATTGTGAGCTTCAGAGACCTAGTTAACCTACACATATTGATTAACAGGCGATATTATATCGCTGGTTTTCGTCTCAAAGGTATGTCTCAGATGATAGTAAGTATAGTGTGGTATGTATGATAATCTATAAAAACCAAGATAAACTGATTCAATAGTAATAGGAGGCGAGCGCAAGCAAGCAAGGCAAGTGCAGTTACTGGGAATAACACGATTGATGTTAATGATGACTGAAATAATATATTTCAGTGCATTGAGCAACATGAAAAGTGCAATTGTATATAGATAGATAGATAATTCTTTATTGTACACCAACAGATTTACAGTAGGACAAGTAGGTAGCATTAATAAAGTTTAATGCACAATGGGCGGCCTTATCGCTGGAAGCGATTTCTTCCAGGCAACCTTTAGATGGACAGCAATGTTATAAAAATTGAGATATAGTGTAGTTATCAGATAAGCTATATACATACTTAATAAAAACAAAAGGAAGGGAGAGAGAGAAGTACAAGTAGATATACAACTTTACATAAAATAGTAAAAATTTAAAGCTCTTCTTGCTATTAATTTCCACCTCTATAAAATAAAAAAGGTACATAGATTGTATGTTTACTGTAAGATGGAGAACAGCCCTATCATTTAAACGCCCTTTACAACACTCACAGGAAGAGATGGACCACCCCATCTCTACCTATTCTGCTTCACCGTGAACCTAGACGGCACAGGAACCCACAAATATCTACGAGATTATTAAATACAAACATTTCTAGCGGTTTCGATGATTTGTACTGGTAGCGGAATTATATGCCGCTATTCTGTGTAGCTCCATACAAATAAGATCCTGCGAGAATAATTGCACGGTGAAATATCGCATTAATATGCGAGCCTACCCTAAGATTCACTTTTAATCTGAAACGAGTAAACGAGTCAGTTATCCGTATCTAATTCATTTCTCTGATATCCGCGGGGGAATAAATACCTATTGATATTTGCATTCCTATAATATATTTTCATGTTAGATAAACAATGAAAATATATGTACTTTTTTCAAAGGTCTCAACAATTCAATAACGACGCTATAATGACCGCCTTAGGGAATTCAACCTAGTTAAAGCTTAGAGTTCACGTTCGTATCATTTGTCACATTTGGGTTCCTTTGGGAGATTCCTCTGTCGTAAAAGCAATCTTTTTAGGGTTTCTGATGGTTGTCACAAAGGAACAAGGGTCTTAAAAAATGTACAATAACATTCTGGCCGATATGGTTATCAACTGTATATAGGTTTATTGTATATTCGTATGTTAGAAATTTTAATTGTATGGGTTCACCACTGTGTAAGTAGAGTTCTGTATTAGTACCTATATCAGTATAGTAGTATATCTTAGGTATTTTCATTACAAAAATTCATAAGATTGGTAGCTCGATAGTTATATTAGCTAGTACTAAATATATAATCATATTATTATTATTATTATTTTACTCATATTACAGATGTATAAGCAAAAATTAAATTAAATTAATAATGTTACTTTGTATGAACAATACTAAACAAAAAAAACTAAAACTAAAAGTTTACATGCGTCGTGGAATTCATCCGCATCGCATGCCTCTTGTTCCGTTCCGTGTGTTCCATTAATTATTAACCAATAAATTCACGACGAGGCTCTGGCGCAGGCTATTCATTCGGGACTAAAGGATCAAAGGCCAGCAAGGCGACTAAAGAGTGTCTAGGAGAGACTAAAACTATAGTTGGCTCAATCTGGGTACTAATTCACCTCTCTTCTCACTCTTTTAGGAAAATACAGGCACGCATGTAACGTGTTCTTTCTTACCATTTTTTTTTTCTCGTTAAATAATTTAATTAAACCTGTTAAAGTTTTCTATAGGAGTGCCAACCCTAGCTTTTGTTTTAGATACTGCAAAACAAGTAACAGAGTAATGTACTAGTACCAGTGTATCCTTCGTGGACTGAAACATTACTTACCTACCAAAGGGTATACAAGAATAGTGTCCTAAATTTCAAGGTAAAGGTATTGTTTAAGAAAATATTCACATTTTCTCAAACAATACTTTTACTTATATATGTCTAGGATTTATACTCAAATTGGTACGCTACTGATTAATTATTAAATGAAGTCTCTGGTGTAAATAAATTTTATAAAAAATGTATATCAGTATATAATTTAGAAAACGGGAATTAACGCGATCATGGTATAGGTATTTACATACCTTTGATTGCCTGACGTTTCGACCAGGTTACACCGGCCGTGGTCGAAACGTCAGGCAATCAAAGGTATGTAAGTACCTATACCATGATCGCGTTAATTCCCGTTTTCTAAATTATATATCATGGAACGCGAGAGTTTAAAAGTATGTATATCAGTAGTTGGTACTTCCCATTTTTACGATAAGATTGTAATTATCGTGACACTAAATTAATAGAAAAGAAGAAAAGGAACAAAAATTGATATCTGTGCTATTGACCTTTGAAAAGTTCCTTCATCGGAGCTTAGCTAACCCTGGATGACGATATATTTCATGCAAAAATATGGTCAGCGAAACTGAATTGGCATGTAAAATTTCAATGTGTGTGGGATAAAAAGGAGAGGTGCTTCATCTTGCAAAATTTGATCCTAAAGTTGACGAAAAACTAACATGAAGCCATCGTAGCCTTGGAACATTGGTGGTACATGTGCACTAAATTGGTTATTCTAAAGATCTTACCATGGCCTTAAGGCACTATCTTATGGCTTATGTATCTTTGTTTTTTTTATCTCACTGAGGTGGTAGACAAGCACACGGCCCACCTGATGAAAAGTGGTTAACGTGTCCTATAGACGACGTGTTCTATGTGCTACCCCCAGGCAGTCACACTCGTGCTGCTGAGTAAACACAGAGAGTTTCTGTGCCGTTTTGTAAAAAGCTGAAAGCAATAAAATATATATTATCTGATGAATACATATTTGGCGTATATATTTTAACAGAAATGTTACTTTAATATAAAAGCATGCAATGAATATATTTCAGATGAAAGGTGGAAGTTAAAAATGAAATCGTTTGATCTCTTCTTCAGTGACTGTACTATTTCAGCTGAGATACTTTTTTACGAAACACATTTTTTATGATAGGTTTTATGATCGACTGCCAACAATAACCTTGTATAATACTATCCCTGTTTTTTGTATTATCTGCAGTATATCAACGTTATTGGAAACTAAACGACTTTTAATTTACATTTATCGACATAAACTAAGACAGATGTTCTGTAAAATTATTTATTTGTCGAAGTAAATAGTTCAATTTTATGTTACATCTGTGTTCGTTTCTTTCGAAAAGAATAGTTTTCTTTTAGATTGATTGGTAATTTTACGATAGTGTGCTATATTGAGAATGAAATATTCACAAAAACGAAATAGTATAGATTCTACTCATAACAAAGTGATTGTTGTATGGTGCTTATTCAAGACCTAAGGAACTGGGTAATAAATACGTAGATGGATGAAAATGTGGGTATTTAGGGTGCCTCCGCTTCCTATTTCGAGAATTTCTAATAAATAGAGCAAAATTCTTAGAACGTCAGAATTCACAGGTTCGCAGGACATTTATAACCAGGTTTGTAAGGCAAAGTTTGTGGAAAAAAAAACCTGACAGCAAAACTCACAGTAATTCTTTTACTATCGCCAATAATTACAATAGCTATGTTTATTGTCCTAGACGTACATTCATTCACTAATTTCTTCTTGTGGTCTGAACTTTTATCTCCTTTAGTTAAATTAACTTTTATAATATGGTGTTGTATTTACTGTAATACATATACTCGTATTTAGTTACTTACAAAGTCTTATTTGTAAATAGGGCGGTATCAATATGATATACAAAAGTATTTATTCCAAACATTAACGAAATTAGCTCTCCATATGTTTTATAGACTGTTATCATATCATCAAACATTAAAATATAGAGTGCCAAGTATATAATGCTTTGTGATATAGATTATTTTTATTGTTATATGGAATATTTAATGCATCAATCAATGAATACAACACCATGTTGCTAAGCTAGGGTGCAGTCTAAAGTGCCGTTGTTGAGGCAGTATGGGACTGAACGTTGGGTAGTCCAGAAAAATCGTGAAAGCGCTAGAGCCTCGTCTGTTGTTTAGCCACTTTCCATCATGTGAGCCGTTTGCTTGTTTGCTATCGAAGTGGTATAACAAAATACTGACTTGTAGCACAGTATTACTATCTATAAACCTACCAGTAGTGAGACTTCTTTATGCACAGAAAACTCTGACTCTAAGTCAAGGGGCATGGTTGTCACAACAAAAGGTACTTTAATTATGGAGTGCCTATGATCACCTTCCTACTCCATCATCAGTACAGTTCCATGGTACTATATTAATGCATTGCCATCCAAATGAACAGTGTTTGCAAAATTTCATTAAAATTAGTTGACGTTATCTGCTTCAAAATCGAGTTGCAGGATTTGACCCGAACAAAAGTAGTTACAAACATGAAATACATTGCATTGCAATTTAATAAAGTAATAAAATTGAAGCGTCGGTAGCTTAGAGGTTATAATATTCTTAAAAAAAAAAGCTTATAAAAGAAACGAGTCCAAAAAATTTAAATATTTCCTCGCTTTAGAAGTCGGCAATACGGGGTGTATTGCCGACTTCTAAAGCGAGGGTCAGACTAGAGGCCCTAACTCCTTTTATACACCAGTAAACTTGAATGAAAAAAACACTTGTTTTGATGATGCAATGAGTGTCGTCATCTCCTAGCGTTAATACCAGTCGCATCCGAAGCTTCAAGCTTGGAGTCTGGGGTCTGCTTTACCAGTTTAACTGCGGATGTGGCTGAACTTCGATATTTTCCGTGAAGAGACTGCTATCGGACCTCTACAACCCAAAGGCGATATCGAAGCATTGCAGTTTGACCAGTTATTGGACTTTTGAGGAATCCAACTACGTGTAACGACTGCCATAGATGTTCGTATGGCAACCGAAACCAACTTCTTAACTTGCTTTCCGAGGCACGACCAGACAATGCAAATAGTATACCCATATTCATGCATGCAAATATTTGCATTGAGCGGGGATCGAACCCGCGCCTCCTACGTAGCGGCCTCGTTCACTACCGCTACGCCATGGAGGCTGCCTGTTAGTATAACGAGTGTAAACTTACGTTTATCTTTTTGTATCGATATTTTCTTTCTCTCTTCTTCCTTCCTAGCTTTACAAAACAGAAATATATTTAACTAGTTAATAAGATCATATTTTGGCCAGACAACTCTTCCGTAATATCATTTCACGTTATGAGCCACGAAATCGCAGATACTATCTAATTATGATGTCATATAACTAAATAGGTTTAGCCTTGGTTAATCCAGTGTGTGCTTGACGTTTAATCTTATAACTTCGGTGATGTTCATTAACATTTTATATAGTTTCCTGAAATATGCATTTAAAACTTGTGCATGTTTATTTTTACCCAGCAACTTAGTAGAAAAAAGGATCGTTCTTACGCTAAATGTACACATACACGTACCTAGTCAAAGTAGAAAATATTAAAAGGAACGGAAGTTTTTAATTGAAAATATTTTAATTATGGTTAAGTTTTTTTTTAAAGAAGCTTCCTAGAATCTATTAGAAAGCGTGGTCATTAAAAATAACTAGCAAGATTTGTATAAAGGATTTGAATACGAGTTAATTTAATAAAAACTCTTTACTCGCTTTGGTATAGAAAATAACTTTTCAAGGATGGCATGCGAAAAGGTCTCAGGCAGTCTCACCATCGTCTGTAGGTCATAGAGTGGTACTTGCTTGGACGTGTAAATAGATAGAAGTAGGTTCCTATAGGGAGAAAATGGCTGAATGCTCCATGCAAGTCCGAACACACGGTATGTAATAATGACCCTCTTTCCTGAGACTTTGCCTTCAGCTTACTATCAGGCCAGGTGAAGTCAAATTGAAGTGTCCTATATAAAAAAGAAAAAACTTTAAAAGACAAAAGTTGAGATCTATATAATATTAAGAAATAAAACATGTGTTTGTTTTATGATACACAGATGTTAAACTATGATATGAATAAATATAGATATTCTAGAAATAATATTAGTAAATTATTTATGAAGTCATGAATCAGATTGTTTGGGTTTGTGTGATTTAAAACTATGTTTGTGTCGTTAATTTTATAGTGGCAACAAAAACGCTATAAATATGGCAATAAAATGAAGAATTTCGGCGAACAATAAAGTTCATTGGCACTATAAGCAACTATTTGGATCATGTTTGGAAAACAGATATTGAATGCTTAGCTACCTGTGTTTGTTTATAGGATATAGCTATACATTTTTTAATATTGGAATTTAATGACAGCAGAAGAAGGGTATTTAAATCTCAATTATCTGAGTGCCTAGTGTCAGTCTGAGTCACATTCACCGATGATGATTAAACTGTGATATGTATGCGCAATGTTTAACAGCTTTGACGCCAGGCAGCGCTAATTAGTTCCTTGTCATATAAAATATCGTTTACTCAAATCGGCGTTCGGTTCAAACCCCGCCCAGACCGATTAAATTTTCCTTATTTTATTTGATTTGAATATTTTAGCCTGCAAAATGCTTTAAAGTTTCATTCAAATTGTTTGCGTAGAATAGACAAAAATCAATGTGATTTTTTTTTTATTTAGTAGTTTACAAGTATATTACAGAATAATACTAAATCATAAAAATTATGCTATATAATACAAATAATTAAAATGATTGAAAAATCATTCATTGGTTCCGAAGAATATTGGTAGACCCTCCACTGTCACCTCAAAGACAGATATAAAGGAGAAATTTGAATTGGTTCGTGCGAGGTCTGGTAGCTTAGTGGTTAAAGCATTGCCCCTGTAAGGTAAAGATCGCGGGTTCAAAGCCCGCCTAGAGCGATTACATTTTTCCTATTTACAAGCTTTTATTTAACTTGCAATGTATGTTTGTTCGGGTGGAATCTTACAACTCAATTTTAAGGCACTTGCCCTCAACCGATTGAGCTGAAATTTGGTATGCACGTTCAGTTCGGATGACAATGCAAGATTAAGAAAATAAAAGATTGTTTTTAAAAAGGTTTTTTTACCTTAATTTTATTTATTTAATCGTTTACTCGTCATCGGTGAATGTGAGAAAAACTTCGCACTAGGTACTTTGTACCTATATAATGCGCTATTAAACCATTATTATACTGCCCAATGCTATTTAATTAATAGTACATAGTATATCGATATAAAAAACTACTATCTCGGAAACCGACCTAACTATTTAGGTGATTTATATGTAGATAAGGTTTTGCTTTTTAAGGAGAAGTAGGATTTAAAGGGGAAAAGTTAACTCACTTTAACATAAATGAATTAGAACGATGTTATATTTACTGGAATATAACTTGACCCCAAGTACGTCACAAAATGTGAGGCTATGGCGGCAAAGGAACTCAAATTAACTAGTCATAAATATATAACTAATCCGCGCTTGCCAGAGGCGGTAACTTTTTTTGTAGTACGTGAACGAAGTTCGAATTTAAAAATATTACAATGCGCTTATAGATCTAAGAGGTAATTAAAAATTGAATGAATAGATTATAAAGTCAATAAATATGCTTGTTAATCGAAAAGCAACCCACCAGTACCTATACAATTTATTACCTACCAATAAATTTAAGAAAATAATCTGAGCAACGAGAACCTTCATGATTCTGTTTGAGCTCAGTAATATAAAAAATAAAGTTTTCATCGATATAAAGTAAATAGAATTTGTTGAACAATAAGAAACCAATTTGATTACACAAATAGCTATTGTAATATCTCTGAATCATTTAATTCAGTTTTATTATATTTAATACTAATTTTCTTATTCATCAGACATTTTGTATTATGAATTGGGTCTCTACTTTATTATGGAAATATGTTTCTTGTGAATCATTTAATATTGAATTGTAAAGATTTTTTCCTTTGTAAATTCAGTGACATTTATTTTACAATGGAGTTACCTTATCTTATAAAGAAAAGTAATTTTGCTAAGCGCAAAACTTGAGAAGGTGAATGAACAAGAGAGAGAGAGAGAGAGAGAGAGAGAGAGGCCGCAACCCATGGAATCATATTCACAGGATAGAATAGCCTATGTGATATTCCAGACTATTATCTATCCCTGTACCAAATGGCAGCCAGATCCGTTTAGTCATCGGAGTGTGATTGAGTAATAAAAATCCAAACAAACAAAATTCTTCACGAACTTCACATTTATAATATTAAATAGTATGAATAAGAATTAGCTAATTGAATTTTGGGTTACACAGATTGCACATCGTACACATAAATTTTGTATTATGGATCATTAATCAAAGAGTACATAAAAAAGAGTTCACAGGATTACCTAAAAATGTTTCCTGGAACTTTAACTTTCAATTTAAGTACTGTTCCGAAATGAATAAAGTGTCCATTAGACCTGACATAAAATGAGTTTAAACACTGAATCTAATAAAATTGGAGACGCAATTTTCACCTACTGCTTTCAAATTTATCACTCGCATAAAGGTTTCTTTGCGCTGGTTATAACTTAGGTAGGTATGGACGACACGGATCCGACAAGATAAAACGCTTATAAAAACTTTGATAAAACGATATTGGTATCTGTGCATATGTTTTATTTCCAATAAGTAGGTACTATTTATTCAACTTAACCTTCGGAAGGATAGAGAGGTCACTCATTACCCTACGGGTCCAAAAAAGCTGCAATAGCTTTTGATATGTTAATTGCCCTTGGTTCTGCATTTCTGTATTTTCATAGCTATACGTTATTAGTAGCATATAAAACTAATTTGCGGTTAGTAATGGATTTTGGTATATTAACCTTTCTTCATTAATCTTTCTTTTTTATCAACGGGCTAATCGAAAAAATTGCACTTTTTGACATAAATGGCATAACTTTCGGATAACAGGCAGATTTTGAGGGAAAATATCCTTCTGAAGAGAGAGGGCATTCAAAGCGAGATGAGGTTTTTGAATATACCAACACTAGATGCTGTTGTTTGACCAACTGTTCCGCCAATTTCAAGCCAATGACTACAAAAAAATATAATGACCACGCCTGCTAACGCAAGCTAATGCACATAATATTGTGACTAAAAAATACTCAAAACACACGGAATATTCTAAATATTAATCAGAAACCTTTTGAAAACGTGCTCCCGTAAAACTACAAATTCAAGCACGGTGATCAATGCGTTCAAGGATAAAGTACAAAAAAGTTTAAATTGTCAGTGTAATATGTAATTTGCCTATGTGTCTCGATTAACGTAAAAATATTTATCTTAACTGCTTTGAATATGAAATGTATATAGATGTATCCGCATAAACTAATTAAAATGAGTTATCATACTTTGATTTACAACTATAAGACTTATTTCAATAAAAAAAAATATATTTTTATGCGCATGCTTTATATTTTAGCTTCACAAATAAGTTGTGGGGTGAAGAGTCACCCCCCTATTGTTCCGTGTATGTAAAAAAGTATATTCTTACGAAGGTTAAGTATTAGACGAAGGTTAAGTATTAGACGTATTGTAAATAATTTACAGAGTAAAAATTTGTACATATTTCAATCATGTTTTAGTAAATCATAATACTATCCATCTCAGAAGCACGATACTAATTTTGAAGAGCTTGCTATTAGCGCTATTAGCTAATCCAAAACTATTTGTGATTGGGTTGTAAAGCCAACACTGTTCATGGTTGTTCATGCCAGCCCCGAATATTACTATACTCTAGATACAACATTATACAAGGTTACTGGTAACTCGATGTAGTCCTGTTAGAAGGTATTAGAGGACTCAAAATGCTACTGTTTTGAACCCCTATATGTTTAGGCTTAATTCTGGATTAATACGGAAAAAACTGAAAAATTCAAGCTACAATAAGCTCATTACTAGGACGAATGTCTAAAGCGGCACTAATAGGTTCGTATCAAATTTGGTTAGGCAGGGACGGGAACTTGGGTAGTGAAGGTTAGTGTTAATGTACATCAACAAAAGGGGCCCCCTTCTAAACCTACACTTGGGTCGCAAGTCCCAGGCACTGTCCGAGTTCCCAACTCAGCAACGCGATGGACCCGGCACCCGCACGGAGAATCCATGGATTGCTAAGAATATCGTCTCTCTCTCATTCCGAAAGCTATTGATTTTCTGCCATTCATATAGGGGTCAAAATTGTACCATTTTGGGTCCTCTAATACCCTCTGACAGGAATACGTCAAATTACCAGTAACCCTGTAGAATAGTTATAAAGGTTGTCATGCCAAAGTGTGTCCAACGTTTATGCGAGACCTTTGACTGCACATTTTTGATTGTACACTAAAAGTCGTGTCGTAGTCGTGTCTTTACAAACCAATCTAAATACAACGGTCTCCGATTTCTGTCGCCACTTGGCGAAGGTACAAGTAAATGCAGGTTAACCCTTCTTTTATTGGTGTCAAATAAATCTTGGCTTGGTTTATTGCGTGAAATAAAATAGCGACCCAAACAATAATGAAGAGAATTTGCTTTAACAATACTGTATAAATGAGATTGTTTAACGAACTGTTTTAAATAGAATTTGTATCGGAAAAGTAGGAAAATATAGGTAGGTACCTTGTTAGTGAAGGCATTGAGTCAACGACAAAAGTAGCTTAAATTCTAATTCAATGATCCCCATAGATGTTAAGTCAATCATGAAATAATAAACAAATCGCGAAATATATAATATTAACATTGTCCTCGGGGAAGTCTTAAACAACTTTTACATTAACTGTAGTCACCATGCATTTCAGTGTTAAATTATTTATAAATATTTTGTGTTAATCAACTTTTGTCGTTGACTGTCCTTATATTATGAATATTATGAGCCATCTAAATACCCTCTGCTATATCTTAGGTGACAAATTAAAGAAGCGAGTCGATTGACTTTTATAGTCACCTCTAAAATTTACATTTCACTACATTTTTTTTTACAAAAAACACTTTACACAAACCGAGAATCGAACGCATTAAACCACAATCGCACCCAAACATGAATGAAAACTTATACTCAAATATAAAATTTACACATAATCTGCGCTTTGGAGTAAACAATCTCAGTTACGCCGACGACATGGTGCTGCTGAGCCCCTCAGTCAGTGCCCTAAATAAATTGATAGCTATCTGTGAAAACTATGCCAAAAGTCACAGTTTAACATATAATGTGAATAAATCAGAGGTTGTTATTTTTAAGCATGGCAAGGGGCCCGATAATGTACCCTCTATAACGTTAAACGGCTGTGAGTTAAACATTGTCTCGAAATTTAAATATTTAGGCCACATAATAACGGACTCAATGAAGGATGATGAGGACATGGAAAGGCAACGAAGATCTATAGCCGCAAAAAGCAATATGCTTGGTCGACGATTTTCAAGTTGCTCAAAAGAGGTAAAAATTACCCTGTTCAGGGCTTACTGCCAGCCCATGTACACCTGTCAGCTTTGGCGGCACTACACACAACGAGCGTATAATGCGCTGAGAGTACAATATAATAACGCCTTTCGCTGCATGCTGCGGCTGCCGTGGAGGTGCAGTGCGTCTGGCATGTTTGCCATGAACAGGGTGGATGACTTCTATGCTGTCATGCGAAAACGACACGCCTCTTTCATGTCCACTATCAGGGATACAACAAATGTTATAGTAGAGGCCGTATATCGGGCTTGTTGGACTCACATAATATGCGGCCTCTGACGTTGTAATCCCACTATGAAACAAGTAAATAAATAAATAAATTCTTAATTTTTAATTTAATTAAATTTTTGATTACTTTATGATTAATTGATTAATTTGATTTCAATTTTATTTTTTTGATCTGTAATTCGTTATTATTTATTTATTTATTTGTGATTTTTATTTTATTTTTATTTTTAATTTATGGTTGTTTAATTTTAATATGTTTTTATGATTTAATTTTAATTACATGTAATACATTGCTATGGGTTAATTACCTGAAATAAATATATTCATTCATTCATTCATTCATTCATAAAACGAGGCAATTCTGTTTTACCTCATGAATATATTACACGGAAAAGAAATGTCTATTTAAAAAGATATTAAGTAACTTTGAAACCGTAAAAGTTATGTACCAAAATAAGCTTTAAAGAATGACAGATTGGTATCATTTAAACACAAAATTGACCGCCCGCTTAGAGATTCCTAGACATATTTTACATTTTCATTTCTTATGAAAATATAAAACGCTTTAAAAATAATATAGGAATGGAAGGGGGGGACCAAAATAACCTGTTCAAATTTACAGTTTATAGTTTACGACACTACTCGCTATTGACACGATAGATGTAAGTGAATTAAATTTTGAAGCATTTACTATTTTATTATTTTAATTATTTGGGCGGAGTCATCGAAAAACAATGTTCAAAAATGATTGCAACATAATTTATTGTTTCCAATAGTTCGTATGAATGTCGGTAGATGGCTCCCACCGTCGCTCTAAGACGGTAGTATAGGAGCATTCCCCCTGTAAGGGAAAGATCGCGGGTTCGAGTCCCGCCTGAGCGATTCTATTTTTCCAATCTTAATCGATTTAAACGATAGATGTAATTATTTAGCAATATGGCACAAGGACTAGAAGTCTTTTTTCTGCTTGGTAGCCTCTATTTGCTTCTGATTGTCTTCACTTCATTTCAAATTATTTATTTCTTTATTATCACGCCAGATATTCATTGATAATAATTCTACATGCTTAATTTTTATATTAAGACCATTTTATTCATTTACACAGTAATTCATTATGCTCACCGTTCCTTATAATTTTTAATATGAAATCTTCGATAGTCGCAACTATACCTGAACCCTTTAAGATGTTTTGAAAGAGCATTTCCGATATCTAAAATGGATCTAGATTGGTTTGGTGTTACAATATATTCACGTCTGTAATACCTCCGAAAGGTATGCAGAGGTGTATAAATACCCACCAACTATTATTTTTAGTCCCACGGCAAACTTTGTGAGGGTACTTTGCCATAGGCTATATGTTCACTGTCGAATGGTGAACAGCCCTATCATTTATCCCCGTGAGAAAAGTAGAGGTGGCCCTTTTCTACTCCACCGGGAACGAACACGATTGGTCTGGTTTATGCAAATATTCACCAAATAATGCAATAGCATACTTTGGTGAATACTTGCTCTTCTTAAGTCTTCAGGCTTTCACGGCCGGCGTTGCATGTAGAATATACTGCCTTCGGGCTGTTTGGCCGTGGTCGATGTGAAACTTGCGTTCCAGACGTTTCGTCGATCACTGCGGTCGACATCTTCAGTGGCGCAGGGCCGGGCGACGACAACTTCGGAGACCTTGCCTCGCCGGCGGCTGACTTGCGACTAATGCCGAACCTTGAATCACGGCTGTATTTATAGGCACGGTCGGAGCGGGGAATCGACTCATTCGATTCTGATTGGTCGAGCGCTATTCTGAGTGCTCTTCTTGATTTTGGAATTTTATAAAATAGGTTTAATTACTTGAATAGCAACAGATAAACATTCAAAATGGTCGCATGAATACATAAATCGACGCTGTTAGAAAGCCTCTCAAATAGCTGATGGAATAAATTTCGCGGGTGTACATTGTACGTTACATACATAAACTGTAAAATTTTATGATAATTGCTGTGTATCTGTTTGTACATTTCGTGATTATTGCTGCGCATTTGTCTGTTAGCATGTAATGATCACAAACCGGGAGCCACTCGCAGTTTACAGCTGTGAATTTACAATTTACGAGACTAGTGAGTAATTATATAAATGATAATCCTTTCATTTCATTTTACCTGGGAAAAAGAGAATTTTTTTAGGCTCACTATGATCGTCTTGAGAAGTAAGATGGCACATTATATTTAGGTACGTGTGATTCTGTGGTCCTGCATTCGAATACAGGATTGTCCAGTTGGATACTTTTCAAAAGCTGTATTATATTTCTATGAAGATAAAGATAAAGAAAATAATTTTCAAGATCGATAAGAAATAACTTTATGTTTCAAATTTAGAACTCCATTTTTATTTTACGGTTGGAAGTAGTACAATATGGCATATTCAGGTGTATTTTTAACGATGTTATTACAAACTAGTTTAACAGGACCGAGTAAGTGTTCGAAAGTTCCTGTCTCATAGGCAAGGAATTGACTAAAATTCCTCGTTCTATACCAATATATTTCTGTGATTAGTATCGTAGTAAGTGAGAACATGCGGTCTCCTTCTTCACAATAAATATTAAAATGGTCTTTGCCTATCCCAACGGGAAAGAGACGTGTTTGAACATTGTCATATTCCTTTTCTTTTGTTGTTAATTCTTCAATGTTACTTCCGAAATACTTCCGTGAGTTCTTTTATTAAATTCAGTGCCAGCAGGTTAAGTAAACGCACTACTTTAAGACTATCAGACTAAAAACTACCATCTGTTCTTTGACCCTGAACTGTAAACATCGCCAATAAAATGTACCATACGCAGAATACAGTTGTTGTAATACTCGTATATCACAGTTGTAAATCCATCACATACCTGATTGACATATTGCTGGAATAAATAAACGCCAGTAGAAACTGTTTTCTACAGTGGCTATACTAAAATACAGAAATAGAATGTTGAATATTGAAAATTTTTGGGTGAAATATTTAGGATGTACCGTCCCACGACATGGAAGCTGACACATTTGCTGATTGATAGATAAGGGTCTGGTGGGAACTTTCTTTTCTTCTCTTTCTATTTAGAAAGTGAATATTTTGATGATAAACAAGCTTAAAAATGTTTGCCTACTCTATTGTGCTACTGAAACATGATTTTATACTTAGATTGACATATATTATTGGCTGGTAGACCAAAAGAACCCTTTGAGTTTCTTGCCCAAGTCTGTAGTCTATTTGCCATAAAGCTTCAACCACACAGGTAAGTTATTATCAGTTGATAATACCGCAAGCGTTAATTTTTTTGGATGTTTTGTAAATTTATAAGTTAAACAGAACAAAGTATGATGATTATCGAAGCTAAAATAGGCCAATAATGGAGTAGTAATCCCAGGCTCCAAGTCCTTTTTTTCGATTCAATTCAAATCATTTATTGAATACTAAGTGTACATAGATCTTACAAGCGCCTTTTCCAGACATCGTATTATTGAGGTCGCATAATTATTTAACCTTTCATATTTATTTAAGTAGGTATATACACTCGAAGGAAATTTAACGAAATACAATAATGTCATAATATACAAAAAGGGTTATATATATATATATCAATTGAGTGTCAAATTTGAACATAGTGAAATTAAATACAGGAATTTTTAGATGTCAAATTCAAACAAAATCCATTACTAAATGCTTTGAATGCATACAAGATTAAAGCTCACTGTAATGAAGAAGTTTGAAGAAGTTAAAAGTTTTTTTATATGTACACTCGACAAAATCGATAGTATCCCACCTTTACATACAACTTTATATGTAAAGGTGGGATACTATCGATTTTATCGACTGTACATTACTCTAGTCCACTTAAAGAATATTTATGAGCCACTAATTCAGGAATTGTCGTGGTGAAATACAAAGACAGTAAAAATTATCGTTAAAAAACTCATAATTCATGTCAGTGTTCATAAAAACCCAGCCTTAAAGTCAGTAAAAACTGACCATAATTTTGACTCATTCAAAGCCAAGCTCTGGATTTTTTTAAGAAAGAAATATAATGTCATATTTTACAGCAAAAAATGCGCGAAAAATCTCCCTGAAGCGTTGACGAAGAAATTATGAAACAATAAGTTGGACGTTGAATAACTCACGACAACCCTCTACAACCTGAAATGCTCCTTAAGTTTTGACAATACAGTTCAATTTTAAACGACATGGTTGTTTTTTGAATGTATAATTCGAAACATATTTTAAGAAAATCGCAGGCAATGCTTGTAACAATTAATTTTTTGAAGCTGTTTCGTAAATGGTCCAGTGGAGTAAGTGCTACGAGGGTCTTAGGGAAGGGTTATGGCTATCAAGTGATTAAAATTATTAGGTTAACCTATTTTACGACGAAGAAATATTTAAATTGAAATTCTTGTGATTAACCCAGTGGGCCTAACCAAGTTTATCGTAATAAAAGCGTTGGAGAGAATTGTACTATTATAGCAGCTCTTTGGATAATACTAAAAGAAAATATAATAGACAAGAAAACCACGGTAACCACTTGTTTGTCTGCCATCTGAGTGGTATTAAAAAAGAAATTGTATAAAATTCAAAAGACATAAAAAGTGAAACTGGTTACAAGATACTCAAAGCGTTGCGGCAAATAAGTCGAAGCATTAGGTTTATGAAGAACAGTTTAGAGTAAAGTTAAGATGTGAAGGTTACAGCGCTGCCGAACTGGGAGCCAGTTCAGTCTTTTGCGAAATTCGGTGACATGGTCGAGAGAGCTCACTGTAGAGTTTTGTGCTGTCAGTGGACAGACCAAAGGCTATTTCTGCTTTGTCTTCTACGCTGTCGGCACATAAACTCTCTATGTTTACAGGGTCGGCAGCGCGATTGTGACTCCCCTGGTGTTGCACACGTCCATAGGCCACGGTAACCACTTTCCATCAGGTGGGCTCGTATCTGCAAAAAAAAGCTGATTCCCAAATTCGGCAACCGTTCAAGTTTGCTCAGTAGTTCCTCCGATGGATCGAAAGAGCAGAGACATCACTATAGTTTAATTGCGAGAGCAGAAGAGATTGTGCAACTATCTATCTCAAGGTTGCCTGGAAGAAATCACTTCCTGCGATAAGGCCGCCCGTTGTCCATTAAACTGTATAGTGTATATGCTTCTACTTGTCTCAACTGCAAATCTATTGATGTACAATAAATAATTATCTATTCATCTATATATTTAAAATATCTGTGTATTTAAATCTGAAAATTACGATTTTCATCACGCCTACACAGATGTCATATACATTTAACGTTCAAAATATATGTATTTATACCGGGCGATTATGAAGTTGTTTTGGAATCAAAAATTTTGGACAGTTGCGATAGCGAAACCGCCTTGGAGTATTATTTTCAAACCTATTTTTTTTTAAATAAAAATACATACATAATTCCGAATGACGGCTCCATAAATATTTCATGTACAAAACGATTTTAAAATCACTGTGTATAAAAATTAAAGACCAGATTGAAATCTGTAAAATATTAACATAATACTTACAATGCAAAAGTTTAAAATTCATGAGCCTCGATAATACTTACGAACATGAATACTGTGTGAACATTAAAATTGCGTTACTTAGCGTCTAAATTACCCTAGATTACCAGGGATTTTTCAGTTCCGTTGAGTTTGTACTGATGTTTTTTACTTCGTCAATTTTAAACGCCTGAGGTTTTTACATAAAAATTGTATTTACCGACCTCAAAATATTAGCAATAAGAACTTATTAATATTTTTTTTAAACTGGTGATTACTAACGAACATTTCAAATACATCACAAACAAATGCGTAATTATAATACATTAGGGTAGATTTTAGAATGAACTTTTGCAGTGGGTAGAAGACGGAATAATTATTTTCATTTTAGCTCGTGGGTAGTTTCCTGGGTATAGAACGGAAACACCTACTCGAGATGACAGAACCAGATATTTCGATCTAATGATTTCGAGGAAAATGGGACATTATATTTTGGTATCTTTATGACGTAAACGGTTGAAGATAGTATTGAATCTCAAGCTGAGGAAATGTTTGTATTTCTTAACTATATTTATTTTTATTTTTTTTGGCAATCAAACAGAAAACAATCGTGTTTGCAAATTATATAACCTGCAGTGTTATCCATATAGTATGTTTCGATGTAATAATCTAAGTACGACTTTAAAACCAGCCAAAGTGATATTTAAAAATCTATATTTCATTCTGTTTCCGAGACAACTGTAGAAGCAGCACTACTGTGAGCCCAGAAATTAAATTAAAATTGCACTTCCTTTTCTACAATTAATTTTAATCCCGTTTATTAAACTTAAAACTCGTTGGCCGTATACGAAGTGAAGTCATTATTGAAGTGCTAAAAGTACGTTTTTACTTCCTATTGACGGTGACATATTACTCACTTGCTAATAAGTTACTAATATTGAAGTGTTGATATTTATTTTCTATTTAGCACCATAATATTTGTCCAATATTTCTAAGGTACGATTATTATACAACAGTTTATAAGATGTTTTTGTGAAATACTTGGTTGATATCACATGAACATTTCACCTGACCTCCCTAGACAAGTAGCATTTTGCTAGCGTATTATATAATGCACTGGTCAACGAATTACCACTTGTCTAGGGAGGCTGAGCTACTGATAAGGTGAACTTACACCTCACAATGTTTCTTCACATCACAACCATGGCAAGAAAATCATTCTAGGTGAGTAACTAGTTCTCCGTGGTCATTTGCCGTGCATGAATTCCAAGGTGTACACATGACATACAGTTGGGAGATAAAGCGTAGTTCAAAAAATACCGAGGTAAAATGAGGACACTGCAATTTCTATTTCGTTCGTTCACCTGGGTAAATAAAGTGGAATTTATGAATAAAAACTGCAAAATTTTGTACCGTGGTAAGCGACCATTAAAAAGATCATTTTGTAACCAAGACTCGGAGCAATTAGGTTTCTTTTTTTTACGTGCGGGATATTCCCACGGAGACCCCCCCTTCGAAGCCGAGGGAGAGGTTATGTCGGACTCGAAC
Organism: Eilema caniola; assembly: GCA_949126895.1. Taxonomy (NCBI): domain Eukaryota; kingdom Metazoa; phylum Arthropoda; class Insecta; order Lepidoptera; family Erebidae; genus Eilema; species Eilema caniola. The sequence goes on from OX421476.1 coordinate 4,897,269, forward strand.
CGACTAAACCTCACGCCGTCTTTGCGTCGATTTGCTAGGCCGAAGGTGAGGTTGTCTCGCGACATATCCCTCGGACCCCGGCTGACCCAGGGCCATTCCGCTCGGATTGGCCCTCCTCGGGAGGGGTACCGTGCGGTCCCCGACTCGCCCGGTATGGGGGGGGGGGGGGGCGCATAATCTTACGATGCGCGCCGCCGCCGTGGAGAGCAATTAGGTATTTTCCTGTAGTTAAAATATATTGTTTAGCTGAACTTATTAAATTAAGAATGATAAAAGAGTGATAACAGTTGCATTTGTTCTTATTTTATCGTTTATTTTTAATCATCCACCCAACCTTTAATAGTAAATGATTTGACTATTAAATATTATGACGTCTCTAATAATTTTTTCATACTATTTTCTTTATTATTTACCTTTTTGAAGTCTAGTTAAAAGTAACTTATTTGACTAGCCAGTCAAATACCCAATTCATTAGCATAGTGGTCACAATTAAAGAACTCATTTTTTCTTTTTCACAATTATACTAAAAAGGCAAATAGTCTATTTCGCATTGTAATTTTTAAAGCAATTTATATAAAAATCCTTCTATACATTGTTTACAGAAACACGTGTGTTCTTAAAAGATGCTACATCTAAGCATCTTTTAAGAACACACGTGTTCACACTTATATAATATGGCTGTTGATCATATTTAAGCTTGGCTACTGAGGGAGTCTTTGTGAGTAACAAATGTGTATAATTTTTGTAACGGGATTTCAAAGAACGGTCGTTGAATGATCTCGGATATTGTTGGAATGGTATGTAAATTATTCCCTTGTACTCCTAAATAAACTCAAGGTTTTCTATGTTTAAATCCTCTTATGGGGAGACATTCATATTGAAGGTACAAGTTCATCGCCAACCGTATACAGTAGTAGCAGATGAAATATTGTTGCGACAGTGATTTTTATAATTATATTTTTATTAAATAAGAGCCGAGGTCAAGTCGTTAGGTGTGGAAGTTATTTCATAGTAATATACCGACTGATATTATAATCGTTCCGGAGTTGTTTCGGTCAAAGTTTCGATTACAAAATCATCTGGAAGTATCCATTAGTGGAGTTTTTTTATAACTTCCGTTATATTATGGATTTAGTAAAAAATTCAGACTGTTTTGTTAATGAAACTGTGCCCAAAATCTTTCATTCTGAAACTATTATAAAATCAGTCGGTATAGAAATCAGCTGTTACAACGACACGTTGTCAGCTGTAGTCATGATACATGCATATTGTTCTGAACAAAACCATTTAGAAACAAAGTTATCTAGTGTACATAGAAGTCATTTATAAACTCATTCAAAACTACCGAGTGACATAGTACTGTTAATATACTACGTGAAAATCGGTACCGTTCTCCTACTTTAAATCAGTAATATTTTATTCAAGGTTTTAGTCTCGACTTTTAACAAAATATATGAATGCTATACTTATACTGAGACTGTCCTCCTGTATCGTCACGTTACACATTAGCCATTGTGACCTCTGGACTCTAAAGTGCTATAAAGCTCAAAGGCGACCATCTTGGGGAGACATAATGCTTTTAATAACATATTTTGCGCTTCAAAATCCATTCATAAATGTACGTTTATTATGCCTTGGTAGGTAATATTATCTGTTTAATGTTTTTTTATTATTGAGGAAGATTTCTATAGAATGTAATTGGGTTTGACCTTATGACCTTCTACTAAATATTTTATAAAAAGATTTACACTACCAGATGGTTTTAGTAGATACATAATGTATTACAGATTTTTTTGTAAAACATTTTTGGATGTCTGTCAAATATAAGCTCCATTGGGGATTTCGACGCAAAACTAATTGTAGATGGCAGCAGAGGCGAAATGACCAGACAACAGCAACAAACTCATAGTTGTCAGATTTGAAGAGACTTGGTATTTTTTGTGATCTGGACTTGCTTTACTATGTATTCAACTTGGAATATGCAACAACTCAAAGCCGAATTGCGGATAAAAGGTGACTTTAACTGAAAGTTAATCTTTAAATTTTACTGTCTTTTCAAAAGATATCGTATTATTCAACTCTTAATGCAATAAAAAACACTGTCTATCCTAAAACTATATTCTGTATCTATCCAACTATTATGGGTTGGAATTGTTCTTTTTTTAAGTATCTACGTTGCTGTAACTGTCCTGAAAAAAAGCGACTTTATACGTATATGACACCTTGAAGTGATTAAAAACAATTGAATTGGATAAGACAAATCGTAAATACTACCTGTGTAGGCAAATTCTCCAATATAATCGCTTTCCTTGAAGTGGTTCCGACATAACCTTCGCTTCTATAGTCTCCCACTGTTTTTTAGCTTAGCATTTTGAGGAAATAAATACACTTCACTAAAATTACATCCTGGTACTGAACAAAGCGGCATGATAGAGTATATTCATAAAAAATTTACAGACAAATAATGAAATCTACTGAAGTGATTCAGAGTTGGGGGTCTGTTTAAAATTTATTTTTGGTTTTCATGTTTACATTTTAATAAATATTCTGTTATATATTAATGCTTTAATATCGAAAAGAGGTTTTGTTATTTCAAGTAAGTAAGACCTTTTTGATTTGGGAGGTGTCATTTGTGAAGAAATATACGGAGGTCGGTTGCGATGGGATTGTTATGGACTTATGGAGTGACGGAAGATGTCTTAAGAAAAATTCTAGGAAAATTATATGAAAAAATATTCTTGTCGATATAAATAGCTTAAAATTGAAATCTTTTCGTGTGATTGAGGATGTTCTATAGAAATTCTACCGTTGGACCGTTTAATTCACATTGAAAACCAAGATATTTCGATAGTAAAATTTACGCATTGCTTTGTGAGGAACTCGTGTTGCTTAGAATAATCGGTTGGCCGGACGCGATAAAGGGAAGTGTAATATATATAATATATAATAAACTAAGGTCGTAGTTCCTAGTAATGTGTTGATTAGAATAGATTTTAGTGAAAGAATATTTCTTCTCTTTGTTTTAATATTAAATTATATTGAATTAGTTTCAAGACATTTTAAAGATTGATTGATGTAAAGATGATGTGATTATTCTTAGTGAATTACCGATATAAGTGATTGTTTCTTCCCCCTTTTAAACAAGAATTAGATTATCCCGAGTAGAAATTATACTTACTATTTACTAATAAAATAGGTGATTTTAGAAGTGTTGGAATTTAATGGGAGGCTTTTGCCTCCTCCTGTTTCTGTTCCTCAGCGATATGATCATTCGATCGATGAGCCTACTGCTGTCCACTGCTGGACGTGGGATTCTCTCAATGTGCGCCACGTCGAATTAAGGAAATAATAAAAGGAAATGAAACTAGTTCGTATGCAACAAGATGAGGATTCAGTTATAGGAAAATTTATGTATTCGGAAATAACCAGGTATGACTAGTTATATCAGTTTTCTCGAGGCCGTGATTCTCCTTGAAAGGTAAACTTCTATGGATTTAAATGAATTGGTATGGTATAGTAACACGGGCTGGTATCCGCAACTCCACGTCATGGCGCGGTTTTTGCGTGAGGGTGGGCATTTCACTCGATCCACCCCAACTCATTGAAGAACGCCAGCAGGCTCTTCACACTGCTGGTGATCTCCCGGAGCGTACCTGTATTATTGAAGTACTTAGCCCTGTATGTGGCGGTTGCAGGACAGTGTAGGGGAGCAAACAAGGGCAGGCTCTGCAGAGAGGGCTGTCGGTGATTCCTAAAATAAAAAGGTGTTTATTAAAGGAGCCGTGCCCCGTGATGGCAGCTGTAGCCATGCGTAGTTGTTGTTTTGACAGTTGTCGAAGACGCCGGGTCAGTCTATGTTCAAGCACATCGATTGCTTCCCTGGCCTGCCTGCATCCTTCCAGGTTTGTCCAGTATCTGTTGTGTTGGTCTATCGTTCGTTTGTTTACGATGGTTCGTAGGTATGCAAAGGGGATCGGTATTATGGGCTCAGGTCCCATTGCGACCATGTCAGATCCTCTCCTAGCAAGCTCGTCCGCTGCGTCATTGCTGCGCGAGCCGCTGTGGCCCTTAATCCATTGCAGGATTATGTTGTTGGTGTTGCCTATTTGGTTTAATTTAAGATGGCACTCCAGTATTAGTCCCGAGTTTATAGTGTGGCTGTTTAAGGCTTGCAGCACGGCCATGCTGTCCGACAATATACGTATAGAGTGGCCTTCCACTCTCCTGGCCATTACTGATGAAGCCACCAGGGTTATCCCCATGCATTCTGCTTGGAATACTGTGTTGTGGGTCCCTAGCGGTTTTGAGATGGTGATGTTGAGGTCTTCTGAGAAGACGCCGGCTACCGTGCCTTTATCCGTTTTTGATCCATCTGTGAAGATACGCATTTCTGCTGGGCATAGTGCCTCGCAGCGGTGATCTTCATGGAGCTGGATTTTGTATTTCTTATCAAATATGTGCTGTTTCGGTACACGATCATTTATTGCGCCTATGATAGGCAGCTCAGCTGTGAGATCTGTGAGCAGTGATGTATGTCGTGTATTCCTGTCGCTCCATAGGTTTAGTGCCTTTAGGCGTATAGCCGCAGCTGTTGCTTCTTGGCGGATAAACAGATCCAATGGTGGGAGTCCGAGCATGACTTCCATTGCCGCCGTGGGGGCGGTCTTCATGCATCCCGTGGTTGCCCTACCGGCTAATCTTTGGGTCCGTTGTAGTTTAGTTGATATCGTACTGTTTTCGGTCCTTGGCCACCAGACAATAGCGCCATACGCTATCATGGGGCGGATCACTGTTTCGTAAAGCCATAGAATGATTTTTGGTGTAAGGCCCCACTTTTTGCCGATCATCCTTCTGCACTGCCAGAAGGTGATTCCGGCCTTTTCTAACTTGCTGTCTAGATGGCTACTCCATGTTAATTTACTATCTAGAATGAGGCCGAGGTATTTGACCTCTTTTGACAGTTGGAGTTCAGTATCGAAGAGTTTGGGTAGACGGTATTCTCCCAGTACCCTTTTGTTCGTGAACATTAATAACTCTGTTTTGGTCGGGTTCACCGATAGGTCGAATTCCTCGCACCATTTTTCCACGATGCGTAGGGCTTGCTGTGTAAGGTTACAGACTGTTCCTGCTACCTTTCCAGAGATAAGGATGGTAAGGTCGTCGGCGTATCCTATTGTATAGTCTCTGTTTTTGTTCAGCCTTGTGATCAGGTCGTCTATTACTAGGTTCCACAGGAGTGGAGAGATTACTCCACCCTGTGGGCAGCCTTTGGCTATCAAGGCCGTTTGATCTTCTTTTCCAAGGCGAACCACTGTTTTGCTGAGCATGTTTGGTATCCAGTCTGTAAGTACCGATTCTGTGCCATGTTTTGACAGGGCGGCCTTAATACTAGTGAAATTGGTTTTGTCGAAGGCTCCTTCGATGTCTATGAACGTACCTAGGCAGATGCCTTGATGTTCGATCGCCTCCTCTATCCGGCTGACCACCAGATGGAGGGCTGATTCCGTGGACTTACCGGAGCGGTATGCGTGCTGGTTTGCGTGTAATGGTAACTGCTTTAGTGCTCCATCTCTCAGCTCCCTCTCGCACAGACGTTCCATGGTCTTTAGCATGAAGGAGGTCAGGCTGATCGGTCGATGTGCTTTGGGATTTGTGTAATCACCCTTTCCTGGCTTCGGGATGAAGATGACCCCTACTTCCCTCCATCGCCTCGAAACATATCTATGTGTCAGGCAGGATTTATATATGCTCTCCAGTCTACTCGTGACCGGTAGATTGCCTCATTGTAACATAGCGGGAATGATCCCGTCGGGGCCAGCTGCCTTGCAAGGGTGAAAACAACCTATGGCCCACTGGACTTTTTCCAGAGAGACCACTTTGTCTGCATACTGCCAATCTCGGGCAGTTGGTGTTATGGTTTCATCTTGCCAGTTGGGAAGTTGAGTTGAGAGGATGCATCCTGGGAAGTGGGTCTCTATTAGGATGCGTCTGGTTTCTTCTGGCGATGTTGTGAGTGTGTTGTCGGGTTTCCGAAGGGCGGTCGGTGCCATTTGTTTCATCTGTGATAGGACTTTCCTCACCCTGTTTGCCTGTTGGCAGGATTCTATGTCACCACAGAATTTTCGCCATCCTTGTTTGCTTTTGGGCGGAAGGGTTTCTGGACATGCTATGTGGTAGCTATCTATTATGGATTTGGTTAGGTGGTTTACCTGTTCCTCAATCTGTGTGGTATTCTCGAGAATCTGTGGGATGCGCAGTTCAGCGAGTTTGTTTGTCAGATGTCGCTCAAATTTAACTGTGTCCGTTTTTCTTATTTGAATTATTTAAATGAATTAATTCTGATCTAGTAGACATTTACCTGTTGATTATTTTTTGTGTTTGAGTAAACCTTGAATAATATTACTTTATTATCTACTCGATAGTGTGATACCGGATTACATACGTATTCTTTTACTAAATGATATCCCAAAATTAACCTGCAAAGTACAGTCAGAGTGTTGATCTGAAGCTGCTATTCATCTAAATTAGATCATTTACTCAATTCGGAAATTGGTTCGATTAAAGCATAGGGAATTATGTAGTAATAGGAGATGTTTAGTGACTGTTAGAGGCATTCCATGTGGTTCTTATATAGGAATAGGGAATTCGGAATGTCAGCTGTTGTTTATATAAGTCTGACATATAATCTTGTCATCGCGACGAAATTTTATTTTAAACAATGACTGGTGACATTGTCAGAACTCTTCGAACACATTTAAAATATTTCAAACGAGACAGTGGAACCAGTCATCGGGATTCGACTGTGAGCTCTATCAGAGAGAGGGACGCTAATAGTGACTTTAATAGAGAAACCTTTGTAAGTTCTTTTGATTAATTATTCTTCGCTTTTGTTGGGGTTTGCTTTACAGTATATTACACCAACCTGGCGTCTCCATGCGTTTGTACGGGCGAGACTTCGGCTCACTACACCATGCCTGTGCACTCCCTGGGATTTAATTGCCTTCTCGGTTATGAGAGACGACCATCATCGTGGCTTTCCATTAAAACCGTAATATACTGGCGACCTCCAGACAGTCTAGGACCTGTGGATTCAGGGCTGGCATGACCAGGTTCGACACAGGAAGCTATCATGCCATCCTTGTGTTCACTTCATCCCCTAACTCTCTTTGTAAATAATTATTTTGCTTTAAATTCTAAATTATATATATAGGTACTTTTAGATTAGGAGTATGTATGGTTGTGTGATATTAGGTTCCCCCTCTAATATATTATCATTTAAGCTTTGTATTCGTTGGTCGTGATACTAAATTTCAGAGATCTGAATTCTGCATGCTGTGGCTCACTCATCCAATCACCCCACCGTGTGTTTTAGGGCAATCGTCACTTCATTTAGTTCTGGTTGGTCATTGAAGCAGGTGATGAGGCCTTGCGATAGTATAGTGTTAGTACCCCTGCATTGCACCTTGCGGGAAACCGGGGTTAGATTCCCCGCCGCATAGCTCGAAGGGGTGTGGACGTGTCTAACTAGTACTCGATGGAGTTGACCGAACCCTATAATTGGCAAGCCAAGTATTGGGCAAGTCACAACCACAAATACATAGTTCCTCTCCGCGACATCTTCCACTTCCGCGCGTAGGTTGAGGTGAAGGTTTGAATGCGTGATTTAGATCTGGGATTTGGATCGTGATGGGCATGGTGCAGTCGCCTGATTGTGAGGCATAAGACTGGCATGCAGTGTGAGGTCTAAGGAGGTAAGGTGGGACCTCTGGGGAGGGTAACCATATTATTTAATCTTAGCCCACATTTAGAAACTAGAGTCGCTCCGCCAACCCGGGACTCGACTAAAACTTCCTATATTCTTCTGTCCCTTTTCAAAATTATAAACACACCAACATTGAACCAATTGCAAAGATTAGCTGACACCACCTTTGACGCCTGTAATTATCTGGCTATTACGGATTAGTCAATAAAACACAACGTAGGAAATTCCACTAGACTAGATCATTGGCCAATCACTTCTTTTAGTGAAATCTGAGAATATTTTCAAAACTTTATTATCAATTCGAGCCTTTTTGCTCCAATAAGGTTCATCAAGTGTGAATCGTTTCACTACGTAGATGACAGCTAACATTGGCCCTTACGACGATGCGCCCTTTGCAGGGATAAAAGCGCAGTTGGTATCACTATTAGGTTGAGATCCAATTAGGTCGTAATCATGATGGGTTGGTAATGAATGGTATGGTTCCATAGAGATCATATCCTTTCTATGTCAAGGTTTCGTCTACCCACAATCCACAGTCCTTTAAAAGGGGTGATTAAATTATTCACTAAGGTCGTCAAGCTGAGGACCACCGCTTTAGATGTAAACATTGACACCAATACAATATTGACCTTAATTCTGTCGACTTTACGGTAGACGGTAAGCCATCTCACGGGTATTGTCATTTTAATGAGTCCTACATAAATAAAGCAATCTTTGGAATACTATTTTGAATTTGGAAAATCGATTGCATTGCCTCAACTTTCTAACTTCAGGGAGATATTGCTGTTTCCTCAACAACAACAAAGCATTGAATCTTTGCCGAGGTGAAAATACCCTCTTTAATTATTAGGAAACCGGACACTACCGAACACAATGACAAGGAGGTTTTGTTGCGACAAAAGAATTGCAAATGTATTTTTTCATTGGGCAACAGGATTCAAACACGTCAATTTTTATTGGTGACTAAACACATAACTAAACAAATGGCTTATTTAGTCACTATGTACATCTGGCAGTGACTAATATGATAAAGGTATTTCAACATTTGTTTTGTAACAGATGTCTTGATTTCTTAATTCTTGGTAAAAATTTGATAGTTCAGTGGCTAAGGTTAGTGTTTATGTTCACATCAATCTGGTTTTGGGTTCGTTTCTTGTTTGTAAAACATTAGTGACCACACATAAGTGCATACACATGAGTGCACACAATTGTGCACACATATGTATTTCAATTGCTTCAACTCAACTATTTGTAATATTCACAAGAATATTACATATTGGCACATTTGTCGAATAAATATCAATGTTTAATTGTCAGTTTTTAATATTCAACATAATATTACGTACATAGTTTATACGATTTTAAAATGAAGAAATAATTTACAGTGTGGTAGAAAGCAATACCATGAAATATAATTTATTCTTACTAAAAACTAAAAAGTATAAATAAAATTAGAAACTACAACAACTTTACAATACCATAAATCCTAGTTTGAACTAAACATGACTGAATTATTGGCCACTAAACTTCGCTCGATTACACATTCTGTTGGCCATATTGCGAGTATTTCAGTGTTCAAATACTATTAACACTGCATAAGATGCACTACCAAGTAACGTTTATTATTTAAATGGCGTCCTATGCGCATTTCATTGGCACAGTCGAATGACTATCGTATATTTACTGCCAGTTAGAATGTTTATTTACGATTGGAACATACAACACAAACTTCTAGTTAGAAAACAAATTAATGGATTTCAGCATGAAGAAAAAGCACCAGTGTTCAAATATTTACACTCTTAGAAACAAAGAAAGTAAATTTTTATAGCGGTTAAACACGTGCACATATAAAATTATAATCTGTCATCCACAATAAAAATCAATTTTGTTTCTTTCTTCCTTTTAAGGAAAATTGAAATAAAGAAAACGAAAGATAATAATAACAATATTACCCGTGATGCATATAACCAGCATGCCAAAATATCGGCGGACCTACAGCTACTCAGGCGCCGACCATGTTCGAACTCCATAAAATGGTTCGGGGTTATTCTTACTCTTCAGGCTTTTTAAATAATGTAAATAACAACTTAACCTTGTTAATATTTAACGTTATCTATTGTATCTTAATTATAGTCATTCATTTATCATCATTGCGTAAGTCCCGATTGCCCAATTATGCTATAAAGATGATGTAGAGATCATATCCCAATTATATCTAATAATTTTTAGTAACAATATCTAGTGATATTAAGGAAAATTATGTATCTTTCTTTACCTTTAATTACCTTTCTTTCTTTCAATAATTAGCTAAACATACTATTACTACAAGACTGCAACCTTTGCATACTACTTATATCTGTGATCAAAAACCTATTATATGGTACTAAATAATTATGTATCTAGCTGGGTTTTAGTCCCTAGCGGAGTCCCCCAAGGTTCGCTGCTCGGTCCCTTATTATTCAAAAAATCATCTATGTTAACGATATTGTGTATAACCTCCTGTATGACCTCGTGTAAGCTACTGTGCTAACGATATGAAAATTTATGCTACCATATCATCGACTGCTGACATGATCGCACTTCAAACTGACTTACTGAACCTTGAAACATACTGCCAAAAAAGCAAGCTTGATCTCAACCCTAAAAATGCTCAGTCATAACGTATTCCCGCAACCGATCAGTCCTGACCACAACATATACTCTTAGTGGTCATTTATTACCTAGATGCAACACTATTCGTGACCTGAGGGTTCATCACGATTCCAAAATTATTTTTGATAAGCATGTCGATACCATCGTCGCTAAAGCTTCGAAATCCCTTGGTTTCATTATGCGATTATCCAAGTGCTTCACTCAAGCTAAGACATTAAAAATTCTGTACTGTACTTTCGTTAGAAGCCACTTGGAATACGCATCTGAAATATGGAGTCCATGCTATCAGAAGTATATTGACCGCATTGAGCGCATACAGAAAAGATTTGTAAGATTTTTATGCTACCATCAGAGGGTTTCCTTACCAGTCCAGTAACTATCTCAGTCTCTGCAAAAAATATCATCTCTTACCATTGACTCATCGTCGTGAGATCTCCGATTGTATATTTTTGTTGAAAACGGTTCGAGGTGATGTAAATTGTTCTGACATTCTATCATCTTTCTACATCAATGTTCCAAGCAAATCCTTAAGATTCAATCATCCACTACGGGTGCCATTTGCAAATACTAATTACAGGAAAAAAAACTTACTTTGTGCGTGCAAGTGGGTATTTTAATAGGGTGTGCAAACGGTTTGACTTAGATCTTTTCGAAACTAGCGTGAACTCGGCAAAAAGGTGTTTGGCTAAGGATTTCTTTGATGCCTGAATTCTTTAGACTTTGTTATTTATTAACTTTTACATCTTGGATCTATGGGAAATTCCTGTGGCAATTATATTATATAATCCCTAACATAGTTATTTGATAGGTGATGGTCTTGACCAACATGTATTGAATTTTATTTTAGTTTTTTGGCATTATCTGGCAGTTTGTACAATTTGCTCCACAGTTATTTTATACCAGACAAGTTCTAGACGTGAAGACTTGTAATTGGCTGTCAGATTATCACACTGTTACTTATCACCATTGTATTTAGCTGTAAGTCTTCCATAGTCTTTAAATAAATAAATAAATAAATAAATTAATTAAATGTAAATAATTGTCATTTAAGTGATGTGCATAATCATGTCATGCAATCATGTCTTAAATCCACCAAATGTAGCAATTCAGATGGTATAAATTTCACAGCCTGTAGACAGACACAGATGAAAAACCATTCCACAGCCGACTACATCCCAGAAAATGAGACTGATATGATTGGAATTTTATGAGCGAATGAATAAAATAAAAAAACTTTGCATTACGGTGCGTTCTCGAACAGTCAAAAGATGGGTATGAGAATGACGTATGAGTGAGTTATTACATGAATAGAAATAATGGGATGAGAGGAAAATGATTAGTCTTGTGCCTAATCGGACATCTGCCGGTACGCACCGTACTAGTACTTTTCGTACAGTGTACTAGTACACCTTATTAGTACTGTTAGTACTTTAGTACACCTAATCATAAGCATACCAATTTGATTTTCCTTCATACTTTACACAGGCTTAGGACTGTCACTCTAGAAATGCGTTATGAATTTATATAAAATAAAATAATAAACTTAGTTTTGGTCAATTCAAATATCGTAAATTCACAATATTAATTTATCAAACACTCATCCTTAGTTTTTTAATAGAACAATTGCGTGAAGATATACCTAATACTTACATCTCTAAAATTAATAAAAAAAAAATGGGTGCGTGTACTTATGTACGCGCGTGAGAAGTTATACTTCTTTGACTTAATGAGCGGTTAAGCAGACGGCTTCATACTGTTAATTTTGTGTCACAGGTGCGCGCGCATCTTAAAATTTCACTCTCATCATTTTTTCATAACGCGCCTAACTTCATACTGTTAATTTTGTGTCACAGGTGCGCGCGCATCTTAAAATTTCACTCTCATCATTTTTTCATAACGCGCCTAAAGAAGTATAACTTCAAAAAATGGGTGCGTGTACTTATGTACGCGCGTGAGAAGTTATACTTCTTTGACTTAATGAGCGGTTAAGCAGACGGCTTCATACTGTTAATTTTGTGTCACAGGTGCGCGCGCATCTTAAAATTTCACTCTCATTATTTTTTCATAACGCGCCTAACTTCATACTGTTAATTTTGTGTCACAGGTGCGCGCGCATCTTAAAATTTCACTCTCATCATTTTTTCATAACGCGCCTAACTTCATACTGTTAATTTTGTGTCACAGGTGCGCGCGCATCTTAAAATTTCACTCTCATCATTTTTTCATAACGCGCCTAACTTCATACTGTTAATTTTGTGTCACAGGTGCGCGCGCATCTTAAAATTTCACTCTCATCATTTTTTCATAACGCGCCTAAAGAAGTATAACTTCAAAAGAAATTAACGTAACTAATTAAATAGATATTTTTTCTAGAATATTATCTTATTACAAAAACGATTTTCTATAGGCTGTGGTTATTCTTCACATGTAGCACTTCACTAAAGGTGCTATCGCTGTCGCATTCTATCGTATTTACTCGCTCGTACTCGCCGCGCGCCGCTCGTATCGCTATCGCACTACCATATAACAAACTAACCAATAGACGTCCGACTGTCCGAATAGTACTAAATGTCCGATTAAGAACTGTGGTTGAGTAACGTTGCTTTTAGTACAGTGCTAAGTTACGTTACCTAATAGTACATCGGACGCGTACTACCCAACACTAAAAATGATTATGAAATTTCGGCAAATAAAGATCACGTATGATATTAGGATCGTAGACGTGACTCATAATATATCTCATAAACTTATCCTTGGATACATCATGAAGAGCTTAGCAGAACACACACATTTCAAGAGCAGTGGACTTATACTAATATGCAATTTACACGTTTTGTGGTTTAAATACTGGAACGTAAATGAAAACGTTTTTCTATGTTTTCCTTTTTTTTACTACTGAGGTGGCAGTCTAGTACGCGGCCCACATATACTAATTAAAATACTACTAAAAAACTATAACGGTTTCTGAATGTCTTTCTAGTAAAAGACACAAGAGAAATGTCCGTAGCTGAGTGGTCAAAAAGTCGGCCTAATGATCGAGAGGTCTATCGTTCGAATTCTGGCCGTTATACTACTCAGGTGAACCTACTTCTTACACAAGCAATTTAGCTTAACCGGAGGGGTTAGAGGGAATATTAATAATTAGCGTTATTAATTTTCTTTAAAAAAAAACTAAAATTAGGCCTTCATAACATGGATGACGTATAACTAACGAAACTAAATTAAGAATTCAAAACACTATATCCATTACAACCCCGTGTATTCACCCAACCGAGAGGAAAGCCTGCTCCAGACCGTCATTTGAATTTGGAATAAAAACAAAATGTTGTAAACTTTATGGGTTTGACCACCGAAAACTCGTTTTATGAATCCAATCCGTGGACAGTCGTAAACAGCTCACATTCGACACGTCCCATTCTGTATGTTCTATTCGTAGCTCATGTCTATCAATCCTACTATTGTGAATCAATAAAGCGAGTACGAGCACTTTGGTTGGTTGGTCCATGTTATAAGATATTTCTGTGCCATTGTAGTATATGCTTTATCTAGTCTTATATTGAAATGTCAACATTAAAACATTTAAAACAATACTTTAATGGCGGTCTTTACGCACATAGTATAGAAATAAGTAAAAAAAAACATTAAAATAAAGGTCTTCTATGGGCAACTGTCATAAGCAGTTGAAGCATGGCAGCTGCATGCCTTTTCACTACATAGTATAAAACAAAGTCGCTTTCTATGTCCCTATATCCCTTTGTATGCTTAAATCTAATATAATGGATATTTATTGATGAAGTTAGTGTTATTTCTATTTAGGTACTAAGTAATGCATAAAGTTCTTCGTTGAGTAGGGGGTGCTGATCATCATTTATCTCTCAATTAATAGTCAGCATAAATTGTTATTCTCTTCAATATGTTTTTCTCAAATTCGCTCTCTTTATTATCTATTCAGTTACTCCTTGCCTTGCCTTGTCCTGCCTTTATTCTTTTGTTCTTGTCTGCATTCTGCTTCTGAATCTACATTCATATATTAAATCTTTCCTATCTCTTCTGTCAATATATCCATTACACAGAACGAAAAATATCATTCCATACTTTTTCACTAGTGTAATTTTTAAACTTTTACAAAAGAAATAAAACAAAAGTTGCATTGGCATAACAATCTTTTTTTTTGAATTCTAAAAAGTCTCGCTAAGATCTTATAACGGACACAGCCACTACGGCCTCTCCAGTTCAACTGTTCACCAATTTATGTTCCATTGTTGAGTTTTACTCACTATTATTATCATTTGAGGTTCAACTCCGTAAATGAAGCAATGGTTTAGAGTCACTTGTACATAGGTTTTGTAAGGTTCTGTGACTATATAGAACTACTACAATAAGAACAAATTTTAGTCGATTCTATACTGTCAGATAAAAATTCTTCATCGTTAGTTAATTCTCAATTCTTTATTGTACACACACATAAAATAGTACAGTAACAAACATAAATACATTTTGATGTACAAAGGCGAGCTTAACTCAGTAGTGAGTTATCTCATAGCAAACCTTTGGGGGATACAGGAGAAACAGCAACAAAAGGGTTAAAAAAACAAGTGTACAATTGCAGAGAACATACATAAATAATAGAATACAAAAGTACTAAGAACATACATACCATATATATTAATTGTTAAGAGACATAAAATTTTTGATAATTCTGGTAATTCGACCATTGGTGAAGAGATTTAGTTTGTGATTGATAAATGAATGTAATTTACCTGTAAAAATGTAAAATAAAAAAAAAAAGTAATCATCATAAAGTTTTTTGCTTATCAGTTAACATCCTACTATTTAGATACTAAATGCTATTGATGACCATAGGTAAAGTATTTCAATTAGAAAGTCAAAATTCAAGACGTGTCCAAGTAGCTCCGTTAGTCAGAGTATAAGTATTCACCCTGTAAGGATTTTCGGATTCAATTCCCGCCTTTGGAGTTGAACTTTTTCGATTTAAAAGTATAGGTAAATTTGAGCTTCAATGAAATTTGAAGGCAATTGAAATAATTGCCTTAAAATTACATTAAAGTTAGTTTAATTACCACATTTCTAACTCTGTTGAAATAAAGTCGATTACAAATCAATCTGTGAATGAAACATTCAACACGTACAATACACCCTTAACTGTAAAATACAATTAATTTGAATTGCGAAGTGTTTCTCACAACTCAGTTTAAATTAAATTTTAAACCTCCGGAACTATTTGCGCTAACCAACATCCGAGTGACTGAACATAATTGGAAATAATTTACCCTTAATGTTTACTTTTACCGAAAAGTGCAAACAAACATTCAACAGTTTTAACTAATATTAAAGTTTGTATATCAAAACAGTAAATAACAAAAAAACATCAATGAATATTTTTTCATAACCAACATTGCAATTCGTAGCAAAGTAAATATTTTGTTTGTTACTAAAATTTTAATATCTTGTAAAATATTCTCGGGATAATATCGACATGTAATCAAGGCATTTAAATACACTTGCATGTATTTTTGTGTATCTATTTAAAGATATGGATTTTAAATAGATATCTAAAGCTACAACAGCTAAAAAAAGCAGCCAAGTGCGAGTCGCACTTACCCATAAAGGGTTCCGTAGCAGCAAGTAACATAAAATAAAAGTTTTTGTAGATTTTTCGGTGGAAGTTTACATGGTAATGTACATCTTATATTTTTTTTAGTTTTAACATTTTATTATTTTAGAATTTACAGGGGAGGGGGGGGGGGGTTCATTTTACTACTTTGGAAGTGTTTCTCGCGCAAACTATTCAGTTTAGAAAAAAATAATATTTGAAACCTTAATAACATTTCTGAAAATATACAACGTGTCCCAAAATTCAACGATAAGCGGACCCCAAAAGGTAGACCTGCTCATGAGCACTAGAGGAAAAAAAAAACAAATTTTTTTTCGTTACAACATAAATTTAGAAATTCTTTGAAAATTTACACCTTTTTATGATATTTTGAGTTACCACGACCACAATTTCTCAAATATGCTTAAGGTTAATTTTGTATCGGATACCTAAGTAGTACTACTATTCACCACAACTCTTAAAAATACTAAAATGCCCGCAGTTTTTACACAAAAATTTATCAAAATAATATTTTTCCCTTAAATTTAAACAAAAAATTAGCTTCACTCTACTTTGACTAATGGTCTTGTAGAAAAGAAGTATGGGCACCACTACGGTAAGTTATTTTTAAAATTGACGCAAGTAATTAAGATTCCAAAAGGGTACAAAACTCTAACATATCTAGTTACAAAAAAAATATGCCCACCATTTGTAAACAAGAACCAAAATTCTTAATTTTTCTTGTTTGTAAAAATCACTTTTACTTTATGCACAAGATGAGTCATAAGTTGCAAATTCCTAGAATTTTCATGGAACGGACGATAAAATTTACAAATTGCCTACGGTCCACTTAACACTTTTTCACAAGATAAGCCTGTAACAAGCAGGCTACCGTTGATCTCTAAATATTGTGTAATATTTGCTTCATATACCATTAGCAAATTTAAAAAAAAAATGGATATGCTAAATGAACTCGATACCGACTGGCTTGCATGATTACAGAATTGCATGAAATGATGCTTATGGCAAAGAAATGGTACACTTTGGGAGAGGCCTATTTCCAGCAGTGGACTGCAGTGGGCTAATTTATTGACTGATACCTTTTATGTAGGGCAAGTCAATATAAATTCACACCGCCTAATCTGGAGGCTTAGTCTAAGGAACGAATGTCACTATTATAGATGCTAAAAATGCTATAACGATGGCTTATGACTTGAAGTTCTCATGCTGTGGTCACACCCGTTTATAGGATCTGATATTACAGAAGTAAGAAGACAAAAACGCGTGTGTTGGTTTACATTATTAATAATACAACCTTTGTAAGTCTTCAGGCTTTCACGGCCGGCGTTGAATGTAGAATATACTACTTCCGGGCTGTTTGGCCGCATGTCGACCGCAGTGATCGACGAAACGTCTGGAACGCTAGTTTCACATGGACCACGGCCAAACAGCCCGGAAGCAGTATATCACTACATAGTATAAAACAAAGTCGCTTTCTCTGTCCCCATATCCTTTTGTATGCTATAATCTTTAAAACTACGTAACGGATTTTGATGTGTTTTTTTTAATAGATAGAGTTATTCAAGAGGAAGGTTTTTATGTATAATATATGTTAAATATAGTAGAGGGTGCAGCGGGAACGAGATCTGACGCCAAGCAGGTGGAAAAATATTGGCGTTACGAAGTTCGCCGCGTAAGCTAGTTCTAAATACAACCTTTAGTCTTCAAAATGACCATCTAGAATACAATATGTCCTTATATCCAGATTTAATTTAGATTAAGGACTGAATATAGTTATTGAATACAGGCCTTAAACTTTTTGTTTATCTCCCGTATATGCGTTAGCATATGCGTAATATTTAGCTATAGCATACTCATTATTCATGCAATATTCATGCACACACGCGAAGACTCCTAATTGTTTGTGTAAATATATCAAATGGGTAAACATGCCTCGTTCACGCTCAACTTTAACGTTTGTGTTATTTTCACTAACATGAGCAGTATTTTCTTTATAAGTGATAGGCCCGTAGGCAAGTTTGATCTCTTTACTTATGGGACCATAACCTGTTGGAACATCAATTACGTGATTTCATTTTATTTTACGAAGAAACCGATAATATTTTGTACGTATACGTGTTGTCGTGAACTATATAGCGCTAGCTTATTATATCTATAGCTAATTATAGGGGTTCTTAAATTGGATAACTTAAAGGAACTGCCGCAATTTATGGACCGTCAGATCCAATGGCTTTAAGATAACAACAGTTATAACATATCCGCTAAGCATTTTTCATTTTCTAAAAATAATTATATACTGTTAAATTGAGTAATAAAAATGGTTCCATCAAAATAACCATGAATATTTGCTTTTAACGGTTCATTAAGAAATTAAACCTAACTCCAACTCTCCTCAACTCAATTTGTTACGTAAGTTGACACCTTGACTTGTTATGCAACAGTTGCCAGCGACAAAAATAAAATACCCTACAAGTTATTCCCGCAAAACTTCACTTTATCTAACTTTTCTTTACCTTTGTTGAATTGACTTAGCAGTGAATTATGACGGCCATTTGTTACTTTAACAGTGAGCTAATGAAGAGGAATATAATTGCCATTTCTTCCAATTAGTTGTAGTAGTGTTTACCATTCATTTGCAGGTATTGCCATTTCAATTGAATTTTGTTCCGTAAACACCTTTGTTGTAACGACGGTGGGGTAAAATAACATCTGAATTTAATTCTATTATGGTATCCCATTTCTTCCGTTGATTTTTTTGAAAACTAGAATGTGGCTATTGATTGAAACTACTACAGGCTACTGATCTGAATTAATTAATGAATATTCTAGGATATCTTACAGAGCACAGTTCAGATCAATCAATCAATTAATAGCTTATAACACAAGTTTCAGAAAATTCATAAAATTACTGCATACTTTTTAAAATTAATATTATGAATTCATTCAATTCAATCAAAAATATGAATTTATTTCAAATTATCTCATTTTTATTCATATTTCTTTATAACACACAATGTTAAAACTAACGCTTCAGTGAAATAGCTAAAATTAGGACTTTTAGCGTCATTTGAGCAGTTAATTTAGCACGAATGGATATTATTAGACGGTGGCTGCATCATTCTTCAGTTCACAGAACAGATGTATTTTACTATATAAACCTTTTAAATATTATAAAAACTAGCAGTAACGTGAGATATCAGTTAAATTAATAACTTACATATTTAACTGATATTCTCGTTATCAGCTGAGATGAATTTGTTGTGGAGGGTTCAAACTTCGAACCTGTAAACACCTTAGCTATGACATCACGAGTGTCACGACTGTATGACGTAAGCAACGGATAATGAATATTAGTAGCTGAAACTTGTCCTTGAACGTGAGTGTGTAGATATTAATAAAAGAAAACCTATATGTGGTTGAGAAATTATTAAAGACTGTGATTCAAAGGAGTCTTTCGTTATCATTTCAACGGCTTCCCAGTTGCATTCAAAAATTTTACATTGTACTACAGGGTTCGCTTACTCCGTCTTCAGATTGCGCTTCTGTACCTTTCACCTGTACTCTAGTGAAAAGTTTACACCGACTAATCAGCAGGTACAATGTGGTTAGCTTCGCCCAAAGGGCCTTGTTCCCCCAACAAGGCAAGTTTCATGCACACGGAAATTTCAAAGGAGTTTAATAAAGCATAAATGTCAAAAGGTAAACACAAACGTTATTAATCTACTTAAGTTAGTTGATGACACAAAATTTAATCTAACAAAAGATCAAACGAAAATTTGCATGCGGTTCCTTTTTAGTGAACACCAACATGAGCAAACTAGTCCACAAATCGTAAAACTAAATTCATTTCTATCGGAGTTGAATGTTTGCGCAAAACTAATCACTGGTTCCCTAAGTTGAATAATTTAGTTTGTGTCGGTTCAGTACTAAATGACATAATTGCGATGTCTTTCAGGTATAAGGTGTTTTGTTAAATACATAGATATTTTCACGTTTACTCCCCGAAGGGATAGGCCGAGGTGTATTAAAATAAGTCAACTATACCTTTCAGTCCCACGCAATAGGGGGCGAATGACAAGCTGGCAGTTCGTCATGGGTTATATTTTTTATGTTTGGTGGCGAACTGCTTTATCCCGTAGTCGCCTTCTACGAAATCCACGGTAAAAGATGTGGTGGCTTTATTCTACTCCAATTTACTATTTTCATTTATTTTTATCTCAGTGCCACCATTGTTAACATGATACGTGTATGTAATTATGACCTTCTTTCCTGAGACTTCCTTCCTTTCCTTACCATCTTACTTTCCTTGCCTTCAGCTAATTATCTGGCGAGGTGAAGTAAAATTGACGTGTCCTATATTTCAAAAAACCTACCTAGCTATACCAATAAATTAAATTGAAGTGTCTATTTGTAACGTTAAAATAACTGCTTTTTAATGAATGCATAATGAAAGTATACATATCCAATGTAAGAAAATACAATTTTTTTGTGTCTCTCTGTTTATCTGTCTGTTTGTAATGGGTAATCTCCGAAAGTCTGAACATATTTTCACGAGATTTGTACAGTACTTAGATAGCTGAAATTATAAGGCGTAATTAATTTAATTTAGAAAAAGTCTTACGGTTCCGCACAAAACATCTTCTGATATTTGACTTCTATCGATTTGTAGAAATATTGGTTTCTACTTCATATTTTAATTATTCGAAACGAGACCACTACGGAAAAAAATACCGAATCACTATTGAAACGCAACTACCACTATATGGAATTATCGCCGTGTCGGTGTGTGGGAGTAAACAACATAAAATTAACGGCCACTTAGCTGCTGCGCCATCCATGAAGGTAAATATTGTAATAAAATAAGTAGTATAATGTTATATATCATATTATACGATGTCGCACGGTTTCAGGATTCTTCTTCATCCTAGCGTTAATTTCAGTCGCATCCAGTGCTTTTAACATGGAGTCTGGGGTCCGCTTTTACCAGTCTAACTGCGGATTTGGCTGAACTTCGACATTTTCGACAAAGGCGATATCGAAGAATTGCAGTTAGACCAGTTAGTTATTGGATTTTTAAGAGCTCCAACTACCTATAATGACTGCCATGTATTTTGGTATGGCAACCGGGACCAACGGCCAATACCCATATTCATGCATACAAATATTTGCACTGAGCGGGGATTTTTGCGCGTTCACTACCACTACGCCACGGAGGCTGGCTAGGATTAAGGAGCTGCAAACGGCTCGAGCAGTTTTTTTAAGTGTTAATTAAATATAGACCATATAGACAAAAGTATGCAGTAATAAATCGTAACTGATGAAAGTGGTTGCTGGTTTAAGCTCTGTCTAAACGGGATAAGGTTAAGCTTTTTAATACTTAAAAATTGCTCGGTTGGTTTGGTCAGTTAGTGTAAAAAACTCTTCGGTGTTCTGTTCTCTTTCATGCTGACGATTCCTAATTTGAAAATAATCATCTTCATTTTCACGTTAGTCCTGACGCCGGATACACCTCAGACGCGAAAGCCCAAATACCTGCCTTTATTTCTCCACATTACATGGTCTTGGGCCTCCGTGGTTGTGAGACCATTGGTACTTATTTTATCTTTTACTATGACGTCAATCCAGTACAGTACAGTACCTAATTAAATTTTAAGTACTTTTTACTCTCGCAATATGGAGGTATCGAAAAATTGAAGTAACTTTACCTTCGCGGTAGGAGCAGGGTGGCGCAATACAACACACAAATATTGAACTTACTTAACAAAAATAAAAGTGCGGTGAAATATATACGCGTATTTACAGCAGTTGAGTAGCAAACAAACAATACCTCTCCAAAACTTTTCGATTACCTTGCCTGTTATCCGTTATGGTTGAATTATGTTGGCTTAACAACATAATGCTTTAATTAATGAACTCAATATTACTTTTCATTTTCAGGAAATTGTTTTCAGATCTGAGTAATTTGAATGAGCTGGCTCGGTTGGGGAAGGAGCCTTCTAACTTTATCGTCTCTATATTAAAGCAGTTCTAGGCTTCCGTATCTTACATAGATGATTGAAATCATTAATCATCAATCATCCATGTGACAAGAAATGGCAACTAAAAACGGTGCGCTCAATGAATGAAATATAAAAGGGGCTTCATTCATCAGACTGATGTGGATTTCTTAAGCGACTATAATATCGGGTTTTTCAAGAACAGAATTAGAAGGTTCTTGCTGGGTCGGTAGCACAGTTATGATGCCACTGATATCGCACATTTTCATAAGCCATGGTAACCATTTCCCATCAGGTGAGTCGTGTCTTGTCTACCATCTAAGCGGTATAAAAAAGACGAGGTATAGAATGACTGATGCAGGAGGGACAGTAGTGTCCACTAGAAGGCACTTAAACTGAGGGTCGTTTGATAAATGAGTAGTTGAGGTGATCCTCCTGCATCTTTTCTCAAGTTTACTATCAATTAGCAAGAGTCTCCACTCAAGATTTTAAAATTGAAAGTTCTTTATTTAATGGCTATATTGGAGAACCAGTTGCTTTTTTATGAACAGAACCTTTAAGTGATAGAATTAGTCGCTAGAAAACCAATCAATATCCACTTTCAAATCGTTATTTATATATCACTAATTACAAACAAAAGAGTAGGTAGTTCAAAACTTCAGCATCGGACGAGTGAACATTATTTAGAGTTAGGTACTTATGGTCCGAGAGCTGGTACGATTTTTTGGGAACATGCTTGAGGCAAGCTGAAAACTCGACACACATATCTCCTATTAATATCCTAAGGTGCAGATCTGGTTGGTGAGTAACAAGGCTAAATCAACCTTAATTTTTTTAAATGTATTTTGCCTAAATATATTGTTTGGAATATTTTTTTAAGATTTTTATAATAGGAGATGTTAGTGTCAAGTTTTCAGCTTGTTTCAAGCATGTTACCAAAAAATCATTCCAGCTCTCGGATTATTACAGACAGAATTTAGAGCTAGTTAAATTATTCAACCGCCTTACCTCGTTAGAGCAGAGAGAGTATCAGCACAGATTATCTAAGTATTAGTAATGAAATCGCCTACGGATATAACACAAAGTAATTTAAAATTCGTTTACTAAATCATCATCATGTTAATGCTGTTCTCGGTTGCATTTGAGGCTATTTGATGTCATTTTCTTTCGTATGATTCTTATAATTTATCGGTAGATGGCTCCCACCGTCACCCCAAGATGGTCGTATAGGAGAATTTTGAATACACAAGACATTGCTCGTGACGGTAGCTTAGTGGTTAAGGAGTCGGCCTTACGATCGAAAGCTCACGGGTTCGAATTCTGGCCATTACACTACCGACGTGAACCCTCTCCTAACACAAGCAATTTAGCTTAGCTGGAAAAATTAGAGGGAATATTAGTAATTTCCATTATAAAATTCTTAAAAAAATGGCTGAGTAGTTCCGTGGCCAGACCATTTAAAGGACTGGTTCCGGGATGAAAGAAAACAGGACTGGTTGGAATTCACTTTTTCCAATCTATATCGCGCCGGAGCTATCACTTCGGTGCCTGGATTCCGTTTACTCCTTCTCCCCACTAAGGTATTTGAGGTGTTAGCCATCTGCACTCGATAGCTGATACACCTGCCCATAAATAGATACACAGCTTTACTTCTTAGACGGCAATTGCTCCCTTAAAAGTCATGATAAATCAAAAAACTGGAACTTAGGCTCCAAAATAGAAGAATTGAAGGTAAAAAGAACTCCCCCATTTCCACTATTATAAAACCTGTACAGTCAGTATCAGAAAGATTTAGACTACAGTCTCAGAATGATCTTAATCACGTATTTGCGCAGCAGACCATCGCCGCGAACAGGGTAGAGAGCGTAAGCACTCTCACCCCCAGGGCCGCCACAAGCTCCCGCATCGGCGTCTCCCACGCCGGACACTCGATGAGCGTGTTCTGCCCCGAGTCAACGCTCGCGTCGCAGTGATGGCACTCGGGCGTTGGCTGTAGAGCTTCGGGCGGTATCTGCATCTGGTGGGCATAGGCCCATCAGATGCAGATACCGCCCCGAAGCTCCTATGTCCAGTGATGATCTGCGTCTGGACGGTACGAGAGGCTATCGTATTGCCTCCCTAGCCACTCCTCCATGATGGGCCTTACCACCGTAATCACGGCGTACCCTGCGCGTGTTTTAAATTATGTTATTGTCGGAACTAAAGGTGTGTCCTAATGTCAGAACAATCAGTCAACAGGAAGAGGGGAAAATCAAGATCTTCTTGAGTTCTTTGTTCGTCAAGATCAATCTGATGCTGACTGTACACGATTGTAAGAGAAATGACCCACAAATTGTAGAAAAAAACACGCTATGATGAAGATATAATCAAATTTCCACCAGCTCATTACGTTATTGAAGTTTTGATTGCGTCATAACTCTTCAGTATTGGAACAGGAACATTGTGCCCATTATCATGAAAACCGTAACACGAATTTTAATATGTGACCTTTTGTACTTGCCTCAGTGCCACACGGGCGCTTTAATGAGTGGAACTGCATGAATTTCTCGTTCAGCATGTTTGAATGAATCCGCAATGCGTTGTAGGCTTTTTCACTGGTATCGCTTTTTTTTCGAACCAATATAAGCCACATACGACTCAAATCTCTTAATAATTTGGAATTTATAACTGATAAAGTTACGTAAAATAAATCCTTCCAACATATTTGTCGAGTCGAAAAATAAGATAAGGTTGCACTTTTTCATTAAAATTTGCATGTAAAAGTGCAACCTTATCTCCTTTGTCGCCTGTATGTACACACAAACACACACACAGACATACACACACACACACGCGCGCGCGCGCACACACGCATGCACACACGCACATTGAATGCAATCAGGATATTATAGCGAGCCATATTATAATATTTAGAACCATAGTTTCCACTACAAAATTTCGTATAAAACGTGCCTTATCTTGGGTACTGAAATCTATACTGCTCTAATCTTTGTAGCAGATAAAAAATTATTACTTGTGATATCGCCGAGATAGGTAGCTCAACCGAGAATTGCTAAAAAAACACATGCTGAACTGTTCAACGACGTTTACCTACTAATTTAACAATAGCATGCAGCGGCTAACAACTTTTGCTGGAAATGTATGAAATAGTAGTTATCAGTTTAGTTATAAAGCTTGTTTGTTTAAAAACGTTAATTTATGCAAGCGAATGTTTGACCTTTTATCTGACCATTTTTGTCTTAGCAGGGTCTAGCCTATTAAATGGCAACGTAAGAAATAATAATATTTAAAATTTTAATTTAAATATTTTCTCTTTCCGTGGATGTCGTAGAAGGTGACTTAGGGATAGGGGGGTCTCCATCTGACGGTGCCCACTGGCAATAGGCTCACCTCTATTAGGTAAATGGACCAAAGATCAGAGATAGTGAAGTATGTGTGTTAATATATCTTTGTCTATCCCTTCGTGAATTTACACGTATGAATATTTGCATGTTTTATAATAATTATGTTTGTTTTTATTACATATTCTAACGTTCCTTTTATAATTTTGACTATGAAAGGAGCAGTACATTCCACTTCAAGCCTGTGCAAATGTTGTAGTCGCTATTTGTAATGCATTGCTTCTTAGTATTCGTCGCAGTTCATTTACGTACAAAGCGCTGTTTGGCAAGTTCACCACGGTTACTTTCCAATACTGATCGGTATTAAGTGCAGTGAAAAGTGGTTAAAATTTTCGTTGTACTTGGCTTCTTAGCAATTTACTTTAGCAGTAATTTAATGAAGTCGATTGATGAATTCTTTTAAAGAAAATGAATATAGCATGCTTATAAATCACCAGATTCTTGTCATTTTTATTTTATTAACTTTTGCAAGAGGTTCTTACCACTACTTTCGTTTACTCTGCCAGTTTTTATTTTATGCCTCAATAGGCACTTGTATTCTACTTGTATTAGGTACATAAGAGCATAAGACTCAAATGGACGTTTAGTTAGACAGGCGAGGCTCTTAGGTTTATAAAATTTAATCCCAAAGTACCTACCTACATTTATTATCAAATTACTGGATACTGTACTGTGTAGGTAATTAATATAATGTCTAGTTATAAAACATTCTGAATTCTAGGTGGGCGGTGTCTTAGGCAACAGTCAGGATATTAGTGGATAATTAAACTTTATATAGGTTTATAACCCTTAAGACATTGCAGGCATCTGTTGCAGGTCGCTGAAGACTAGAGGTCGCAAAAAATTTCAAAAACTCACTAGAAAATTATTTGAGTCCCGAAGTACCAAAACTGGTTTGAGACATTATTCTACTTGAATCGCAATCGTAACATGAGTAGACGGTAAGTTTCATTTGATTAACGTAAGAGATAGGACTGGCGTATAATTAAACCTACTTAAATGAGTCAGCTGACACGAACACGCTTAGTTACTTTACGATCAGTCAAGCCAAATTATGGCTCTGGTAGTAAACATAAAACTCTTGACTGAAAAGTCAAGTATTTGTGATTTACTTAAAAAAAAAACGTTTTTATTTTTAGACACTTACAAATCGCACTAACTCACGAATCAACAATGTTGTTCTAAACTGATCATAGGTACTTTTCCTCGATCAAAATGGCTGTGATCCAAAACATAATATTAATATTTTATCGATTCCGCTTACACATTCAAATTTTATAGGCAGCAGATATGCAATCAATCGAAACGAAACTATCCAATAAAAAATGAAACATGATAATCGGAATACACTTACATACTTAGAAATGACGTATAATGTCAGCAGATGCCAAAACTGTATCCACAAAGTGCTTCAGTTGATGGACAACTAACTCTATGATGTTCCAATGAATAAATGACCTTGAATTTATTCACTTACCTGAAATAGAGAAAACAGGTTGTTATTATTTTACACTACTAGAGCATTTTCACATTCATCCGATATCCGATATTGGTATCGGACGCCGATAGCCGACATTCCATAGCCGACACCTTGTGCTGTTTTTACATTTATCTCGAGAGCACAAACTAGTTAGGAATACTAGGGATGAAAAAAAGGAAAAGCTATTTTATTGGTGGTAGATTCGTGATCAGCGTCATCAATTGTCAATGTCATTAAGGTCGAAAATTGCTTGCAGTCGCTGTTTTAGTCTCTTTGTGTTCCGATATCGGGCCAAAACAGTGGTGTTGGCTCCGATAACCGATATCGGGCCAGACAATGTGAAAGAGGGATACATAAGTCATACATTTGACTTCCTCCGATATCACATATCAGATATCGGACAATGTGAAGACGCTCTTAAGGTCAGAATAACACGAAGTAGAGGAAGCTCGTGAACTATATAAGGATAGAAGCAGCTGACGGGGCTGTTTTCACCTAACCCAGATATAAATTGGTGTGAGCATTTGTCTATAAAATTTAATTTTTTACATTTAATACATACTTAAACAATAAAAGCTAATAATGTCCCACCTTTGTGGTAGTTAAGTGGTGACCATGATCTTTTTTACTTCGTGGCCAGGTGCGCTCACTGTTCAGTAAACGATCAGGGGGTTAAGTTAACTAGGCGAAGGTTACCATTGGGACGGGTGACCGTTTAGTGGTGTTAAATCTGAGCGCTTCCGTGCTTCGGAGGGCACGTTAAAATTCGGTCCCGGCTGTCAACAGTCGTTAGGTCAAGATGGAGGCCCATAGGGGCGACCTGAACAACTCTAACAAACAAGAAGAAGAAGTGGACTTTTGTAATGGTTTTCCATTTTTCAGATTACACATTACTCGCGCAATGCTATCTATAAAGGGTAAGAATATAGGAAAAGAGGATAATCTAAAAATTAAAATGTCGATCACAACTATTTACCTACAAAAGTTATGGGTATTTTTTGTATGTTAGAATTAGTTAGATATGTCACATTGTTTCATAATTTTATTAGTCTCCTTGAATAGCATGTCGACATGTTGATATAACATTTTAAAACATCTAAAAGCTTTGTGGATTAATTAAGTTCAACCCACAATGACGTCATAACAATTAAATCAACAGAGCTGATCCTATCAACTTGAGTGGCTATCTACACTGTGAACAAAGCATTTTATTTGAAATTCAAATGCTTTGTTTCTTTATTGAATTTTGAGAGGTGATATAACAATGTCCTATGTCAAACATTTTAAGTTTTACTTTTTTTATGATTGTATACCTATAGGCATATTGGTGAAATCGGAATATAATTCACTAGCTGTGTCATGATGTTTTACTAGCCTAAGTATAGTCATCCTCAAGAAGTAAGTGGCTATCAATATATCAAATGATACATCTAATTCCTGATTGTTACTTTCAGACAGAGCATAGTGTAATCAAACAAACAAATAAATTCTTGGGCTTTATTATTAGTATAGATAAGTATAAAAATAGAATACTAAAACCGAACGAACACAATGACATCTCACGCTCTAGATGGAAAACCATTGTGTCTTAGTTTCAACAGTGTATTACGGTAGGTCGTAAAACTAAATCACTGACAGTTTTATATTCTACACCAATATTCCTTATACAGAAGAGTAGGTATTCTTTTTAACCTCCAGCTAGAAAACCGTTTTTTTAAACTCATCGTTGATATGTAGGTCGTGTAGTCACAGTAGTCGGATTAGCATAATCTCAGCATAAATAACCTCTGGCTGGCTAGAATTGAGATTAGCTTTGTTGTTTTTTGGGCAAAGTAGACTAAGCTGTATGAGTGATTGCTCTAGAAAATTAAATTTTACTTGCTCTTCCACGTAGCTCCGCCTGCGTAGAATACCTACTCAAATTCCATTTATAGACGTGAAAGTTACTCTGTCAGTCTATCTATTATCTATAACGCTTTCACGCTTAAACCACTGAACCTATTTCGAATAAATTTGCTATAGAACTAGAGGAGACCATGCAAAAGGACATAGCATATCCATGGCGGAGTAATGTTAACACATAAAAACCACAATCATAACAACAGCTAGTAGCCAGGTAAATTGTTGAATTTTTAGTGTTACATCTACTAAACATAAGCTAGTTTAAATTATCTAGCATAGGCATGGAATGGACATTGCCGAAAATTATCATCAAGCGATCATCATTCGTCATCTCTATCATTACTGGTTATATTTAGGAAACGCACATGAAAAAACAGCACGAAAGTCACCTTAAATTATCATCAAGTGGTTATTTTTCATCATCTCTATCGTCACTGGTTATATTTACGAAACGCACGTGAAAAAACAGCATGAAAGTCACCTAAAATGATCATCAAGTGGTCATCATTCATCATCTCTATCATCACTGGTTATATTTACGAAACGCACGTGAAAAAACAAACCGAAAGTCAACTAAAATGATCATCAAGTGGTCATCATTCATCATCTCTATCATCACTGGTTATATTTACGAAACGCACGTGAAAAAACAACACGAAAGTCAACTAAAATGATCTTCAAGTGGTCATCATTCATCATCTCTATCATCACTGGTTATATTTACGAAACGCACGTGAAAAAACAGCATGAAAGTCACCTAAAATGATCATCAAGTGGTCATCATTCATCATCTCTATCATCACTGGTTATATTTACGAAACGTACATGAAAAAGCAGCGTGAAAGTCACGCGCCAAGCACGACTTTTATTAAAACAACTACAGGTATAGCCCATGAGTGAATCATGAAATTCGTATATACAGGATGGTCATTTTATAAACAAGTGTATCAATTATGCAGGATGGCATAGATCGGCCTGGGTTCGGATCTCAAAAGTTGATGGACTGAATAATATATAAGCACTTTATTAAGCCAGTTATTATTTAATGTCACGGAGGTGGACCCTTTTGTTTAAGTGTAGTTATTAATAAAGATGGTCCGTCGTTATTTATAAATATTCTTCGTTAGATAAATTTTAATCCTTGGCTCAAAATGGTATAGTCTTTAGACTTGTGCTACATGCCTCGTCTATTAATCAACAAATTTATAGTTTGTAAAGCTTACAGATGAAATAGGTTTGCTTGAAATTATCGTGGGGTTTTATAAACCCGCACACTTTTTAGTAATACTGTTTCTTAGACAGAGAGACAATATTATTTACGGAATAGCTTTCTCAAGTCATCACTCCCCACCACATTGTCATTTTATGTAACATAATGAAATTTTAAATTCTTTCCCGCTTCACGCGTGAGCTATGTTACTATTTTTATTTTACACAGCTTGTCTAGTATAAAAGAAGTCATTGTTTAAAACTAGTATGCTCACACTGAGATTGCAATGCAATCTCTAAACTTTTACTATGTTATTCACAAATAGTAAAATCTAATTTAAAAATTCTAGACTTTCCCAAGCGTTCGTAGCGAACATATTTTCCGTTTAGTGGCAAGTATTACGGACAAACAACGCGATAAGAAGTCGAAGCACTTACTTTTATGTCTTGTTACAAGTTTTCTGAATGCATTTTATTTGTATGATATCCCAAGCGGTTCAAAGTTGCACCTTGTATATGTAACTGATTTATAAATTATTTTTAAATATATTCATTGAAGCCCCAAGAAGTCTGTTCGCGACGGATAGACTATTGTAATATATTAATAGTGTTCGTAACAGACAGAAAATTTATCATAAACATTGTTTTTTATTATTACACTGTGATTAGTGCTGTGAAAACAGCAAATAGTTAAGAATCGTCTGAATATCAGCGTAAACAGGCTGATTAGCTGCCGCACGAGTCGGCCACACCCACTATGATCAATGGTAGGGCTTCCTAATTTAAAAATATCTGTTTTATCTTTATGCTATTGTTTTATTAATTTAGATATTTAAATTATGTAGATCTGTATGAAAAGTAGGTATGTGAATTAATAATAGAAAAGAGTGTCTAGTATTGAATAGTTAGTTTATGTACCATAGTCGTGTGCCGTATTTATATACCGTAGTAGTGTAAAGTGTGAACTGAGTCACTCTATGTGCAAATGGGCGTGAGCTGATCATGCCGTGGTCGGACCCGTGTTCATAACCGAGTTCGCTCACTCACGTGAGGCCCGTCCAGTACAAAGTCCGACAATCTGTGTGTAGGTTATATGGCAGTTTCTTCACGGAAAGGCAGCAGATGAATGTTTTCTTTTTATGCCGACCGTCCCCAAAGTCCCATTGCTTTTCTTTTAGTTGCTTCATTGGTCCGTTGGGTGAACAGAATAATATCTATTTTATTTTGTTCACCCTTGCGGGCCTTTTTCATGTCTTAAACACGCAAACTATCTCTGCGGATTGTTTGAACCTTAATAAATAATTTGTCTGTGGAAAGTTAAGAAAATTCGTGTAAAAAAGAAGATTAGGCTATTTTTGCATTTTAGGTTTACATATTACACAAAAACATCTACATCTACATTTTGCACTGAGTAGGAATCTATCCTGTGACCTCTAACGTAACTTGTACGCATCGTTATACTATTACCGAAATAAATAAAAAATAAAAACTTAGAATATCAGGATATTGTAAAAGTTACCAAAAAGAATAATTTATTATTAATATTCAGTAATCGGAAATTATATTTTACGTTTGAAATAGTTTCATCCTGTATTTTTCACATTCATTCTCCACTTTTTCAATCTCGTAAAATAACAACGAAATGAAACAGGCCGTTCGATTTCATTGTCAGTAATTAAAAGTTTTAAGATCACAATGGACAACCGTTTTCTTTTTATTATGCTCGAGATAACATCGACTTGGTATTATTTCGTGCCGATATCAAATCTTGCTTCAATAAACTGTGCAATAAACAACACAATCTGTCAGTAAGGGCTCTCGATCGATGATGTCGTACGTACAAATTACTTTTAGCGCCAAATTGTCGCCTGTCCGTATTCTAATGTAACTATAGTTACGCTAGTACTATTATCTATTCTGTGCTATAAGTAAGCACTTGTTTATCAGACAAGTTGTTTTGTGTAGAACTTTGTGTAACGATTCAGAGGTATAGATAAACTGTCAGAGATGACAGGGAATGAATTCTAAATTTCGAATTTAGAACGGGAACGCAGTATTGTAAAAAAGAAACTGTAAAAAAGTCAAGCCACCGTTTGAATTAATGGAAGTTTAGCCCGGTCTATCTAAACTAAATTATAAGAGTGAAGCTACAATTATTCGCACAGCTAAATTTTATCAGGATTGTGCAAAACGCTATTATAAATGAAATATAAAAGTCCTCATCGATCCAATACCTGGATTTCTTTATTCGAGGTCAAAGGTCACAAAAATGGATATTTCAGGATTTTCAGTAAAACGGTAAGTTTTATCATATAACTGTCTAAGATTAGGTTAAAGACCATGCCACTATCTATAAAACTCGATCAAGTACGAGTTGGGCTTGTGCACTAAGGGTTCCGTACGAAACTTAATTGAGGCGCAGACTTGCGTTACATAAACGTCAAATTACTTTGATTGCGGTAAATTATAACTTTAATATTACGTACTTCCCGTTGAGCTAGAATCATGAAATTTGGGAAGAAGCAAGGTCTTATAGCACAGTTCATTCCCCTTTATTTATGATATAATACCTTCCTTCTTCCCAAATTTCATGATCCTAGCTCAACGGGAAGCATCCTAAAATCAAACTTTTAATTAAATAGAATCCAAGTATATTGTCGTTAATGAGTGCGCACCTAAATTCTATTTCGTACGGAACCATTTACGTGCGACCCCGATTCACACTTGACCGATTTTAATAGATATTTGCATGATTTTTAATTTTTTCTCCGGCATTTTGGCGTTGAATTTACCAAAGTATCGTTGATGCCAAAGAAGTTCAGCTTACAGTCGGTAAGGCCACATTAGCTAAATACTTCAATAAATTTATACAGTGTACAGTCAGCATTATTAAAATGTAGCTAACAAAAGTACTCAAAATGATCCAAATACCAAAATTCCAATTTTATATTGGTTATTAGAGTACTCAATAGTTGTAAGTATCCAGATTGGTCCAACTATCTTAGCAATCGGTCTTCCAGAATTATGTCAGTTAGTAGAGTATTCATATACCTACACAATCACGCCGGTCGATGGGATCCAGTCAATTATAATTTCAAAAAATCTAGACATTGTCATTTAATCGCATTTTGTATCCCTTTCTTACTTATAAAGCCATCCTTTTCACACAATTGCGGGACGATAAGGGATGAGTATATGAGTATATGAAAATTCTAAAATCGGCACCTCGCAAATTTTCCCGTATAACAAGGATCTCTATCGCATGTCTGTCATTGGCGGAATCATGTCGACACCGGTATTGCTCGCCATAGAGAAAGATTGAATTGAATTGAATCAACTTGCATTAGTGAGAAAAGTATGAATGTATGTCTAGATTTTTTGACATTTTATTTGTCTGGATACCATCGACCGGCGTGATTGTATATATGTTTATGGATACTTTTCTAACTGACATAATTCTGGAAGACCGATCGATAAGATATTTGGACCACTGTGGATACTTACAACTATTTGAGTACTCTAATTGCCAATATAAAATTGGAATTTTGGTATTTGGATTATTATGAGTACTTTTGTTAGCAACATTTTAATGATGCTGACTGTACAGTTATTGCGCGTCTTTCACAGTAATCAAACTGCGATAGAGGCGCAAACATTTCTTTTATGTCACCCAGTTTCATATACTACATAACCTATTATATAGCAAGTAGACAATGACTGCAACATACATTTCTAGTTTAATTTCGTTCAGCCTAACATCCATTTCAGTCGTAATTTCCCCATGCTTGCTGTTCTAGCATGTAATGAATTCACATTTAGCAGTTATTTCCAAACTGCTATATACGTATCGTCGGAAAGCCTTCTACCATTATCATTTGCTGTTGTTTGCAAGAATGGTTTAATTCTCTTGTGGAATCATGTTAATGCGAATTAAGTCAATTAGACGGGCGTCTAATTGAATTTCGCAACAAAATTTACCACGATCAGCTTTGTTCAGGATCAACAGTGTTAGCGAGAATATAATGTTTGGGAATTATGATGTCATTGTTAAGTACCTAAGCATCCTTATTAGTTTGTTAATTAGAACGTTTAAAACATGTACCTAATCAGAGATGAGTACATATTTATAATTAGACTAACCCATGGTAACCCATCCCAGTTTTGCATGAATTTTTTTCGTAAATAACAGTATTTACGTATTTTTATTGGGATCTGTATACCCTATAAATTGTACCTTTAAAATTTGTAGTTTATGGTAATTGTAGTATATTAAGTGTAGTACTTCCAGTTTCCATGTGACAATGAGGATCCAAATATTATACAGTTACGCCTTTTTTCCCATTGAAGTTCA